>OX336416.1:64812880-65383336 GCA_946903255.1 Schistosoma spindalis | reverse complement strand
TCATCGTTTAAGATCAACAATATTAGCTGATGTCGATCCATTGAAAAACTCAATTTTCAGTTACCGAATAATACAAAGTTGCACTAACTAACTTAATACTGTTCATGAATGCCCGAGCATTAAAAAATAATAAATGAAATGAGTAAGTAAGAAAAGAATATGATAATGTAAAGAAACGTTTATTCTTTTAAATCAGGTTGACAAGTTTGAATAAAAATCAAATTAAACTGGATGAGGTTGCGCTTAAACAATCACTTATCTGTATATCCTGAAATGTAAATATTGAAAATGTTTAAATGGGTAGACATCATGTCTAACTTTTAGCATATGAGTAAACACACTGTTGCAAGTTCTAAGCACTCCTTAGACAGTCTTATCACTTAACACAATTAGATGCCGACCCAGAATTCTAGAGCTTAGGCTTTTGTCCGATGTTCGAATTTTGTATTATTGATCGTGGATGAGCACATCCACGAAGTCTCATAGTAGGAGGAAATAGCCCTATAGTGTTTCCGGGTTTCCAATAATGATCTAATTTAGACTGGTCAATGATTTTCATTAAATAAGTTATATTATGCAGATAATTTACACTATATATTCTTTATCCACTATTTATGTCTTGTCTACTAGTATTCAATATTGTATATACATTAGTCCAATAAGTTCAGTAATGAGTATGCTTCACTTTATTTGAGGATCTATAGTCCCCAATTAATAAGGAAAAATTTTAACAGTTTCATCACATATTCGGAAAATTAATTTTATCTAGAATGAAATGTTAACATTTTCCCGTGGATTAAACACCCTTTACATCTTATTTTTAGTACTGAGTTTCATAGATTATAGCAACACGCCTACGATAATCTCGATTACGGTTAATTTTTGTCAAACCTTTTTGTTATTCGGACAGTAACAATTTCTTTATATTATTATGATCACTGACACGTCTGTATAAACATGCACACTTGATCACATATGACAGCCTACGCACACATATCTCTAACTTGAATGTTGATCACTTAAATATTGCTCAATATATATGTATATATATATACTTGAATCCTATTAATTGGTTCTGCTTTACCTCGCTTAGCCTTTGCTTTGCTTAGCTGAGTATTGATTTGATTTGACCATAAAGTCACTTTTGTATTCGCTTGTTCACACACATTATTCACATTGCTCCAAATTCGCTCGATATGCCTGCAACTTTGATATCTGTGCTATTTTCTAATAAAATGTAGTGACACTTTCTCATTGCATTCTGACTTGAAATACCGTTGAGATTTATATATTATTATATATATATATATATATATATATATATATAAATCTCAACGGTATTTCAAGTCAGAATGCAATGAGAAAGTGTCACTACATTTTATTAGAAAATAGCACAGATATCAAAGTTGCAGGCATATCGAGCGAATTTGGAGCAATGTGAATAATGTGTGTGAACAAGCGAATACAAAAGTGACTTTATGGTCAAATCAAATCAATACTCAGCTAAGCAAAGCAAAGGCTAAGCGAGGTAAAGCAGAACCAATTAATAGGATTCAAGTATATATATATACATATATATTGAGCAATATTTAAGTGATCAACATTCAAGTTAGAGATATGTGTGCGTAGGCTGTCATATGTGATCAAGTGTGCATGTTTATACAGACGTGTCAGTGATCATAATAATATAAAGAAATTGTTACTGTCCGAATAACAAAAAGGTTTGACAAAAATTAACCGTAATCGAGATTATCGTAGGCGTGTTGCTATAATCTATGAAACTCAGTACTAAAAATAAGATGTAAAGGGTGTTTAATCCACGGGAAAATGTTAACATTTCATTCTAGATAAAATTAATTTTCCGAATATGTGATGAAACTGTTAAAATTTTTCCTTATTAATTGGGGACTATAGATCCTCAAATAAAGTGAAGCATACTCATTACTGAACTTATTGGACTAATGTATATACAATATTGAATACTAGTAGACAAGACATAAATAGTGGATAAAGAATATATAGTGTAAATTATCTGCATAATATAACTTATTTAATGAAAATCATTGACCAGTCTAAATTAGATCATTATTGGAAACCCGGAAACACTATAGGGCTATTTCCTCCTACTATGAGACTTCGTGGATGTGCTCATCCACGATCAATAATACAAAATTCGAACATCGGACAAAAGCCTAAGCTCTAGAATTCTGGGTCGGCATCTAATTGTGTTAAGTGATAAGACTGTCTAAGGAGTGCTTAGAACTTGCAACAGTGTGTTTACTCATATGCTAAAAGTTAGACATGATGTCTACCCATTTAAACATTTTCAATATTTACATTTCAGGATATACAGATAAGTGATTGTTTAAGCGCAACCTCATCCAGTTTAATTTGATTTTTATTCAAACTTGTCAACCTGATTTAAAAGAATAAACGTTTCTTTACATTATCATATTCTTTTCTTACTTACTCATTTCATTTATTATTTTTTAATGCTCGGGCATTCATGAACAGTATTAAGTTAGTTAGTGCAACTTTGTATTATTCGGTAACTGAAAATTGAGTTTTCAATGGATCGACATCAGCTAATATATGTTGATCTTAAACGGATGACTTCAATTAAATTTTCGCCTTAGTATGAACGTCAACACCTAAAAGTAGGCATGTACAACTGAAGAGAATCGTATAGGATGAAATGTTTGTCCCTCATTCTACCAATAGCCATGTACCAAATTAATTAGTCTCAAGTTCATTCTAAATATTAGTACGTTTATCAATTACTCATAGATCAATGTTATATCTCATTGCTTAAATGGAAATAACATAACTGAAATGTTTAAAAACGTGAGTATAAAGTCGATTGGATAAATTATTTCATACTTCAATGATGATTAGACTGATGATGAATGTAATAGTGATAAATATTTTATAATTTTTTCCTGATCATCTGATATTGTTTTGTTTTTGTTTTGTTAGTGTCTTCATGACGAAGTTTTGTCAAAAGTAATTTTATTCATCACAATACTTTTTGACTGTCCAACAATAACATCATCACCATGACCACCACCATCCCTACTAATAAAATTATTGTTACTATCATCAATACTATTACTACACTTAGTAAATGTAATCAAAGACGAAAGAGATAGGGAGATAGATTGAGGTCAGTGATAATCAACCACCATATATATATTCACATACAAATAGACACTTGCGATCACCATAGTCATCAACAGACTTATGAATAATTTACTCGGACAAATTTCTATCAATATCTTCTGTTTCGTTTTCTCTGTCACAACTCCTTTATAAATAATCATATAAATATAAATGAATAGGAAGACCGAAATTAATTAGCATATTTTTAATAGTGATACTTTGGGACACAGAATCTCTTTTCCCTTTTCTTTTTATTTAATATATCTATAAGATAATTTACTCAATTTCTTATTTTTATATTCATTAGAGTTTTAGTAAATTAACTTATAACTGGTCTGTGTGTGTGTTTGTTTGTTCAATACTATATTTGTTGTTAACTTCGTCACATTTTTATGCGACGTATAATATGGAATTAAGATCAATATTCATTCCAATTTTCAATTATTGAGAAATTAGAACATGTTCTTTTAATAACAAACGTATTCAAGCTAAAAAAGTAAACGAACGACTTAGAAACAACCCAGGACCTATGGGTCCTTAGTTCGAATCTCGCGAGGCGAAATCGTGGATGCGCACTGCTGAGGAGTCCCATAATAGGACGAAACGATCGTCCAGTGCTTCCTGGTTTTCCATGGTGATCTAGCTTTAATTGACTTGTGATCTCAACTATTGAAATTACTATCATATCCGCAAAACCCCTTCTGATAATTATCTACTAATAATTGTATGTAATATCATAAATGATACACATAATATAATTTCACTGAAGAGGTTTATTAAGATCTATTTCAATCTGTAATTTATATTTATGACAGACTAATCTTGATTAAGACACCATTAAAAAATCACCAAAAAAATTTTCAATAGAACCTTAACTAAAACTAATTCGTAGTGAATATTACCTATAAAATGTCTGGCCTGTGTAAAAAGGGGAGGCAATACTTAATATGGAGTTCAATAATCGAACACCTTGTGAACACAGGTCGCTTAATCAAGACAGATTCTGCTTTCAAAGTCATCTACAAGGTAAGTAGAAGTCTTTCAAAGACTGCATTTTCTTTGCATTAGCCATACATCTGGAAAAACCAGAATTGTGTGTGCATAAGTGAATGGTACAATCTCTCGTTCTACCATTGTCTTAATGTGTTATAACTTTTTTCTCTTTCTTGATACTCTTCTTCCTTTACAGCTATCTACTTCACCTTCCATCTCCCCGATAAATCCTCTACCTCCAACTGGTTTATTTTGTTTCAACGATCATTCTGATTACATTTAATCTCAATTTCAACATTTTATCTTATTATGATTCATTTTTTTCCCAATGATACTTTGCTTATTTACCATTAACAATCAAACGATTATTAAACTTTCCTTGTTTTAAGAAAAATTTTTTAAAATCTTTGTTTATTTAATCTCACTGTCACCATGTCTAACAGAAGTTTATAATCAGTATTATTATTATCCTATATATATATATATATATATATATATATATATATATATATAATTGCGATTGTACATTTTTGAAAATGAATTCCCCGAAAAGAGAACTCTTCGCTAAACTAATGTTTCTTATAAAATTTAAACTGTATAAATTAAAGTTTTCTGGTTTTAAACAAATTGTCTATATTTAATAATTAAATTTATTTTCCTAGCAAAACTACATGTAACATATTAAATGCGTGCATTTGTAAAAATGAGCTAACAATGGAATATTAAAGAGGGAGAATCTACTTGTAAAATCTTAGCGATAGCTTGGACCAGATAGCCAGGCGAGACATTAGATTTACTTAAAATTCATTCGCTGAGATATTACAAATACATTTTTTCTCTTTAATGTCTCACATTAACTCGGCGCCCAAATATTGTGGAACTATTCGTTCAAATTTAGACGATGTTTCTCATTTATTATTCTGTAATAATGGAATAGGTAAGATGAAAAACAAACAAACAAACAACAGAATAACAAATATCAAAAGAAAATAATAACCTAAGTATAGAAATATTAAATAAAAAGAAATAATTAGCGATTTTTTATTCAATATAATAATAATAACGAGAAATCAACAAATAAAAAAAATGAGAACAACATTGAAGAGAGAAGAATATCAATCAATAATTGCTGGCAGCATTTTATAATTATTCTTTAAAACAAAATCCAGTTTTTTTCACTTAAAGATTCAATTTCTAATCTTGATTTGTATTATTACACAAATAGAATAAAATAATGTTTGTAGTTTTATTTAAGAAATTATGTATACGTTTACTTTATGTCATTTGAATTAGTAGTATGATTCTGAGTCCAAGTAATTTGCTTAATATAATAATATTATGTGAATTATATAGGATAGAAAAACTGGGCATATGAAGTTGGTACAGTATAAATGTGTTCGGTGAGAATGGATTTATTTTGCTGAGGTAACTTCTAATTGCGACTAAAATGTTATATTGGTATCATGTTCATCACGTTTGCTTAAGTCTTTGAGTTTAATCCGATTTAGATTATATGAGCGAAATAATATAGAATCGTTAAGTTAGTTGGTGTTCATTTATTTGCATTGATTGTTTTTCTAAATCCTGTGCAAAATATGAGAAATACGTTACAATGCTAGCCAACATTCATCTCTTCATAAAAATGGTTGTAGCTTAGTGGCAATATCATGGCAATCCACACAGAATACATATTTACCGAAAGAGACTAATCAATTGTAGTTCATAACATTATCTGGAAGATTCAAATAACAAAATCAATTAAAATCCACCCCATTGCACAAGCCAGTGACCATATGAACTCAGTAGCTAAATGGATAACGTGTTGATATTTGAAGCGAGTGATACTGGATTAGAGTCTAGGAACGAACATGAGATACAGGTATATTTAGCTAACGAAACATACACCATAGATTTCATTGCTAACAACTATTCATGGATTGGCGTTGATTTGTATATTAAAAATTTATTATTTGTTTATAATTATGCTTTAATTTTAGTGAGAAATGATATGTTTTTCACTGAGAAGTTTTGCTTATTATGAATATGAAAATTTTAGGCAAATATTTTATCTTATAAGAAATTTCAAACTATTTTTTTCATTTTAGTGTATATTTTATTTGCAGAAAGTAATTTTCAGGATTAAAAAAAATAATCAAAAATTATGACTCTTTTTAATAACGACATTTCGGCAATTTTATGCATCTTTGAATACACGAAAGATGATAATCAAACATTTAAATGTATCATTTTTTCATTTGCAAATTTCGAAGAATTACAGTTCATTCAGTTTAAATTTCTGGCATTTTGTTTTATGTAGAAAGAACAAGCATTTTGTCTTATCGATGAGACTTAAACTCTGTTATCATAAATAAACTAGGTTTGTTTTTATATTGTTGCTTTGTTAATATAGTATATTATAATTATAACAATTGAATTCACGAATCGAGCTAAGTTAGATCAACAGTGAAAACCTAGAGGCATATATGCTAATGTGAGACTGATCAATTAAAGTCGTAAACATCAATGAGGACATTCAAGTAAATAATACCAAGTCAATTTATACTTCACCCCATTGTATAAGCAAGTGGCGATCAGGACTCAGTAGATAAGTCGATAATGCGGTTGCGTTTGAAGTGACCGGTACTGAGTTCGAGTCGCAGAATGAACATCAACTCTGAGATGAAGGTACATCCAGCTGACGAGTCTCAAATAGAACGAAACGCGCATTCTGGATTTCACTGCTAGTCACTATCCACCTTTGCTTAGAATGCTTGTGGTTTAAAGCAATGTTGAGGTAATACGCACGTTATTCACATATGCCAACGTGAGAGATCGTGCGTGTTCATTTCTGAGGTGTCATGTACTAGGACGAAACAGCCATCTAGTGCTTCTAGGTTTTCACTGTTGATCTAACTTAGCTCGATTCGTGAATTCAACTGCTATAATTACAATATACTATATTAACAAAGCAACAATATAAAAACAAACCTAGTTTATTTATGATAACAGAGTTTAAGTCTCATCGATAAGACAAAATACTTGTTCTTTCTACATAAAATGAGACTGATCAATTGCAGTCCTAAACAACAATGGGAAGATACAAGTAAAACAACACCAAGTAAATTTAAAAGAATATTTAGATTACAAATAATGTAATTAGGTTTATTTGCAAAAACTTCCTAAACTAATAATTTTTATTAATGTTCATGTTGAAAGAAGAATTTTCGTCGAATTAGAAATGGATGTAGTATAGTCAAATTTACGATTCATTAAACGTAGAAAAATAATATAAGATGATCACCTATTTTTCTCCGTAGTTTACCTGAGGTTATATACTCTATATTTTTCAATTGGTTTACATTATTTGAAAAAAAAGATTAGATATAACAACAGTAAAATTGAGAAGTGAAGCAAATTTTTATGCTTATTTAATTATTATTATTATTGTTACTAAGATGGCATTGTTATATAGTTTAACAAAAGTACTGTATATTTGTGCGTGCAGTGACCATAAATATGATTTTATAATCTTATTTATAGATAAAGTCGAAAATAGTATCTCTTCATTAAAACATTTGGATCGTTTTTTAAAGTGATACGATTGAATACTTTTGTTGAAAAAGTGATCTGACTAGTTTCCGATTTAGTGAACTTTAAACTTATCGGATGTATGATGAGCCGTGAATAGCAGTGGAAGACGGCGGCATAATATTGTAAATAAATTGAAGTAAGGAATGTAAACGATCGATAGTCAACAAAGAGATTTCAAGATTAGAGGCTTATTATAAAATTTGAAGATCTCGAGTTTGATCCATGGTGGATTTGTGAATGTTAACTGGTGAATAGTTCAAAACAGGATGAAACCGATGTCGATTATTTCCTAATTATCACTGTCCTTATAACTAAGACTGGTCCACGACGTGAACTGTAGAATTTAAGATGGCTTAATCATTTTAATCTAGATGGGAAAGCTCTACTTTTAAGAAAATTGTATTTAAAAGTTAGGAGATTGTGTTATTTGATGATAGTCTGGGTTATTTGTTCAGTTCTTCTTAACATGGGATGTTTGAGCAATGGGCTTCCACAACATTCCCACAAATTGAATCAGGGACATCCAAGCTTTTTGATGTGTTCGTTATTTTTTTATATATTCTAGTGAAAAGCCATGGCCAGTAAAGATGAATATATCCAATGTGTGAGGGGTGTCATCGATTGTAATAAACAACTGTTGCTGTGGATAAACTGAAGTTGGAAATGTAAATAACTGGACGTTAACTCATGGTTTGAATGAACACCCTGATTGTGAAGATTGAATGTTTTATTCGTGATTTCTGATTGGATAATGAACATTTACTGTTGGATAATCTCGTAACAGTAGTTTCGTAGTTTATATCAGTGACTCATTTATACGATGGTTGATTCCCCAATCAAGACGCATCCCATACACGCCGCAAAATTAATCATAATATCAATCCACATACCACACACTATTCATCATGTTATAAACACTCTCTACAATTTCTACACATGATACATTTGGTCTGTTGAAACAGTTTTTATGAAATATATTCATTACTAAAAATATTAGACTTTAATTTCACATCGTTATTCAAAATTATAATTCAATTTGACCAGTTTAGGATGAACACATATGAAATTAATTGAAGTCTTTAACCTTTTGAGCTAGATAAACTTAGAATGCATAGTTTATTGTATTGTAATCACTTTATATAATTACCATGGAGGTAAATCATTCCGCAAAAAAACATATAGGGTGTTTTTCAACTTCATTGATTGTCAAATAGAAAAAAATCAGTGGTCTAGTAGTTAAGCGCTTGCGCACAAGACCAATAAGTCCTGAGTTCGAACCTCGCGGGGCAAGCTCGTGGATGCGCACTGCTGAGGAGTCCCATAATAAGATGAAAGGGCCATCCAGTGCCTCCAGTTTTTCCTTGGTGGTCTAGCTTCGATTGACTCATGATCTCAACCATTGAAACTGCTATGATATCCACAAAACCCTTCTGATAAGAAAAATATCAGTTGAATAGGTCCAAACAATAATAATATTTATTATTTTCAAATCAAACGTTAAGAGTTTAGAAAATTGTTTATTTATTTAAAATAATAAGAATAATAATAGCGATGATGTAATTTATTTCAAGAGAGAGGGAACTATCCGAATAACTTAATCACATGATATAAAGTCGGTACGAATACATGTTTACCTGACTTGCTTTTTTTCGCAAAATACACTTGACACATAATAGAATATTATAATAATTGTATTTAAAGGAAATTATTGAATTTAAACATTGAATATACATTTTAATCAGTGATAGGATGAGGAGAAAGAATAAACCATTATTTACTTTTTATGATCTTTGATCTTCATTTTTAGTTAATCAATATTTCGCTGATATATTTCAAAGAACTGAATACTTAAATTCTGAAATTTATATTTAATCGATTGTTAAGTGTTTAGTGACCCGAGATCTGACTCCTATTGGATCGTATGAATAACCGTTATTGAAAAGTTGTAATGGAATTATAAATCCCAGCTGCCCTCGTATATAATCATCAGATTAAATCTCGTTTATAAATAACGAAATAAAATAAGCCAAATACGAGGATGGATTTAGAATACGTATATTTCATACAATCGTTTGTCTGGATCAACGAGTATATGAAATATACGTATTCGAAATTCATCTTCGTATTTGGCTTATTTTATTCCGTTATTCATTAACGCGATTTAAATCGATAATTTTATACGGGGATTGACGATATATAAATTTCGACAGTCATTATTTAATAACGATCTATCATACGATTCAATTGGAGTCAGATCTCGAGCCACTAAATGTACTACTTTTTTGTAGATACTTCATTGAAGTAAGACTTTAACATGGAATTCGTTAACAATTTAACAATAAAACCACCTAAGTTACTAAAGTAATTTATTCGATGTTTTTCAAAACATCAAAATCTAATTTAATATAAATTAATCTTAAAATGAAAATGTATCTGTTGTAAACAAGAATTCACACTAAATTCACTCGGTATTGTTTACTTGCATCTTCCCATTGTTATTTAGGACTGCAATTGATAAATCTCACTTTGGCGTATGTGCATAACGTGCGTATTACCTCAACATTGCTTTAAACCACAAGCATTCTAAGCAAAGGTGGGTAGTGACTAGCAGTGAAATCCAGAATGCGCGTTTCGTTCTATTTGAGACTCGTCAGCTGGATGTACCTTCATCTCAGAGTTGATGTTCATTCTGCGACTCGAACTCAGTACCGTTCATTTTAAACGCCATTGCATTATCGACTTATCTATGGAGTCCTGCTTGTCAATCGCCTGTGCAATATACATACAGTATTGTTAAGTTTTCTGAATTAAAATAATCATTTCATAGAAAAATAGAAAATGAAATACGAAGCCGTTTTAAAATTTATTCAATATTCATAACTAGAATGTATAAAAAGAATGAGCAATATATGTATTTATATTAAATTACCATTGTTAGTGTCATATAACTTGTGTTAATACGTGACAAAAGAATAACAATAGATCATAATATTATTCTATATTCTTTATCAAAACGTTACTTCGGTAACTGATTTATCTTAATGTAAATAAAGAATATTCTATTTGTTTAAGTACTTTAAAAAGGAATAAAGTTTGTTTGTTGTTTTGTTATTTTTACAGATACGTCTACGAAATTTTCTAGGTTTTCTAATTTTCTTTAGATCAGTCAAACGTGAAATTTTACCTGATGACCTAAATTTATTACCTTACTAAACCACATAGTGTTATCTATTAACGGGTAAACAGTTAACGTTTTCAACAGAAGTATTTAATATATTTTGACTTGTTGATTCATTGAGAATGATACTTGAGTTATTTATGTTAATTTACTAAGATGTTATATAATGCTAAAAATATTAATTTTTATGTAAAGAATTCAATTTATATTGAATTTTGAACAGTGAAATAAGAAATTTTATATTGTTTATATGTGTACTAACAAATTTAATTTATTTAGGTATGTCCTTTCATAAATGAATACTGTGAGAATTTACGGAATGTTATATATACATATATAGATTCTTAATTTATGTTTTTCTCATAGTTAAGTACTATACTTCAAAAGATATATACATATAGTCTAATAATTGAACTCATGGGTCACTTGAAGCTACACCACTAAGGAAAACCTGGAAGCTCTGAACGGCCGTTTTATCCTAGTATGGAGCTTTTCAGCTATGCGCATCCACGATCCCACCCCATGAAATTTAATCCCAGGACTTATCAATTTCACGCGTGAACGTTTAACATATAGATTTAAGTGTTTATTTTAGAAAGTTCATTTATAAGAATGAATTCAAAATAATTGACCAGTGATTAGTAGTTATAATAGTGCTGATTTTGACCATTTTACGTGTAATTCGCTTAAGTGCCTTAATATTTGTTCGTGTTCAGATATTATTTGAAACAAGTATCGCTGTAATGTAATATTGCTTCAAGCTTTATACGTTGTTTTTTAAGACTAACTGTCGGATAAAACGCAAATATATTACGAATTAGAAACTAATAATCTTTCTCACACATGAATTACTTTCAAATGTAGGGAAATAGCTTTAGCGTAGTGAGGTTAAAATATTCTGTTTGTAAATATATTATGTATAAATATCTGATGTGTGATTAAGATTTAAAGATAAATCGAACTGAAATAATTGGGATGATTGACAAATGAATTAATGCCACAAACCGATCGATTAATTATGCACACATTGTTTTTGTAAATGAATTTTTAACTACTATGAACTATTAAAAATGAACACACTGATTTGTACATAAATTATACTATTTATTTTCATTGGTTGAATAATCAAACTTAATTATATAGAATTAGGGTTTCAATTATACATAATTTTTAATGAATTTCAGAACTTATTGATAATGAAATTTAATTACTTGTTCAAATTATATTCTAAGGAATTATAGTTTGAAAGTCAAAATTCAATTCGTACAGAAGCAATAATTAACAGTCACATCATCAAAACCAATCGTAGAAGATTAATACAAAGTACATTCATTTCATTGATGTTCTCGATATCATTAATTATATCTCACTGAAATTCAGATTCTACGAACTATATGTTATCAGCGGTTTAACCACTGATCAATATTTTCGTAGTGGATATGATTCTATTGTGTCAAAAAATTTGCTAAAACGATTAATATCAGGGGTTTTACATTATACATATGCATTCATAAAGACAGCATTACAAATTTCTTAACACTTTGATTATTAAAGTTGTCAATAGTTATTACATTACATAATTTTTTTATCATTTCAATTTGAACTCTTTTGCTTCTTACATAACCTCTATTCATTTTATCATGATAATTATTCATTAAGGTTACCTTATTTAATTTGTTGTATCAAATTATAATGTTTCTCTTGTAATCCTCTTCATCTGTAATGTCACATTAATAATCCAGGAATCATCAACCCGAACAGTGTTGTTCGCAATGTTTCTTTATAGAATGTTATTCAATAAGCAAACCTATATATCATATTCAGCAGTAATCGAATATTTCCATAAGTATTATTTGAAGATTCGGTAATCATTTTCTAATCTATTTTGATGAAAAATGGAACTGAAAATTGTAATCATCTGAAGAACGATTAACAAGTGATAGAATTTTTTATATCCTTTTTACAATTTCTCTTTTTATTTTAATAAAATACTGGGGATATTCCACATTTCCTAAATAAAGGTGATCCATTTGTTTATTCTAAATATCCAACTTATCCCGTTGCTGATAATCAAGTTTAAATCTGTAAGATATCTTTTGCAGCAAAGACCTTGTGTCTGTTTTCCAACATTATCTGGATTTCCATGAAATTTTTATTCAACATTACTTATAGAAGTCATTAAAAAGAAAAAATGTATTTGTAAAATCTCAGCGAATGAATTTGAAGTAAATCCAACGTTTCGCCTGGCAATCTGGTTCAAGCTTTTTGTAGGAAAATTATAATCAAACAACAAAATTATCGATAATTTTGTTGTTTGATTATAATTTTCCTTGAAAAAGCTTGAACCAGATTGCCAGGCGAAACGTTGGATTTACTTCAAATTCATTCGCTGAAATTTTACAAATACATTTTTTCTCTTTAATGTCTCACATTAACTCGGCGCCCAAATATTGTGGAACTATTCGTTCAAATTTAGACGAAAGTTCTTATTAATTACTTATAGAATTCAGAAGAATGTTTTCTCATATGTTTTCTTTTTGTGCAAATATGAACGACGTCAGTGTCTGAGTCGTTTTGCGACGTGATCATGATGGAATATGATCAATATGATCCTAAAAGTAAATAAAGTAAATTGATAGATGTTTTAAAGTAATAATCCCGGGTGAATATAAGATTCTTGGGATAACCCAAGGTGTATTGATCACACATATCAGATAAAGCACGAGATTTAAAACGTTTTGACAGTAACAAACCTAAAATACCTATGAAATCAGTTGATGAACATGTAATCCTAGATTGTACAGTTGGTTACAATTAAGATTATGCCCAACTTACCAAGTCTTTACGTTCTGAGTTAATACTTCACCAAATATTACAAATTATCAAGATACTAGAATTGTAAAGAGTATATTATTGATTATACGGACGAATAATATACATTACTTCTAAAATTCGTTTTGTATGACAAATTCGAGTTACTAAGTTAAACAACATTTGGTAAACTTTTCAATTTTTCCAATCAATAGTACGATTTACTTATCTTATTTTGGTTATCGTTTGTTATGGACGTTTAAACCTGTTTAAGAAAAATTTTTTTCTTCATCTGAAATAGAATTTTTTTAAAAAATATATGCATTAAAATACAAAGCAATCTTGGTCCCATGTAATAGATCTATCAACCCCCCTCACCCTCTATGACTATATCTAAATTCCCAATATTTTTTTAGGAAAAATATGGTTAGTTTTAATCAATATTTCTGAAAAGAAAAAAAACCATAATGGAATTGATTATTAGAAAATAAAAAAATCTTATTATTCCATAATTTCAATGGAACCTTTATTCGTTTTTTTTTGTTTTTTTAAACAGTCTTATCATATTTCTATCAATTTCTATGATCTTAAATTTAATTTAAATGCAAGTAAAATTATTTTATAAAAAAGAAAACTAAACAAATTTGGCGTCATTATTTAAAACAAAATAAAAACTAATAAAAATTTATAATATGATTGTAATCATATTCTTAATTAAGATAAATATAAAAATTTAATGAAGTATAAGTGGATAGATCAAATTATAATAATAAGTAAATAAATGATGATATCAAAAGAGGTTTTATGGAGATTTTAGTAATTTCAATAGTTGAGGAGTCTCACGATAGGACGAAACGGTTGTCCAGTGCTTTCAAGTTTTCTATGGTAGTTTAGCTTTAATTGACTTATGATTTTAACTATTGAAATAAATGATGATATTAAATTATTATAAAAAAATTATTGAAATGATTATTTTTATACATAGCAGCTCACGTGAAATTGAGTTTGTTCACATTTAATTCAATTAAGTCATTTTGTTGACTTATTAACGATCTGAGTCATCCGTAAAACAACAACTTATTTATATCACTGTATCTTCATTATTGTTGTGAATGTATGAACATGTATACTTGGGCATTGCTTACTGCATACGCATATATTCATTCTGCTAGCCTAACTATTAGTCGCTTAATTGATTCGATGATTCATTCACTTCACTATGCATTTATATGTCCATTTTATTCATGTTCACTGCACTCCCTTATTTGTACTCGCTTACTCGTACTCGTATTCGCTGACTCACCCACTCACTCGCTCGCTTGCCTGCTTGCTTTTCGACACAAATCTTTCACGCTTGCTTAACGTCTCTGTAATTTTGAATATATGTGTGTGATCCCATAATAAACGGAATCAACACTTCGTATTCGCCTTTTGGTTAATATACCATTGGAGCGTTATCTAGTAACGGTTATCAAGACGAATTGTATACGAAGTTTAAAGATTCTATTAAATACTGACCATAACACATAATTAGAATATAGTAAATAATCATTTTATTTAAACAAATCTAAAAAAAACAAATTTTCATTTAAAGTAGTTTTATGTTTTTATAAATGAATAAATAATCTATAATTTTAAGTATAGAAAATAATTATTTTTACAGAATAGGGCATAATTATGATTAAATACAAATAATTAAATTTATGCAATATCATCATTTTTATCTTTTTTATTTATTCCAATTGATTCAGAATAAGTTTTAATACTTAAAAATCGTTTTAATTTTGATGAAGTTTTAGTATCTTTTGATGTACTGGCAATAGATTGTTCTTGTATTGTATTTATTTGTTTAGGCATATCTAATGCATCAACAATTGATGTAGAATTGTTATAATTTGAACCACTATTATTATTATTAATACCAGCGTTTACAACACCAATTGTATCATTAGTTTGTGTTTCATTTGAACGACGTTTAAAAAATGATGCAAAACGTGAACGTGATTTTATTTCACCAACTAATGTCATATTACGTCGTGTTTCCATTTTTAATAATTCTTGAAAAACTTCTTTAACATTTAGATTTGATTTAGCTGATGTTTCCATAAAACCACATTTCCATTTTTGAGCTAATGCTTTACCATGTGCTGGACTAACTTCTCGATTATCATTTTCATCTATTTTATTCCCAACAAGCATAATTGGTATTTTTGGTAATTCTTCCATTTTAATTAATGCTAATTCAGTATACAATGGTTGTAATTCATCAAATGAAGCTTTGTTAGTTATAGAATATACAAGAATAAATGCATGTGCTTTATTAATGCTCAATCGTTGCATAGCTGGAAATTGATGACTGCCAGTAGTATCAGTAATTTGTAATGTGCATACTTGCCGATTACAGCTGATTACCTGGAAAGGATATAAGAAATAAAAGACTAACAAACAAATGTATGAATATGTAAATATAAAGTAAATTACTGAACGAGACAGTAACTCACTGTAGAAGTTTAACTACTGAATCACATATTCGTCGATTATGCAATTTATCTTCTTTTAACCAAATTACCTTATCATCAATATTCCAAACATCAAGGACAGCTTACAGACTAGTTTGTGTAAATACTGCTACATGGTTGAAACCCATTCCTTTCTTTGTTCACGATAAAACAGTTTATTAATAAAATACTTTAATATATATATGCAGTGCAGTGTTTCATTTAAACAAATGGGATTTTATCGCAAGATGTTCACTGTTGGTGAAATGTTTTATTTTCATGGTAGTACAAAAGAGTTTTATTAAACCTTTTGAATAATTAATTATATTACAAGCTAAATGTAATTTTATAGAAACCGTAAGTAGATCTTCATCACAGTTGGTTAGTATTATATTGATAATTTTCTAAAGTCAATGATGAGTTTTAAATGTGACAAAACACCTGCACATAACACGTCGCATTGAATAAAATTGTCAGAATCTATTGTCTTATTAAAATTTATATTTTATCAATCATTCATATCACCTATGAAATCATTAGAACCAGTAATTAGTGAAGCGTTTAGTTGGGACTTTACATCAATATATACAGGCCAAACCTCAAGTCTCATAATGATCATGAAACCTGTAAAACAGGAAGTTAATATTTCATGCCCTATGTTTTCGTCGTTAATGAGAAAAATTGATACTATGTGTGTAAGTAATGAGTATAAAGGGGTAGGAAATCCTATCAGTTTATAGAGTCTACTTACTGTTATTTAGGTATGAACGATTTAGCGTAAATGGTCAGGAGGTAAATAATTAGTTGTTTATCATAAGTAGTAACGACATCAATACCTGACGTTGTATATCACTACTCACTTAACACAAAAAAAGATATCCTAGTGTCTCTGGACAGAGCCAACAGTCTCCAACTGAGATTTATAATTATCGTAATCCATGTGACAAACGTTGTCTTAAAACAAGTTTTGGACTAAATCAATTCAAATAATTTAAAATCATATATCGATCTTTTACACGTGATATTGCTATCTGTATCAACTTGATCATACCTATAAGTTGGGATTTGTTCTGTAAATATATTCAAAATAGGACTTATTTCTGTGAAACAGCAAGAAAACCCACTATTTTTCAACTCACCTCTACGTAAACAAAAATCAAATCTATATCAATATATTTTTGACCATTCATGTTTAGTGTTCTAGGTTAAACTAAGTAAAGTATATTCGTTGTACTTTTATCTGGTTGTATTTAGTCTAGACAATATGACATTGATTATCATTTGTTTAACTAAAAGTTTAATGCATAGAACAGCGTAATTTCAAATGTCTCTCTTAATAAGCGGTAAATATACGATTACTGAAAACTAATAAACAGATTGTCCATACTTACATAATTCAAAAAAAAGACAAACAATTATAATTTCCGGATATAATCGTAAACATTTGCTAAATACCAGTTTAATAATTACTGATGAATTTTTCTCTCATTATCATCTGCCTTTTTTTCCTTTTCATATCCATTTCTCCGATAATAATATCGACTTGTATTAAATTTTACGAGCTTTAGTCAAAGCGAAATTTAATTCAACAGAACGAGAGATAGCTAAACAAACAAATAAATATTGTAATCATAGAGGGATTTTTTGGATCTTATACTAATTTAATAGTTGAATTTATGAGACGATTGAAGCTAGACTACCATGAAAAACCTGGAAGCAGTGGACGGTCGTTTCGTCCTATTGTGGGACCCAAAATCCCGCCTCGAAAGATTCGAACCCAGGATTTACCAGACTCGCACGCGAGCTCTTAGCCTTTAGACCACTGAAATGGCCGGTATCCAAAAGTGTTGATGTCTAACTTCAACCAAATCAATCTATTGAGTTCAAAACTAGGACAAAACGGCCGTTTATTGCTTCCAGTTTTTCCACGGTTGTCTAGCTTCAATTGACTCATGAATTCAACTATTAAATTAAATATTGGCTATAAAGGTGTTGAATATATATAGACTAGTTATTCTTTTAAAGACAGTTTACTAATAAATATACCATATGTTTATTCACCTAAGTGTAAAAGTTATTTGATTCGATAAATTATTTATATAGTATTATAAACAGGCTTCGGGAGTTGGAAGCAGACATCAAAGGGATGAATATCAACTGGGAACAACTGGAAAGTATCTCTCAAGTCAGGGTTCGATGGAAAATGCTGGTGGGTGGACTATGCTCTTCCACGAGGAGTAACAGGCGTAAGTAATTATGTACACGCAAAGCTGACACAAGATACATATCACATATATGACCATCGATAACAACATACTTATAACAAGTAATCCAAAAACTTTCCTTTTGGAATTATATCACTTTTGTGATTGATGTGAGCAATTGAACTTATATTTAAAATGATAAATTCATAAACGGCAATTGAAAATTAAAAGTATATCATTCTACAATAATAAATACAAGATCAAAACAATAACAATGACTGGTATATTTTTTGTGGTCTACAACCGTTAGTTGTTTGAATTTTGGTCAAACAATCTTGATATTTTTAGTACTGAAATGTTTAACTTTTAGTTTTGGCAAAATGTTTATTAAGCAATCACAGTTTTAATTAAGTTGGAATAAATAAAAGACTACAACTTACCTTTTTCATTGATTGCATGAAGAAATATTAGTTTTCTTGTTAAAACTGAAGTATGCACAGTTAGAAGTTGTATTAATTGCTTAACTTATTTTCTCACTATTTTCCGATATGAAAATATTTATCTTGTTTACTCATTTTTTACAATTTATGAGTTAGAAGTAAATGTTATGAAGTAATTTATTACGGAAGCATATTTACTTCGTATGGTTTATGAAGTAATTCATGTCTCAAAATGTACGATAGACGCATTTATTTTTACTTCAATCACATTAACTCAGTCTACTTACACATTTCTATGTGAATTTGTATAATCTAAAATAAATTTAGGATTATTTAACATCATATGACCATTATCTTATATTGGAAAGAACTGAGAAACCATAAATTTCAAAACGGGAACGATACAATATATATGATAACAAGTTGAAAACTAATGAATAGTTTCTATGGTTGATTCATTATAACAGATGAAAAGGGGAGAGTATTTAAATTTCATACTGAGTTTCAAATCTTATTATATAAAAGAAAAAAAATCATCATCTGCCAGTTTAATATGTCATCTTTAGTTGAAATTTAAGCTGAAAAATAGGCATTGAAACGTGAAATTAAGCTTTAAAATTTTTTCAACATCACAGTCATTTTTAAATATTTCCATCTAAACAAATATTTATCCAATAAATAGCACACTTACACAGTATACAACTGTCAATCAACATAATTTAAGCAGAATACTTCTTTGATTGAACATTGAATGCTTAATTACTCAATTTCTTGATATCTTGTTCAAATTATAATTTGAAATTCAGATCTTTTTCTTTTCAAGGAACAATGAGTGAAAGATAAAGTTAAAGTGAATGGTATCCTCTTTCCCAATTCATGCTTGTTGATTTGTCCATTTCGCATAAAACTTCATATTCTATTTTGTCAATAACTTTGAGATAAGTAAACTTAAGTTCTAAATGTTTATTGTAATTCTAGCTAGAATAGTTTCAGTTCTTTGATATAAACTTTCTGGTTATATCATTCTTATTTAATCAGACTATACTGTGACGAGTATTTTAAAATCAAATTCATTATAGTTAGTATTATTTTACAATAATTAATTCTTCGCTGTCCGTTCTAATCACATAAAAATAAAATAAGAAGAGTAGGTCTTACAAACAAAATGTCCACCAAGGTTAGTATTTTATATTAGATAAACTATCAAGTTATGACAATTGATCAACTTTCTTCAACTATACAAGCTGTCAGTAATAATTGCAGTGAGTCAAACATATCCAATTAGCACAGAGAGATGAAGTTGTAGAGCTGAATACCGGAAGAGTAGAGTTAGTAACAGTAAGAGTGGTAATAGAAAAGTTTAGGCACCAAAAATACCATTCGGAAAGAAAATTTAAATTAGTAAAAAAAGCACAAAACTAGTCAAGATAAATTTATAAGCTCAGAATTTAGAGAAAGACAGAGAATAGATGCATTTGCGCCATCGCAAGCAATTTTCAGCCATGTCATTCAAAGTCTTTGACCGTTCGATGCGATAATCATGTGAACTCCAACCAGGTAGTCTGAACCTATTAACATGGGCAATTGACTTCATAGACTAATGCCATGTTTCGGTTTGGCCACTCCTAGCTTTCTTCAAGACCACTCCCACATCACACAATATCCTCCGTCAATGTAGGTGGTGGCTAGAAATATGAAAATCATGTTCCAACCTATTCAGATGGTAAGGATTTACAATCTTATCAACCGATTTCACATCTTTACTTGATACCTTATTTTAACCCAGGCATCGCTTACTAGCTAGTCGCAGAATACAATAATTCAAAGAGACTTATGATCGAGAATAAGTAACCCACTAATGTCCTGTATTCTTGATGCCCATTGTTCACATTCATAAAGTAGGACTGTTGCACGGTAAACTCATCCTTTGAATACAAAATAGATATCAGACCTTGATTCTTACCTTTGATTTAGACTGGCCATAGCGTTTTCATTTTCATTAAGAGTTGGAGGACTTACATCAACTTGCTATTCAAGTTGCTTAGAAATAGCAGGTGACTGAAGTTCAGTTGAACTGTTCCCTAAGGTGTCCTACCCATCGTTCACTCACTTGGATTGATAGTGAATAGTAATCCCGTCTCTTTTCTAGATGGTTTCAGAGACAGCCGGACTTTTAATACTCGTTTCTCTGATAAATATGAACATTTGTCATGTTTAAGCTGTTTCTGCACATCATCGTGTTCAGACCCAGACGGGCTGAATTTCCAAATATCTATCAATGCTGTAGACTCCAAAGACATTCATTGAATTTTCCTAACCTTCTGGTTCAAGTTACTGGTAGATATCACAGTTTTTACATCAAGGTAAATATCTCCTCCACGAATGACTAACTTCTTCTATAGTTGTTCGTAACTTCTTTATCGTTAAGTTAAACTCTAACGACGTTTTTTGCTATGGCTTTTCTGCGTCCAGCAAGATGCAGGTGAATACGTGCTCGAACTGGAGCATGATGCGAGTCAAAAAATGTGCTCCAGAATGAGAGCCAGTTTTCTCCTCCAACGATGGCTAATCGTAATGTTATCTATTTGTGTTTATTGATGAGTCGATTGTGGAGGTCTTCACGTCTCACTCTGTTTCTTCTTATGTTTAAAGTTAGTATTTGCCAGAAATAGACTGTTATCTGGACGCAGTTGTAACAGATATTAGACATTATCTGTTCGCCGAACCACAAAACCCTAAGATCCACCTAAGTACCTTTTCGTTTGCTTTACATGCAACAGTCTTTTCAAATCTATGGACACATTAAGAATGGAATAGTCTACTGAAATGTCATGTTATGCTCTACAATATACTACTTACTTTTTATAATGAATTCTATCGAATTTCAACTGTTCATACTTGTTTATGTTTGACTTATATATTATCAGAAAAACTATTGTAAGTCCAACTAAAAATTTAATTCATATTATAAAAATCTTTCTAAAAGACTATAGAAGTTTAGTAACTAAAGAAGTATAGGCTTTTACAAAACAATTTCGATATTCATCAGTCCCAATTTAACACGAGACAACTTACTAATCAAGTAGAAATATTAGCAAGAATAAATTCTTTTAAATACAATGTAACATAAATTATTCTTTGAATACTTGTCTGTTTATCTATCATGGTTACTATCATCTATCAAAAATTATCTATAATAGTCTAGCCAGAAATCGATAGTTTGATAAATATTTTGATTAAATCTAGAAACTTTATAAATAAAATGAGTAATGATTCATTCTTTACATAAAATTGATTATTATACATAATATTTAGTGAACGGAAACGAAACTGAATTTTGTTTGTTATGTGGTTACTTGGTAAAAAATAGTCGAATTGAGTATTAGATCATGATTTTACTCTGACAATATATTAAAGCATTGTTTCGGCATTACTTTTTGCATAAAGTAATAGGATATATTGGTTTTCTTATTGTAAACCGCAAAAGTTATTTTTTCATAAAAATACTTTTATAAGAATAGTGTGTTTGTTCTAAGATAAATCAATTTCCTGGTTTTTTTTAAATTATATTAGTTAAACGTCCCTATGTATAATATGTTGTTATATTCTAGTATAACTCCGCGTGTAGCTCTTCTAGAGTCACTGCTGGTCCCAAGCCCAGGTAAAGGAGGAGGGTTGGGTATAGGGTTAGCCGCCTCATCCGTTAGAAAACTAACCAGTTTAAAAAACGCTGACCAAAAAAATAATTCAAACCTTTTAATGTATATTCTAGTATAAAACAGTCATCCAGTCCTTCTAGGTTTTCAATGGTGGTCAAATTTTGATCGGTTTGTGAACTCAATAAAAACTCAACAGTTTCCACAACTCTGTGCTGATAATCATCATCATTAAACTGAACTATAATAAGAAACGTGGGATCATAACACAGATGTATTGGTGTGTATCACCGCCTTTGATAAGGTAAATATTGGATTTTGGAAGAAATAATTAAGATTCTCTATTTTACCAGAAAATAACCAGATTGAAAATTGGTAATGTGCTTAGTAATACATTATACAAATATTCGTTGTTTATATTTCGACGCAGTATATAGAGACAAATATTATGAAAATTAGAACAATAGAGACATATGAAAATATTAAACTAGTCAGGGCAATTTATGAGTTAATGAATTAGATTGCATATCTAGACAGAATAAGTAAAATGTACAAATCGATGAACAAGAGGCGAGTGTACTAGTAGTAGTGAAAGGAAAAATAAATTAATAAAAGTGCTGATCAAGATGGATGATGGCTAGTAGTGGAATCCCGGAAGCGCGTTTCGTCCGACTTGGGATTCGTCAGCCGGGTGTACCTGCATTCTTGGAGCGAACTTCGAATCTGAAATGAAGGTACACCCAGCTGACGAGTCTCAGATAAGACGAAACGTGCGTCCTGGATTCCACTACGAGTGACTATCCATCTTTACTTAGAATGTTTGTGATTTAAGACAGTATTGAAACAGTGCTCACAGTATACACATATGCCAATAAAAGACTGATCAATTGTAGTTCTAAATATCTATGGGAAGATTCAGACAAACAATATAAAATGAACTTGAAGTTCAAGTCAGTTGTTTAAAACAGGAAGTAGGTCAAACTTCGATAAATAGACTTTTAAATAACAATCACTGAAGATTATTAAAATTACGTGATAAAAATTGTTCAGAATATGACATAGTGAGGAATATAAAAAGGTGCTGAAGAACAACAAACAAGTAGATGTGAGAAACTCAGTATCATTATTTATTAAGTCATGTCCACTCAAAGAAGGAACAAAAATGTCACGAATTTATTATGGACACATAAACTAGGGTTATAGGTTTGGATCCCTGTATCTTCTGTAAAAGACGGGATAATAATGTTTTCACATATTCATATGATCAATATATATATATATATATATATATATATATATATATATATATATATTATCGTGAAGCCTGATGTTCCAATTTAAAACAATATTGTCCTATTATGTGTTGTTCTAAATAGTTATTTGTTTACATAGTCAGTTTTCTTTGTAATTTCATTTGTTAGAAGATAAATAACTGATTTTACGAACTGGAATGTTTACTAATAATAAGACAAATAAAAGTAAGCATCATTCAATTAACATAGATTGAAATCAGTTGAAGTTTGAATTTTATCATTAGTTTTTCAAAGGTTATCACATCATTACGACAGGAATAACAGCTGTTTATTTTTTCAATTTTCTCTTGTTTTCAATAATAATTTATTTAAGATTATTCAGTGATGTAGATTATTCATAAATGATACAATTTCCATAAATCTCTTCTATAAAAAAAATAATTTCCAATTTTTCAGAATTTACTGAAGTACTTGTCAAACGTAGTAATTACTTAAACACTGTTTTTTTTAAATAAAAGCATATTTACCGAATGGGATGAGTAATTATTCACTTTTCTGTAGGTTTATACTTAACGATATAAAAATTTGTCAAACAAAATATACTGATCATCTTAAAATCCATCAGCTTTTTTTAAAAATTTATTTCCGTTGCATTAGGAGGATGGAAATCTTGTGTGTGTGTGTGAATTATAAACATTTAGATATTTTCGTTACCTTGACAACGTCTGGGAATATCTGACAATGATAGATATAGGCTTCTTCATATTATTTTCGTTTAAGAAAATAACATATCAGATAGGATATACATATTATTGATGTAAGTTTACTATATCATTACTATTAGAGCATAACCGTTTTTTGTTTTCAATCTGTCTCGTTATAATGCACTTTAGTTCTGTAAAATGAAAATGAATTAAAAGCTAAATTGGTTATCAAGTTACATAAACATTTTGAAAATTATATTTACTTTGGCTTACATAAGATTAAGTTTTTTTCTTTTTTATATGTTTATTTAGAAAATTAAATTCACTTTATTTTGCTTTTCTTTTCTTTTAGTTTGTTTTCGCATTTGATTGCCTAATCGACTAGTTTGTCAAAGTTTTTTTGTTCTTGTTTTTTTCAAAACAGTATTGATTGCGACTAATGTCATAAGTAAAATAGTAGTTTTACTAAATAGAGATCTATGAAGCTATCAAAATAGTTAAATAGAATTAGACAAGTACTGAAGTATTATGCAACTATTATTTATGAATGTTCAGTTACCAAACAACGTTAAAATGTATCCTGATACTTCAGTTCTCTTGGCAACACAAAAATTTATTGAATTTTTAGTGACCCAATATCTGACTTCAGTTATATGGTAAGATACATACATTTCATCAATCCTCGTATATAATCATCGTGTTAAGGAATAAGGGAATTAAAATAGGTCAAATACGAGAATGGATTTCGAATACGTGTATTTCATACAATCATCGATCCAGACAGACGATCGAAGAAACGAAGCGAAACGAATTGACATTTAGTGAAGAAGGCATGTGATCGAACTCACTTGAATGAAGCGTTACTAAATTTTATATTCAGACAAAAATCAGTTGCAGAAATGTGATAAGATAAAAAACGTACACACACACATAAAAAAGTCAAAGTTACCAAGCAATTAATTAAAAAGGTCGAAATGTGACTCAGGAATGATGAATAAATTGGCCTATCTGGAAGTTAAATTAAGTTATGTGGACTTGACAAATTACACGTCAACTTCAGTCATCCAATAATGCAGAATGGATCACATTCATTGTCATCAGTAAATCATAATCTTATTCTTTACTTAAACTCACAGGTCAAAGTCATTCAATAAAGCTGAAGTATTCATTTTTAATGAACTAATTGTGTCAGGTTCAGCAATGATTGCTCTATAACAAGCTTTACAGCATCGTCACATATAGCAATAACACATATGTAACAGTTGTAGGAAATCAAGACAAGCTATTGCATTTTTATTTGTGGTGTATTATTGAGTGTTGGTTTATGAATTGTATACTAACAGTAAAGACAAGTGATCAACGGGACTTCTTTAAGTTTATTTCATTTTAATCAGTTTTGTTTTCGATAGAAGATAAAATCAGATTTAGATTTTAATTTTCCTGTTTTAGATGTTTAGGATTGCAATTTATAAGTCACTTGATACGAGACTGATCAGTCACAAATAACGATAATGTGAAGATTTAAACAATTACTTATAAATTACATATCCATCGAATAAGCCAATGATTATCAGGACTCATAAGACCAAATAATAACCTATTTAGGTTTTGAGTGTAAGTTACTAAGTTCAAGTATGAGAGTGAAAATCAACACTAGAATGCAAGTACATTGAAATAACCAAAACTGTTGGATTTCACTATTAGCTATTATTTAACTTTAAGAAATAAATATTTGTTTTATAAAAATAGCAGAATATTTAAATAAAGCAGAAAAACTTGAGATGGTGGTTGGAACCTGGACCTAGGTTTCGTGCTATTTTAGCACTGGTCAGTAAGGTGTACTTGTAATCCTGAGAGAGCATCTTTTCCCTCCCACCACCCAATGATCAATCAATTGAAATACAGCTCAGTCCTACAAGAGGTCAGTCGCGGCCCAGATAGCTCAGTGGTAACATCTCTGACAGTAAACCTGGGTAACATGGGATCGAATCCATCAGAGAGCATTAAGTCCCTCATGATTACAGGTATATCTTATTGATGAGTTCCAAAGTAGCACGAAATCTAGGTTCAAGGTCTCTTGTTGATAACTTACAACCACCATCTCATTCCAACATAGTGCACGTAGTATCGAGTTACCTAGACTAGTGACCACGTTTCAACTTGGTCGACAGAATTCGATCTATCTTAAGAAGAATTTGACACATATGACATTGATCACTACCCAGTGATCAATCAATTTTAAAAGGACATCTTGAATAATGTCTGTTGTTAATATTTCATATGGTCGAATCTATTCTTCTGTTCAATTGTTCATTTATGATTCGAATAAATAACATAGTTTAATTTATTATTTTCTTTTTTTCTTTTTTTTTGGGATGGTAAAACGATAAGTTTTTCACCTGATACATTTTGTTATTTCGCTTTTTATTTTTATTCTGATTAAAAATATTCTCTTTATTTTTATTTTGTTTTAATAAAATAATGCACTTTTAAAATATACTTTTGACTTTTCTTTTTCTTAATAAATAAGAAATTATAAGCTTAAATTGAACTTAAATATTACACAAATTTATTTCTTTTTTTAAAAAAAAGAAAAATTAATTTCTGACCTAATTAATTATTTTTTTGTATTTTGCAAATGTTTCAAAAAAGGTTGTTATCCTAATTGGGTAATAACTAAAATTTGTTGTTCTTGTTGTTTTTTTGTTATCTGAAATTTCGTCAATATTCTTTTCTTTGCTTTTTTTTTCTTGTTTGAAGCATAAGACTTTTTGTCAGGTTTTTCTTTTCTTTTTTTCAAAAATACTACTTACCTGTTGATTACAAGTATTACAAGTATGATGAATTCTATTTGTTTAAGTATAAAAACAATTAAAGATGTATTTGTTAAGTAAACAGTTTTAATTTTCATTTTATTTAATGTATTCATTGAATTATAGATAAATTGTTATTTGTTTGTTTTAATTCAAGTAATGAATAAATTAAATTATTCTCTGTTTAGATAGAAGGCTATGGGCTTATGTATTCGTGTATTAAAAAATAATTTAATTATTATTTAAATAAAGGTTAATTGTTCGCACGTGAAACTGATAAGTCTTGGGTTCGAACCTCGAGAGGCAGGATCGTGGATGCTCACTGCTGAAGCGTCTCTTACTGGGATGAAACGGTCGTACAGTGCTTCCAGGTTTTTCATAGTGGTCTAGTTCAATTATTATATAAAATACATGTGTAGATTATTTAAGGTAAAATAAAACTCCGAAAGTTCTGTTCCATACATAACCACCACTCTAAACGGGAACAAATTTCCAAACGTTAGATTTCATAGTAAGTACATTATCTCATAAACATTGACTTATTAACTCAGTTGTCTATATTATCAATTCTGTTATAAGCCGAAATGAGACAGTCATTCAATTTTACTGTTCAGTGATATTTGGGCTAACAACAATCGTTGTTACAAACCTATTTTAATTATTAATAGAAAATTTAAATCTGTTATTGACTATTATTATCCTTAATTGACCATTTTTTGGTAGTAATCCATCAGTAAAGTTTAACTCAACAAGATCATCAGTTGATCAAATGACGTTGAAAATTTCCGAAATAGTACATCACTTTGAGATGGTGGAGAAGATTTGTAGCTCAATTGAATAATTTTGATGAAATTTTCTCTCCAGCTCAGAGGAAAAAACTACCTTAGTACATCACTTTATTTTTTCTAGTTTTCACAAACGAAGTAAACAAGTATGTTTACAAAAGCAAATTATCTTATTGAGCTTCTTCATTTTATTGTTTCAAACAGAGTAAAAAATGAAAGGCAGTAATTTAATTAATAGAGTGAATTGTTATAACATATTTTCTGTGGAATCAAACTACAGTTCACTATAATGTTTAAGAAATTTTCTATTTTGATCTTAGATAGATAACAATTGGAGACCTTAAAGTGTTAAATAGTTGTTCAGACCTTCTATTAGGATCCTCCACTGTATTTACCCGCGATCTTTATACCAAGATAAAATATCAGTATAGTGCCCCTTAGTGTTCAGTGACTGTTCAAGATCGGTTCGTAATTTTATTTACAAAACTCTACATTTTTCAAAAACCACATCTATTATTGTCCATTCTTTTTATTAGCTCGTTTCGAAAATATCAAAATAGTTTTCTCTAAAAGTGAAAATTTCTTAAATTAAAAAATATTATTTTAGTAAGTTTGATAGTGTGGGTTTTTAAACAACGTGACTGCACAATGATACGGTTATAAATGTTTTTATAGGAAGCATTTTATAGTGCTGTTTATTTTAAATGAATTATTGTTTAAAACGCAGAAAGTTTAATAAAGTATTACTTTCACATATTTTACCGTAAGTTTTGTAATCATATGGTTGTACAGTTTTCTAAAGAACTTAGATTGAATTCACGATGTAAAATTATACAACTTTGTATTAAACAATCAATTTTGATTTTGTCAAAGCGCACTTTAAATTTGAGGTACACTATGAATATCTACACACGTTTATTAATTTTCACATTATGGGTGGTATTCAATACTTCGACATTTACATTGTGCATTAACTTGTTTCGCTTCACTCTCTTCACTCCTTTTTCCTCGTTTCTCTGATTGTTTGTCCAGATCAACGATTGTATGAATTATACGTATTCGAAATCCATTCTCGTATTTGGTTTATTTTATTCCGTTATTCATCAGTGAAATTTAATCTGATGATTATATACAAGGGTAGCTGGAATGTATATTTCGACAACAATCATTCATATTATCTAACTGGTGTCAAATATAAGGTCACAAAAATTTTATTTATTTTTACATATTCAATTGGTTCAAGTCCATATTATTGTCAATTGATATATTTAGATCATATTAATCCTTCAGTAGAATATCAGTTTGACATCAGCATTTGACTTTGTAAAACAATATTATTTATAATAACCTAGTGTCTTTTAAACAAACATATATGAATTCCTAATATAAAGTTGCTTTATTAAAGTAAAAGACCTATGACTACAATAGCTCCCAATTATAAAGAAATGTTTAGAAGTTAAACAAAATACTACAGTCATTATAAGTTTCCATTAGATATTTTAAGTTTATAATAGAAACCCAGGAAACGAATCAAAGAATTTAAAAGAAATTCATTGTCAAGTTTATATTGTTTTATTTTATAAACCGGAATTTAGAATGTTAACAAAATTGTACCATATTATTTATCTTTTCATGGTATTTGAAAAGAAGAAATCAGTATTTCATTATATATATGTAACCTTTAAAGTAGTTTCTGATTGAATTTAATTAATACCAGAATCAATAAAGGTCGTTTATGTAAACTACGTATAACACAAATGACATTTCCTTAACATTTTATTGTATGTCTTAAGTATATTAATATTAATAGCATTATTAAGTTTAGCTTAATTATTTATCATACATATAACATATTTTATATGACCTGATGGAAATAAATATGATAAATGTCTTATTAATTACATAATTTATACTAATACCTTACAGAGAAGCTAACACTATAGGCACTGAATGAGAACATAAAATTTATTAAAAGACTCAATATGAGCAGATGTATTACTTGTCATATATGATATTGAAAATCGAAGGTATTCTTCACTTTATCATAGGGGTAACGCACATATTAAGTTAATCTCATGGATAGTAGATAGAAATAATCAAAATGAACTTTGACAAAACCAAAACAGTTATTAGATGACTTCATCAATAATCTCTCAAGTATACTGGATATTTTCTAATGTCATTACATGAATTAATTAAAAAACAGCATAAAACGTATTGTTCACAAATATTCGGCTGAAAGAATTTGGATGAATAGACAATAACTGAAATATACGTATATTCATGTTATAACCAAAAATATATAATAGTTAATTTAACATATTTATGTTAGTTTACCTGTCTATATGTATCTTCTATGGTTGGAATATATGTCTCACGGAATGTTCCACGTACAAATCGAAGTACAAGTGATGTTTTACCAACTCCTCCTGAACCATATACAGCTACACGATAATCTGTTGGCTGCTCTGGCATTGTTCACGAGTTCCTCTATTACAAGAAATAAATATATCGAATAAATGAAACACATTTTTGTTCATTTTTCTTCTAAAAGCACATTATTCATAATTAATATATAATGTTTATTTAAATTTTGATGATTTACCAACTTCATAATACTTTTGATAGAGAAAAAGTTACCTGTTGTAGTGTCGGTTACTATATTAAGTCCACATAACTTATTCTAGCTTCTGCACTGGTCAATTTATCCATTCTTCTCAAGCCACATTTCGACCTTGTTAATTGTTCGCTTATCAACCCTGACTATTTTTATATGAGCGCATTTGTGTGTACATCCTGTCCTACTCATCACATTTCTGTGGCTTATTTTTGTGTGACTATAAATATTGATTACCGCTTGATTAAATGGAATTGTCTCACATGCATTCTCCACTGCGCGTCCTTTTCTTCGCTCTATTCACTACGATTCTCTGATAGTCCGTTCCGATCAACGAGTTTACAGTATATATATATATATATATATATATATATATATATATATATATATATATATATATTCAAACATCCATTGTCTTATTTAACTTCTTTAATTCCGTTATTCATTAACTCGATCTAATTCAATAATTATATACTAGAATAATCAGAATGTATATTTCAATTCACCTGGAGTCGAATTCCGGGCCACATAAGTAGTAAGTCTGTCGATAACATCGTCAAAATGAAGGGCCTCACTAAACTGTGCAAAGTTAATTAATAGCGAATTTTATTCATGTAAAACATATTGATTAATACTAAAGTTTTGGGAAAATCAAAAAAACCCTGACAAAATTTCACTTGACTACTGAATAGAAAAATTTCAGTACTAAGTAGTAATGATCAACAATTAAAAACGTTTATAATCTAAGTTGTTCCCTTGAAATTAAAATCACAGATTATTTTAACAATGAGACATATTATATTTATTGATAAAGAATGACAACATTTAAAAATCAAAAAAATTACTCTCACAACTTAAAACATTTCAACGTGTAACCATATCATTTAGTACCTATTTCAGGAACCCATCTTCTGAAGTGTTCTATGCTAAGACAAAACGGCTGTCTAGTGCTTCTAGGTTTTTCCACGGTGGTCTAGCTTCAATTGACTCATGCATTCAACTATTAAATTACTGAAATCTCCACAAAACACTTCCTCCCCACTCTTATTATAAGGTATAGTTTCCAAAAATTTGATTTTTAATACAGCGTGTTGTTCATTTGTATGTTTCGTTAAATATCAACTTAAACAGAAATAAATTACACAATGAATGCTATGATAGACATTTAACTGATTTTTTCCACAATTTCCAAATATTTCAATATCCGAAGTATGATTAACTTACAGTTAGCGATTATATGTAATTTTTATTTTACCCGCACTAAGATAAACTTTACAAATAAACATATTTATAGAAGTCAACTGAAATGTACATTATCACATATTGGAAATGAAGTTAATGGAATTACTGATAACTGAAATCCGTCAGCAATTGGTCTAAAATGGCGAATATGCAATAAGTCTTCAGAATTTTAGGTTTGATCTCATTTGGAGTATCCTGTTAGGATACCTAAATGAAGATAAAATAATGATCTAATACTTTGTCAATGTTTAAAATTATTCTCATATTGAGAAAATTCACTTTTCAACAGATTCGTTACTCAAACAATATGATCATTTTGAAATTGTATACTAGATGTTATTAGTTGATTAATCAAAGTATATCACACACTTTATAATAACATCGAACACTTTTGAAAAAAGAGAGACTTCATGATAGTCAAGAAATAGAATAATCAACATGGTTTCTATAATCCGGAGCAATAAATCCCAGAACTAAGATTTAAAAGTATTTCAATCATTTAAGTATCAATGTGAAAGACTATTGCTGATAGATAGAATATAATTGACGAATTATTCTTTCATTTTAAGCTTAAATCATATCAAATGTTTTGAATAATTGTATCTTTGGGTAATTACTTTCTGATTTAATAAACATTTTTATCAGTATAACATTTAAGCATGAAATTATGTAGTTTGATTAAAGGATGAACAAGTTTACTATTGATACTGATTATTTTATGACTTTATTTATGAGAGTAAAATTGATAATAGTAAGGAAACTTTGCTAAAACAAAGAATAAAACTTTGTTTCAAAATAAATACATAGATGATAAGTCTTGTCGATTGAACGCTACTTGTTATATGTGGTCATCGTTTATTGTTATGTTGGAATCGCTTATCATATATACTTCTAAACGAGGGACCTCTGCCATTCTCACGACGAGAAAGTAAGAACACAAAAAACTGGTATAAGTGAAGATTTATTAGCCCCAAAACACGATGATGACGACGACGACCTTAGTCGAAAATACACTCATTTATATATTGACTCGTACACCGATTTTGAGTAATAATTAGGATGAAATCACATATATAAAAATACTTACAGTTACAACAAGCCATATGCTGAGCATAGTTCATGTCAATTCAATACATGAATATCGTATATTATACAGAATGAAATATCATACGGGGAAACAAAACCAAATACTACATTGTATCGAAACGGAAGTAATGTTGAACATAAAGAGTAAATCAATATAATTTTGACTTTTCCTCCTGTCATATCAATAGAGAAATTAGAATACGTCATTTCTGTTTGAAGTTTACGCTGATGTTTTTGTTCACCAGAACAGTGACAACTTTATGATTAAATCATTCAGTTCAGAGAACAAACCTCTATCAATATATGTATAAAACCGCTATTCGTTAAAGGTTATTAACAAAAGTCGAACTATTCCAGAAGCCGAATAAAAATGATTTAAACAGGCGCCAATCATTTATTTCAATAAAAATAAACAATATATCTAAGTCAATAATATTTTTACTCCATCATCATTAAAAACATATTCTGGCCAATGAATAATATTCCTTTTTCTAGATGAATTATGCAAATAAAACGTTTTTCAATTATTACTACTTCTCTTTTTCAAAAAACGATAACTGATATTTAAATGAGTCAATCGTTTCGAATTATTCTCACTTTACTCTTTTATCCTTCCTTAGTATAGCGTTACATTTTAATTGTTTTGTTCAATTTCGTACACAGAAAATGATTTTCTAAATTTAATCAAAGTTTAGTTAAAGTTCAAACGTTCAATTTATTAGGTTAATGGCTCTTGTTTTATTTATCAAGAGCATTTAAGATTCATTAGTTATCTCATTCTATAACATTTTTTCAGTTACTTTTGATATGAGGGTGAATAAACACTTGCACGAAACGGAAACTTCTTATTACAATGATCTAAATTGACACGTTTCTTTGCCATTGAATTTTTATCTAAATGATCATGATATTGTGAGATTCCTAAAATTTACAGAACAAAATCAGTTAATGTTAGACTTTTGAAAAAACTAAAAGAAACACATGTATCTATGTTTTGTACCGATTGATATTTTGATATTTGAATAAATTTATCGGTTTCCATAGATTAGATCTTATGCTTATCAATGTTAATGCAATGAACAATCAAACCTTGATAGATTTTATTTGGATATCAATTGTTAAAAATAAAAAGTCATTGGTTATTATTCAATATCATGAGGTTTAAATTTTGGCGCTAACTTAAGTCCAGTGTAAGTGGCTCGACCTGAGTAGGTTATTACAAATATCTGAGTTTTGTATTAAGCTTATGGTCAATCGAATAGATCAGAGGTTACATTCCTGACTGTGGCACAAAGTGATATGGGTTCCAATCTTTAGGGATATACTAGTCTCTTTAAAGTTGCTTATATTTTTGTGCAGTGGTTTTGGATAGAAAAAAACAGCCTGTACCGTGTGTTTTATGTTCAATGCCCTCAAAAGTCAAGCATCAAAACATATCATATTGATATCTTCATACCTAGTAGTTTTTCCTCAAATTTCATTCGTGTATGATGGAAAAATAATGTAGTTGGGGGTTTCATAAATTGCCTTCAACTTACAGATGTGTTCAGAGCAAAAAATATTTGACATTATCAGTTCTCAATTAAATTCTATTATTAAATGATATAAATCAAGAGACCGATATGAACCAGAAAGCACTGACAGAGAGTTTTCATTTTAATTTGATATTCTTAATAAAAATGACTAACATATTCCACTAACCTTTCAGTATATTAGCATCTTTTGCTTGTTCATTATTTTAATTTTTACACTGTATCACTACTTTCAAATTGTCTAACAAATCCATGAAACCTACATTGTAGGTGATGACTATGTAGTGACAAGTAAATGAACTCATAATGGAATTCTGATAATTCTATTAAGAACTTGAGGAGTGTTGATTAGGTAAAAAAGGAGAGACTAAACAACGTTTCATTTGTTTCGATGTATGAAGATCATTGTATAATGAAAATTGACCAACTTAAATAAATTCGGTGATGATGATATCATAAACCTAGAGCTTTCGAGTTGAACCCGAGTGTGGTAATAGGTGCACAGTAATGATTATTTACAAAGCTGGAAGAAACCCAAAATTACTTTACAATAAAAAGTGCTCAATAGCATTAGTAACCTAAATTCATTCTAATTTCATACAGAATTCAAATATCAATTATACAATTTACCTAGACTGTAAATGTTTATGAAATTGTTCTCTATTCAATATGTGTATATCTCATAAAATTTAAATAAACTCAATAAAACATTTGTAAATGTCGACTTGTTGAAATGATTGTACATTTCATTAGTTCTAGTAAGAATCTACAGATTAAACAGATTTATTACTTTATATAAGGAATGTTTTTGTCCTACATCTGGTTTTCAGTTAGTCCTTACATGATCTGTTTCTTAAAAATAAAAAAATTTTTTGTTTATTAAAATTCATATTTCACTAATAATAGATGACATGCAATAGGTAATTATTTTACTATTTGTAAGTGAATGACAGTAAATTGTATATTTTTATTATTATTATTAAGAGAACAAAAACATATTGGAGTTATTGTTTGCACATTAAGTGTAAGATATTTAATGGTAATATCTAATGTATAAAACTAATTTACAAATTGTGTAGACTAATTATCACTGGATGTATTTTCACAGATAATCTTACAGATGAATAAATATAATAATGTGTTACGTAATGCCTCCATTACTTAAAAACTTAAATACCGTTGGATGCCGGCCAGTTCTGTAGTCTAGAGGTGAAGCGCTCGCGCGGGAGAATGAGGGTTCCGAGTTAAAATCCTGCGAACGGTATTGTGGACGTGCACTGTTGAGGAGTCAAACGATAGGACGAAACAGCAGTTCAGTGCTTACAAGTTTTTAATGGTGGTCTAATATCAATCGGTTCATGATCTTAATCAAAAACTTAATAATTTCTACAAACCCTATGCTGATAATTGATATGTGCTCACTAGTGATGAGCTTCGTGAGGGAATTCTCGGAGTTCTATTTAGAAGCCGTGACCAGGTAAGCTAATCCGTGTCGAGTAGAGACAGGTATTTACCTTAGTACAATGGAAGATGGTCACGCGATTTCGCGGACTGGTTGAGGTTAGACGTTGACACTGTTCGATGCTGACTCAGTGGTCTAGAGGTTAAAGGTTCGCGAGCGAGACTGAAGGCTTTGGGTCTGAATCTCGAGAGCAGGATCTTGGATGCGCACTTCTGAGGAGTCCCACTATAGGATGAGACGGCCGTCTAGTGCTTCCAGGTTTTCAATGATGGTTTAACATTAATCGGTTCATGATATTACTTTGTTTATTCATTAAAGAGTTAGTTGTTTTGATATTGTTTGATGCTTGAATTATGTAGATTTGAATAATTTATTTAGTTATTGCTATAAATAGGTGTGTTTTAATCTGCACCGGGGATTGAAATTGGTTTGGTAATAAAAAGACAGTAGAAAATTTTTTTTACAGAATTTCTTAGAATATTTCAGCGAATCCTCCGATTTACATAATTTCGATATTCATTATCTTGTTTGAAGTGTCTTTTTGAATGAAACATTTATGAAAATTAGTATTATGTCTGAGAGAAAACTGATTTGTTCACTAATGTTAACATAATTGATTCTGTTTAACAATATGAATAAGTGAACGGAATATATTCTTTGTTCATATACTTGTGTTTACTTATTTTGGGAATTTTTAGTTTGTTTTTTTAAATCTCAGTCATCTTATCTTTGTGATCATTTTATCAAAAAGCACCATTGTATTTATGTTCATCGACTTTGTAATCATTAAATGCTTTATGTTTTGTTAATATAAGCAAACAAATGATTCGGATCACAAAGCCTCAAGTCTATTGGTTTATCAATAACCTACGAACACCAAACCGTTTAATTTTTAATATTTTGAATGAATTTTAATCATGCGTGTTTTGCGCTAAATATTTAATGTTAAACTTTATCATATTATGAGATGGTGGAGATTTGTAGCTCAGATGAATGATTTCGAAGGAGTTTTGTTCTCTGAGCTGGATGGTTTGGTTGTGGAACTTTCATCATTCTATCTTCTCATTTTCGTTCATTGGGGAATTATTTCAGTAATTCAAACTTGTGAGTAACTATCACTCAGTCACTATCGATCCTCATATACCTTACAATTCGAACAAATTTTTGTCCATCATAATGATGTTAGTAGCTTTCTGCTAGCTATTACTTTAAACTGTATATATATATCGAATATTCTTAATATCCTATCCTCTCAGAACTTATTTACTTGTTTATTTATCTAGCCGAATAAAAAAGGGTAACTATTTGCTTTGTGTAATATGAATGATACTAAACTTCAAAGTAAAGTGAGATATTCACATTTTATTGATCTTCTTCACCAAAATATAAATAATCTTGTAAACATTTCAACAACAAGAAGATACTGAAAAGATTAAAAGTGATGAGTGAATAAACATTCTCACTAAGTAATTCAATATTTTTCTGCTCACTATCATCCCATCATAAACAATCAGTTTTACGTACACATGAAAAAATAAACAACAACAATGTAACAGAAGAGAAAAATAAAAGACAAATTCGTGTCTCTCTATAATTAAATAAATTAATTCTACAAAGAGATTAGAAACAATTTTGAATATAAAACTTTTTAATGTAAATGTTAATTAATAAATAATAATAGATATTGTTATTTTGATTTCTTATTTAACCTTTTGATACATTTAATAATGGATTAATTTCATACAGAAATTGATAACTATATATGCATATTATTATTATTAGTGGTTTTCTTCAATATTATATTTTTGATAGAATATAGAGATCTCAGCACAAAGTATTTCAACAAGTTTCCTTTGTTTATTTTTTGATCGACCCTTGCAATAAATATTGAGTGTTCGCCAGTTAGATGTTAGCAGTTCATGAATTGTCATCTGATTAATGTATATTCTTTTTGATGCATATTGCTAACAACCACGATGTTTCTGATTGGGTTCTTTTGTAACTTGTACAGCAAAATGTAAACTTTTCATAAAAGCACCTGAATTAGTTATGCGACTTGTAGGCATAATGATGTATTAAAACAATCAAGAAAACATGTTGAAATATCTAAATGGCAGAAACAGATAGCCCAGATATTCAAGCAGGCCACCTTGATACATGAAAAGCATGATTTAATAATATAATATTACTAAAACATAACTGATTTCTCTTTGAACAGTTAATATATAACATGAGTTCAAGAATTATCTTAAGAATAGAATGTAAAGTTGACTGGTAAATTGATTATTCAGCCTGGGAGTTAGTTTACTTTTGAAATCTAACACTTTGTACGTAAACGTTTCAGGTTGATATTAGTGGATGAAGTAACTATTGTCTATTATTATAAATTGAATAAGGTTAAAAATAATACTTATTGAGATTTTAAATTATATAGGAACCGTTTAATGCCTTTAAATATGTTCATTTTGTAGTAATGTTGTGACTAAGGTGGAATAGAGCACTGTGTACCATAAAAATACGGACTCATCGTAAAAGTGAAGACAATAAACTGTTAGAACTTAAGATTGCCCATTATATATATATATATATATATATATATAATCAATAAATACGTTCAAATTATTCATTAGTTGACAGACTTTAATTATTCATAAAATTATATTAATGTTTAAATAGAAATTAGACGTTAAAACCGTCGGATGCCAGCTCAGTGATCTAGAGGCTAAGTGTTCACGCACGAGACTGAATGTCCTGGTTTCGAATCCCGCAAGCGGAATCGTGGATGCGCACTGCCTAGGAGTCTCATACTAGGACGAAATAGCCGTCCAGTGCTTTCAGGTTTTCAATGGTAGTCTAGCTTCAATTGACTTATGAATTCAACTATTAAATTAATATTCTGTTTCTCTAAGCCTAGTTTAATAGAACGTCATTTTTGAACTCTATCTATAACGTTCTAATTATATACATCTTATTTAGAAGTAATATTTAATCAAATTGTTAAATATCACAATGAAAATTACTCAAATGGAATAAATAATACTAACTGTAATTGATAGACGATTAAATTGGTTAGGTTAACAATCAAAACTGGACGTTATGAATTATTTGTACATCCGCGTAATTATTTTAATTTAAATGTAATTTGAAAAGTATCAGCAACTAATACAGTTAAACTTTATAATAAATAAATTTAATTATTTTGTATTTTATTGTAAAAGTGTTTTGGATGAACCACAATCAAACATGATGACGTAATCACTCCTCAAACAATATTTAAAACATGAAAGTCTGAATTATAACTAATGATGGTCTAGCTTCAATTGACTCATGATTTCAACTAGTGAAGTTTCTAAAGTCTCCACAAAATTCCTTCTGATAACAATTTATGGTTAATTATTTAACAATATATGATTTTTTTCGTATATAACAAGCAACATCAACTATACTTTTTAGATTGATATAAAGTTATGAAAATTTAGAAACTATAGAACTCAATTACCTTTTAGGAGATGATGAAAACTACTTGTAGCTTAAAACGTTAGTTTTGTTGAAACTGTATTGAGTAGTTTAAATGAGAAGCTTCCATAATACTGTCAAATAAAAATGGAATCAACTAAATAAATTCAAATTACATTTATCTAAACTTTGCACTGGTGTATTTTTTAAATGCTTTATGATTAAGCTAACCAATTTAGAGCTCAAATCCAACAAAATATGCCACTTACTTTTCCTTCTTATAACTACATACAGGAAATAAATCCTGTTTTTATATCATTATTTTGTTCGTAAAACCGAATATATATCTTGCGAACTAGCCAGTTTATAAATGATGATTCAGTAGCTATAGGCTAATTTATTGTCACGCTCTATGTTGACCACTATTATTACAATAAATGTTATTTTAATAATGATTCCACTGACAGCTTTGTTTAAAATTCTCATTTCCCAAGTGTTATGGTTAATGGCTGTCACGGGTTCACGTAGTCTGCGTACGAGAACGAGATTCGGTGACCAATGACCAGTGAGCTAACTATTGCTGCGCCCCAGCCCCGCTATCTAGAGGGGAAGTCCAAGCTCGGAATGAGAAATGTATTCTGCGGCAATCAGAGACAAGTGAAGTCTCTTAGCAGAAAATATGCTCGTTTATATATTGATTGTACACCCGTTTGATTAATAATTAGAATAAAATCACATACATGAAAAATACTCACAGTTATAACAAATCATATACTGAGTATAGTTCATAGTCAATAAAATACAAGAATATTGCATATTATACAGAATAAATATCATACGAGAAAAGAAAAGAAATATTACATTGCGTAATCATTACATTAAATCAAAAAAGGATGTAATGATGAATAAAACTCATATTAAGTAAACCATCATATCACCTCCCCTTTTTTTGAAGATCTGGAGTTGATATCTGGATTTAAATTTTCCTAGTGCGTCCTCCCCCACGAAACAGTGTTGGGTCCTCATATACCCAAATTACAATTAGCTTGACTGTATTTAAAACATATTGAGCAGAAAATCCAGTTAAATGGACCGGGTAGTGAGGATAAACGCTATTTAATTTGTGGTCATCAGATTTTGAGATAGTGGTCATCAGAGTTTGAATCTCCTGAAATCTTGTTATCAATTTTATTGGGAGCCTCATTTGTAGATGATGAATCATTAAGATAATGAGCATCTGATCTATGTTCTGGTAAAGAGAATCTTGATGATAAGATTCGTCAGAAACTTGCGCCACATAATGATGAGAACCATTTGGAGCAGCTGCCTTCATTGTACTGCTCGATTTATTTTCTGTTTCATGGGCGGTTACTGCAACACTTCCATGCATCACTGTCTGTACATGCTGTTTCGAGGATGATGGAGTTTGGATCCATTACCGGGCATGTTTCTGGAGTGAAGAGCACTGGATCACCGGGCGGATCTTGAGTGACAGCTGTTTCGTTTGAAGTACGGGTTATCGAGGATTCATCGAGGCTGCAATCATTATCCAGTTCAGTGTGCAGTTGTGAAATCAATTCATTCACTTCCGTCGCATCATCAAAGCATGAGTGATTCGGTAGCTGCGTGCGTAAATTGACTAATAAGTCCAAGTGTCGCTTGAATAGCAGCTGTAATCGATCGGAAGGGAGAGTCATTTTTTCTTAAGCTTCAAACCTAACAATTTGGCGACGGTGGTCTTTCAATTATGGACCCTTCCAAACTTGAACTGTCACTTGAGCAGCAGCTGAAATTGATGCAAATGTTGACGGAGACCAGGGTTACGTCTCCCTTACAGCCAAGCACGTCTAGTTCAACCACGGCACCATCGGTAGATGGCATCACAAATAGTATAGCTGAATTTCCTTACGATCCTGATGCTAATGTTAATTTTGAGATGTGGTTCAGGCGTTACGAAGATCTATTTAAATTTGATGATGCTTGGAAAGTGCGGCTACTACTTCATAAATTGGGTGCAACTGAGCTGGATAAGTATTGCAATCTGATCCTGCCTTTGAACCCACGTGACCGATCATTTGCAGACACAGTTCAAACATTAAGCCAAAATTTTGGCGATAACTCGTCACTGTTTAATACTCATTATCGATGCCTGAAGCTAACTATAAACGAAGATGATGATTTCCTTACGCATGTGGGTGTTGTCAACCGTGAATGCGAACGCTTCCGGTTAAAGTCTTTGACTGAAGATCAGTTTAAAGCCCTGATCCTCATTTACAGCCTACAGCACCAAAAGTTCGTTGACTTACGAACGAGGCTACTAAGTTGGTTGGATCAAAAGCCGAAACTCACCCTGAGTGATATAGCTAATGAATATCAACGTCTCATTAATCTGAAACGAGACACTTCTATGGTCCAGAGTGGTGGGTCTGGCCGATCTGAAGTAAGAACGGTGCAACAGACACCTTACAAAAACAAATACGTCCCTGCTCCATCCAGTCCATCCCACTCCAGCTCGGGACGACAGACTAAAGCAAATACCCCTGCTCCCTGCTCGCAATGTGGTGCATGGCACTACGTTCGAAACTGCCCATTTAAGCAACATCGATGCAAGAAGTGTAAGGTTATCGGTCATAAGGATGGGTTTTGTCTGAGGAAGAAGAATCCAAGTCAATCCAGAAATAACAAAAAGACCCATCCTAGATCCCGCACTAAGTCTTTGAGCTTAGTATCTTCATATCAAAGCTCATCACCAGGTGAGAGAAAATTTATTACTTTTAATATTAATGGGCACTCATCCACATTATAGATAGATACTGCATCAGATGTCACTATCCTATCACGTAAGATTTGGACCAAAATGGGCAGCCCAAACTTGCAACGTACAATGCAAAAGCCTCATACTGCGTGTGGTAATCACCTTCACCTGCTTGGACAAATGGAATGTACAGTTACTTTCCGTAATTCGGCGTTCGTTGGGGTATATTACATAACGCCAACTGATGCAAATTTACTCGGGTTAGATTGGTTCGATCAGTTAAATTTAGCTGATGTCCCGTTGAATACCATATGCAACCTGGTATCACAACCCCAACTACGACAACAACCACATGATTTGGAAGACAACGCTGAATGTTAACTGACGACCGCAATACGAGCTTTGCCGGTATCTGCAACTGACATAGAAAATGCTTTTAAGAGCGACATCATCATCAAGATGATTATGAGCTATGTCACCAACGGTTAGCCGTCTAAGAAGTTTGAAGGTGAAATGAAACAACTGTATCGGCGGCGGGATTCGTTAAGCATTGTAAACGATTGCTTGATGTTCGGAGAAAGAGTGGTTGTGCCAGAATCCCTTCGTGCAAAAGTGCTGAAACAGTTCCACCTTGGTCATCCGGGGGTTAGACGAATGAAATCCATAGCCAGGAGTCATGCCTATTGGCCGCTAATGGATCAACATATAACAGAATTGGTTGGAAAATGTATGCGATGTCAGCAAGCGGCAAAAGTGAACATCAAAGTTCCACCAGTTTCACGGCCACAACCTGATCATCCTTGGTCCAGGATAGACGTCGAATTCGCAGTCCCGATTAACGGAACCATGTATCTAGTTGTGGTCGACGCCCTTTCGATATGGCCAGAAATCAACCCTATAATACCGCCAACGACGACTAAAACAATGCAAATCCTCACAGAAATTTTCTCTCGAAATGGTATACCGGATGTCATTGTATCTGACAACGGTTCACAGTTCACCTCCAGCCAGTTCCAGTCATTTTGTCGACGGCTAGCCATAAAGCACTTACGGTCGCCACCATATCACCCGCAGTCGAATGGGCAAGCAGAAAGGTTTGTGGATACGTTTAAAAGGGCTTTGGTTGAGACAAAAAAGGAGGGGACACCAGCGGACGCGTTGCAAAATTTCTTATACGTGTACCGAACAACACCAAATGAGACGTTGCCGGAGCGAAAGTCCCCAGCAGAGATCCTAATGGGAAGGAAATTGAGGACGATCCACAGTCTTATGTGCCCAAGAACCACACCACCACCACCTCAGACCGGATCTCAGAAGCTGCCAGCATACGAGGTTGGATGCCCGGTGTTCGCTCAAGACTACAGAGCAAACCACGGTCCTTGGATCGAAGCATGTGTGGTTGGAAGATCAGGCCAAGTTATGTACGAGGTAAAGGTGGGAAGAGACATATGGACTAGACACAGAAACCGACTGCGTAAGCGGATAACCCCAGACCGCCCATCAACAGGAGCAAATCTCTCTCTGGACATCTTGCTTGATACCTTCAACGTACAAGCTACCCACCACGAGAAGAAGCACAACAAGAAGCTGATCTCCGTTCCAGAAGGTGGACTCTACGACAACCGTGATCAACAGTCAGGCTGCAGGTCGACCCCAGGAAGGCACGCTATTAAAAACGAGAGGTGATATGATAGGAAGAAAAATCAATATTTGATTGATTTACTTAATATGAGTTTTATTCATCATTACATCCTTTTTTGATTTAATGTAATGATTACGCAATGTAATATTTCTTTTCTTTTCTCGTATGATATTTATTCTGTATAATATGCAATATTCTTGTATTTTATTGACTATGAACTATACTCAGTATATGATTTGTTATAACTGTGAGTATTTTTCATGTATGTGATTTTATTCTAATTATTAATCAAACGGGTGTACAATCAATATATAAACGAGCATATTTTCTGCTAAGAGACTTCACTTGTCTCTGATTGCCGCAGAATACATTTCTCATTCCGAGCTTGGACTTCCCCTCTAGATAGCGGGGCTGGGGCGCAGCAATAGTTAGCTCACTGGTCATTGGTCATCGAATTTCGTTCTCGTTCGCAAATCTAAGTGAACTCGTTAAGCTTCAAGCCTAACACCAAGAAATTTGTTCTTTAATGACTCTGAAGAATCCATGGACAGTAATGTTTGAAAATTTTCATTTCAGTGATGTAATCACTAAACATTCCTCATTATGAATAGACCATTCAATATTACTTTACCTACACTTTTGATTTAGATCCCCTACATTGTTTGAGCACTTGCATTTGTCGGCTTTTCTAACTGATAAATATACAGTGGACAGAAGTCTCGTCCTTGTATAAGACTCCGTAATAGTGAGCATCCATGACTCGACTGATGGCTGAAACTTGGATCTTAGTCAGTTGACATGGAGACTACCGGATTCCAGTTTAGTGATATTAAAGTTAACTGCTCACCGCGAGACCGAGAATCCGATCTGCAGTGAATTCTCGGATGCTCACAATCTTCAAAAAACTTGCATACTAATCTGGATGAGAATGAAGCTTAATAAGGTTTAGTAACAAATATTATTTTCTTTGATTTACGATTTTCAGTCTTGTTATCACTGCAATGACAAACGTTAATGTCAACAAAAAAAGCTGTCAAGTATATTATTTCTAGTCATATTTCTGTTTTGTAACCAAATCAGGATATTTAAATTTAATGAAAGTCCTTCAAAAGAAGAAATAATGAATTAAATTTATTCGATATATTTTATTTTTTCATTCGTTTCTCTTAACCTTTAACAACAACATAACAAACTATGAGTAAGCTACCTCTAGTAACTAATGTATTATTGTAGTAAATGAGAACATAAGTGGAGACAAATTTACAGAACATCTTAGTAAAATCTAAGAACTATATAGGAAATACTTCATTTTCAAAATATCAATCAATCGTCTCACACTTCATTGTTCCTTCATTTTCATACCGATCATTCTTTCTTTTCGTTATTGTTTCTTTGATCTTCTTAACCTTTTATCGACAGACATTTCACTTTCGATTACTAACACATACTACTTATATTTGTTGATATCAGTAGCACACAATTTCTACAAAACCCTTCTGACAATAATCATCTGCTCACTGGTGACTGATTTCAAGAGGCATTTCCTGAATTTCTAGTGAGAACTCGTTACCACCGGAGTTCAACCTGGTGTGTTGTGAAATATCAGCTCACTGAAGACAATAGTGTACGGTTGCGCAATTTCGTGGATTGGTTGAAGTTAGATAATAATACCGTTGAATGCCGGTTCAGTAAACTATTGGTTAAGCGCTTGCATGCGAAACTATTAGGTCCTGGGTTCGAATCTCGTGGGGAGCGGGATCGTGGATGCGCACGGCTGAGGAGTCTCACACTAGGACGAAACGGCCATCCAGTGCTTCCACGTTTTCCATGGTTGTCTAGATTCAAATGACTCTGATAAAATACTTTTTTTATTTTATGAGATCTATACGTAGTTTCAATATAATATTAATTTATTTTATTCTACATAGTATGATTTTCTTTTTACTTAAATAAGGAATTATCTTTTAAAATGGAATCAATAAAACGCATTTACTGATTGTATTCACACAGAATTTCATATGACATCCAGATATAGAAATTATTCATAAAACAATGGGATATTTGATTATGGTAAATGAAACAAAAAGCAGAACAAATCAAATAAACTGTTTTTTTCTATTATTCTTACTTCACTCCTTACTAAACTTATTTGTCATTTCTTTATTTATGAGATTTTTTCTTATTGTTTTTTTTCCTTTTTGGTAAAAAGAATATTGACAAACTAACATTAAATCATGCCTTGTAAACTGTAGTCAATCACGAATACTTTGTTTAATGAAGTAAAACAAGATCATTTATATAAAGAATAATTCACATGTTTGTTTAACTTTAATCTTTTTTGGTTGAGTGCGTGAAATCTATTATCAGGATAACATGTGTAACAAAATAGCAAAAGTATTACACATTATTGATAATTGTAATTTATATTTATTAGAGGTTGAGTTAATAAAAGGCAAATATAAAAACTAGATAGCATTGGACAGTTTTGTTTAAATATAGAACTTTGCATCATTGCAAATCTGGCATGTCACTATAGGTCGAACACCTGACATTCAGTTTTCTGTGAACAATACTAAATCGGGTTCAGAGCCTATACGATTTTAGCTTCATTATACTCGTGATTAGGTGCAATGAAAACTACTGCACTCTTGACAAGTAGAAGGGAGATGGAATAAGTAAAAAGAAGCAATTTCAATTTCAGTGTTCCCGTAAATCTACTGCCTTTGTATATTAAGCTGTTCCTTACATATTGGTTTTCTTACTGAAATAAATATGGAGCTGAATCAATGTATATAAAATTGAATGTTAACCTTACCCTATTCTAACGCTAAAAACGTCCATTTTTTAATTACACCCATGGATATATGTAAAATATACAAATTTGATGGCACACTAACTATTGTGTAACGATTATATATTACGCGCATGAATACATTATGATAAAAATGCATATACAACCACGAAACTAGTTTTCCAGACACTGATGTCTAATAATAATACGTTCAATAAGCTGAAACTTGAATAAACAGCGTCAAATTTTTTTAGTTGAAATTTGTCTGCATACAAAATAGCATTGTAGTGAACAATAACACGAGTAGGGGCAATCGGATGTAATTGAACACGAAATTGCAGAATATCTCACTAAAATCTGAGAACAATATAGTAAATAGTTAATTTGCAAAATATCAATCAGTTGTCTCAAACTTGATTGTTCATTTAGCAAATCTCAGTCCATCGTCTCAGATATCATTGTTCGTGCATTTTCATACCCATTGCTTTCCGTTTACGTTGTTTCCTTCTCGATTTTCTACTAAAATATGCTATACTTCTGACCATCGTTATATACTAATTACGTGGATATAAATAACTCACACCACAGTATGATGTACAGGCAAGCAGTAAACGAAATACACATATATCGGCTTATTTATTAAATAATTAAGCACTCAAGTAACTTTATCATATCCTTAATAATTTAGACACTATCTCTTAAAATTAATTCTTGAAAATTATTTTTTCCTCTCTTTCCGAATTCACATTCAATCAGCATGTTTAATGTAGGCGTTAGATAAATAAATTATTCCTAAATGTGTTGATTATTTAAGAAAAAAAGTTTTCTACTTGTAACTGAAAATGGAACTAAGTCAACTTTGTTTTGTTGTCGCCTAGCTAACTAATTCTGTTGTGTAGGTGGGAAAAATAATGTGAACTTTAAGTGATAAAGTGAATTAGTTATACAATGAAGATTGTTCGTCTTTTTTAAGACAAATAAACCTTGGAATATAAAAATTAACTATTCAATTAGTTTTTATTTTGATAAATTTGATAAAAAGTGACTAATATGAATTTTGTAGGCTAATGTATAGTGTAGTGAACAAGAACACAAGTGGAGACAATCGGACGTGTTTCAACACAAAAGTACAGATTCTCTTAGTAAAATCAGAAAATTATACAGGAAATTCTTCATTCGCAAAATGTCAATCAATCGTCTCACACTTCATTGTTCTTTAGTTTCCACACTAATTATCTTTTGTTCTCGTTCTCTTTTCTTCGATCTTCCTAACCTTCTGTCGTCAGACATTTCATTTTCGATTGATGATACAAACAACTTATATCTGTCGACATCAGTAGCACACACCACACTTCCACTTAGTCACGAAATGTCAGAAATTCAAATTCCTATCCAATGTGAGATTAAATATATATTACTAATTTATTATTAACTTCCTTATCAATCCTCGATTTATTTGATATTATGAAATCTAACCTTGGTATTGATACCTTGTTGATTATTGTTAAGTAGCACATAACGTACATAAAACCCTGCCTACATATTGTCTCCAAAGAATAAAATGAAACGGTATACTATACGTATTGAAATGAAAATGACATTTTACATTTTAGTACAGCTCCATGTAACTGCTTGTTGATAGGATCTTTAACTTCATAATGTTCATTAAATATTTTTTTTAACTTTCATACAAATCAGTAGGACTCCGAAAATTCACTAGGGACAATATGACTTTTTATAAATGGTTATTTGTATAGGAAAGTTTTATTTTGTTTACTTACCAATTATATTTTTGTACATTTTAGTTAAAAAAATAAATATATTTCTTGTTTGAGTGTAGTCGTTTTTCTGACTAAAATGATATAAAATGTCTTCTTTAATAATAAGTTTAAGTAGTCATATAAGTTAATGCATTAAGTATCATAAATGACATACAACAATTATAATACAGGTAATATGTCTGAACAACAACATACTTTTATGGTTTGTTTTGTAACAGGAATATAAACAGCTAATGAGTGGGTTTTGAGAAACACAACTATATCACAAGTTCGGGCATGAGTTTCATTAAAAATGGCAAAATATCAAACACTATAAGATAATACTATGCATATTAATTGTATTTATCAAGTAAAATCTGTTAGCTGAAAATAAACCGTAGAAAGTAACTATTTTGAACCCATCAATCTAAACATATGCATCAAACAGAAACCAATTTTTAATTAAAATAGCTGACTTCGATTCCCTCATTTGTGAGTTCGAATTCTGAAGATAGCACCTGTTCCCTTAAGATCACAAACATGCCTAGTAGACAAGTGTCTACTGAGTTCCAACTCAAAGCTTTCATAATTTACCTTCAAATCCCTGAATTTACATAGAGTGCTTTATGATATCGAAATGCATAATCGACCGATTACATTGCGGTTTGTTAAACATGTATCGATATCATTATTAACCAAGTGACAAGATATTACCTTTAAATCTTTACAATGTAATTCCGACGGACTTTAATTCAGGAAGTGAATTTTGACTATGAATCATGTAACGGTGCATCAAATGTAGCCTTAATGATAATTTTATTAGATTGATTAAACCAAAGTTTGATTTTTATCTATCCTGTACCAACTGATTTGTAACCTATTTAACTATACAATCGAAAGTAATAATTAACACTTTCATTTACAACTAACTGTGAATTAAAAAAATTCATAATAATTTACCAAGTTCTATTTTGCAAATGTTCATTTATTTCCATCTGTTTTGGTGTGTGCTACTGATGTCGACAGATATAAGTTGTTTGTATCATCAATCGAAAATGAAATGTCTGACGACAGAAGGTTAGGAAGATCGAAGAAAAGAGAACGAGAACAAAAGATAATTAGTGTGGAAACTAAAGAACAATGAAGTGTGAGACGATTGATTGACATTTTGTTAAAGGAATAGTCAAGTTTGAGACGATTGATTGACATTTTGCGAATGAAGAATTTCCTGTATAATTTTCTGATTTTACTAAGAGAATCTGTACTTTGTGTTGAAACACGTCCGATTGTCTCCACTTGTGTTCTCGTTCACTACAGCAGCCATTTCTTTAAGGTAAATAAACATTATTACCGAACAAATTTACATTTACGTAGCAAAAAGTGAAAAATTCGAAAATTTTTAGTTATATAGACTACAGGTAGTCAAGGGAAAAGTGAAATGCTTTTGTGGTTAAAGATCTCACAATTGAAGCAATTTGATAGATCATTGTCTGGGGCAATGAGTGTAAAAAACATCATAATCCACAACAAGCAATGCTTTATTTTTAAATAATCACACAGTCTACGTTCATGGCATTTTACTGATTCATTGCATCAATAGTATCTAACATTGTCCATCGCAACGTCGAGTCATGACTAAGTTGTGAACTAATAAATAGAATTTGATCAGTACTGTTAATTAAACTATATGTTACTGTTTATTACTCCGTGTCCAGATATTCCATTTTATTTTTATCTGTAAACATTTACGTGATTAAGTGATTATTGATCGCAGGTGAAAATGACATTACATATATATGTTTCTGTTCAAACTGAAATATATTTCATCAATCTAAGTTGTTATAGAAGCCAGACTATTTGTATCAGATGTTTAATTGACGTGCTAACCTATGTAATCACATATATATTAGTAGTTTATTTCTATGGGTAAAACAATAGTATTTTGCATAATTGAATTGTATTTTTAGGTAAGATAATATTTCAATGGTTAAGATCATGAGTCAGTTGAAGCTAGACCACCATGGAAAACCTGGATAATATTATTGATACATCATCGTGATTCTATTGATAATTTTTGTAAACGTAAAATAAACAGCAGTTCTTAATAACCTATATCGTTTAATATTTGTTCTTAAGCCCGCCTATTGACATTTCATATTTTTACCGAAGCGAAAACAAGAAACTCAGCCTGTAGCACTTCCAAAGTTACTGTCGGTCCCAAGCCCGGGTAAAGGAGGAGGGTTGGGCATGAGGTTAGCGGCCCCATCCCGTAGAAAACTAACACGCTACAAAAATGCTAACCAGATACAACTCAGCAGTACTGGGAATCAGCGAAACCCATTGGACCCAAGCTGGACAACAAAGGCTGGATACGAAAGAGATTCTGTTATACTCGGATCACAAAGAGGAAAATGCTACACACACTCAGGGAGTTGCTCTAATGCTGTCCAATGTAGCACGAAATGCACTTGTAGGATGGGAATCTCACGGATCCAGAATCATCAAAGCATCATTCAAAACAAAGAAGGAGGGAATCACAATGAATATTATGCAATGCTGTGCACCCACCAATGCTAGCAACGACGACGTTAGAGACCAATTCCATGAGAGGCTGCAATCAATCATAAAGAAGTGCCCAAGAAAGGACCTCACCATTCTGGTAGGCGATCTAAACGCCAAAATCGTAATAGACAACACCAGATATGAAGATATCATGGGACGACATGGACTGGGAGAGAGAAACGAAAACGGGCAAAGATTTGCAAATCTGTGTGCATTCAACAAATTGGTCATAGGCGGCACAATATTTCCACACCAACGTATACACAAAGCTACATCGATCTCACCGGACCACACCACACCACAGAGAACCAGATAGATCATATTTGCATCAATAAAAAGTTTCGAAGGACAATGGAAGATGTGAGAACCAGTAGAGGAGCGGACATAGCTTCAGATCACCACCTGGTTGTGGCCAATTTAAAACTGGAGCTAAAGAAGAACTGGACAACTGGAAAAACAGCACCACATAGGTTCAATACAGCCTTCCTTCGAGATACTGACAAACTCAATGAATTCAAGATAGCTCTCAACAACAGGTTACAAGCCTTACAAGATCTACTGAAGGAAGAAGAAACTACTACGGAGGACAACCTAGAAGGTATCAAAGAAGCATTAACTTCAACGTGTCAAGAGGTTCTGGGCCCCGAGAAGCATCATCACAAGGAATGAATCTCTATAGAAACATTGGACAAGATCAAAGAAAGGAAGAACAAGAAGACAGCAATTAACAGCAGCCAAACATGAGCAGAGAAAGTCGAGGCACAAACTGAGTACATAGAAGTAAACAAGCAGGTGGAGAAGAGCATTAGAGCCGACAAGCAGAAATACGTGGAAGAACTAGCAACGACGGCGGAAAAAGCTGCAAGACAACGAAATATGAAACAGCTTTGTGATACAACGAAGAAACTAGCAGGGAGATATAGTAAACAAGAGAGATCAGTCAACGACAAATAAAGCAGGCCAATCACTGAAATTCAAGAACGGCGGGACAGATGGGTAGAGTTTTTTGATGAACTCCTGAATAGGCCAGCTCCAATAAATCCACTGGACATCGAAGCAGCACACACAGACCTTACTATAGATGTCAATTCACCAACGACTGAAGAAATCTGAATGGCCATCAGACAAATCAAGAGCGTGAAAGCAGCAGGACCTGACAATATACCAGCTGAAGCATTGAAGTCAGACATCGAAGTAACTAAAAACATGCTTCATCTTCTATTCAAGAAGATTTGGGAGGAGGAACAAGTGCTGATGAAAGATGTAGAATCCTTCAAATACCTGGGAAGCATCATCGATGATCAAGAAGGGTCAGATGCACACGTAAAGGCGAGGATTGGCAAAGCAAGGTCCGCATTCCTTCAATTAAAGAACATATGATACTCAAAACTACTTTCAACCAATATCAAAGTCAGAATCTTCAATACAAACGTCAAGACAGTTCTACTGTACGGAGCTGAAACGTGGAGAACCACCACAACCACCATCAAGAAGGTACAAGTATTTATCAATAGCTGTCTACGCAAAATACTCAACATCCATTGGCCGGATACCATCAGCAACAGCATTTTGTGGGAGAGAACAAACCAGCTTCTAGCTGAAGAGGAAATTAGGAAAAGACGATGAAAATGGATAGAACATACATTGAGGAAACCATCAAACTACATCATGAGGCAAGCCTTAACTTAGAATCATGAAGGGAAGCGGAAAAGAGGAAGGTCAAAGAACACACTACGTCGGGAAATAGAAGCGGATATGAAAAGGATGAATAAGAACTGGAAAGTACTGCCCAGGACAGGGTTGGATGGAGAATGCTGGTGAGCGGCTTATGCTCCTTCACGAGGTGTAACAGGCGTAAGTAAGTATGAAAACAAAATCCAACAGGATACGTAATATATGGCTCTATGTGTATGTGTGTTTTTTGTGAAATTTCAATTCATTTACGAGTGATAACCAATATAATTATTAGAGATTTAATAAGAGTTAAACATTTTATAAATAGAAAGAAATGTGATTCTACAAAAGTCCTAACGTTTATTTTTTATTATCTTTTTTACAGTCAGTTCAATTAAAGAGATTCTGGAGACTAGCAGAAATCTAGTGTTTTTTCATAGAAAAATATCAATTTTGAAATCTTTGAAAACCAGGAAATATTGGAGAAATGTATTTTTTGAGTATATGATTTCTCTAATGACGCTGATCTATGATCTTCCTTGGCATAAAACCAAGAATCTTGATATTTCTTGGTATGAATTGTCTTCGACTATGAACTTACGAGAAAAATGGGAATTAGTAGGGCACTTCAGTGATCCAAACTCATAGAGTGCAAGAGATTTTATACCTATTGATATATCGCTTTGAGAATGTTGGCAACAAAAGTTTTGGTTATAAACGTGCACGACTGCTAGGTTTTATTGCTAGACAGAACTAATTATTCAAATACAGATTTAAATTGGTCCATCGGTTAATATTCCTTCTCAATGAACATTTATATTGAAGCGGTAATTATTAAATTCTTTGATGGTGAGTTAGGATTTTATTCACTTTGGCTGATAGTACTTCATCATCAATTTGCTTATCATTATCTTCAGTTTTTTATTCCCTACAGCATGTTTATTAACGTTTGTTAATTTAAGGGGTTCAAAATATACAAAAATACCGTAAAATGATGATCCTTAAATTATTTCACTGATGACCAGATCCTCAATACAACGACATGTAAATCGAATACAAATATAAATTTCGTGATGTGACAATAAAGTAATATAACCACTTGTTATAACTGAACGAAAAGTGACAAGGCTCTAAGTAAAGAAGTTATAAATGTAGGTGAGGGTTTACTGTGCATTACAACTAAATGAAAAATCGTCCTGACCATTGTTTTAAAATACTTTGGGCTTTATTTCATTTACGTATCTTTATGATATTTACATTTTAATACATTGAACTGGATAGTAATTGACATAATTACGTTTATAACTAAATGTACATGTATGGTTTAAAACACCAATAGATTTGAATTTAATTAGTCAATAATATAATAATTTACAGATAACCATCTTCAAACGCCCAGTTTATTTATAATTTCATAAATAATTCATTCAAAGACTGATTGATTACAAAAATTGAATAGAAGTAGTGAGTATATCTTAAAAAAGTAATTTCACTGGCTGGTAAAATGATAACAACTTCATATCTTTTATGGAAAAGCTTACCAATATACATTAACAATTACAAACAATATTGAACATTCTATTTATATTTTGCTAATAATATTTATTACAATTTGAACAGTTAGTTAATCATTACCAGTGTTGAATGCTTATTCAGTGGTCCAGAGATTAAGTGTTTATGCATGAGACCGAAAGTTCTAAGTTCGAGTCTCACATACAAGATCGTGGATGCACACTGCTGAGAATTACCGTACTTAGAATGAAAAAGTCATCCAGTGCTTCCAAGTTTTTAATGATGATCTAACTTAGAAAAAAACTCATGAACTAAATTTCATTGAAAATATACATAAACAAAAAAATGGACACAATGGAAAAACATATTTGTATATTTAGACTTAATACAATACAATATTGTAGACTTACTTAAATAAGATAAACTTTCAAAATGATGATTTTTTTAAAATATATATATATATACGAATTAAAATATTTGCCAAATTCATTCAACCTTATTTGCTTTTTGATTATGAACTGTTAAAGTTAAAATAATATTGCTATTATGTAATGAAATAATGAGTAATAACAAGTAATAATAATAATATTAATAATAATAATGTGTTATGTAATATGTGAATAAACTGCAATTCAATAAAATTTATTTCTGTTTAAATGATCCAATTCTTATTCTTACTTTTTTTCTTATTTTATCAAATTCTTTTAGAAAATATTTATTTCAACAACATTTTTTTTCTTAAAAACTGTAATCATTGTGTACTTTTTGTTTTTCTTTCATGAATTGTATTCACCACAGAATAAGGTAGATAAACAGTTACAGTAATAGAATATTATTCTTCTTCTTAAATGAATGCATTCAAGATTAGTAGTACTTTTATCGATACTAATTAACTCCTTTTATCAGTGAGCATTAGATTGTTTTGTATCGAAACAAGAAAATATTTTCGAAATGATTTTAATAAATTAATATAAAATGTTGTTAGATTAAAAATGAATGAATACCATATTCATTTAAATACTCTAAAATGTATATCTGTTGTATATATATATATATATATATATATATATATATATATATATATATATATATATATATATATATATATATATATATATAATTGTGTGTTTGTACGCGTTGTTCCACTGATCTATAAACTGTAAAATAGTATTTGAGTTAACACACAGGTACAATAGAATATAGGCATACAACGTACAATTTATGTTGAATATAAATATGTAAAGATAAACAATTGTCAATTTTCTTTCTCATTTATAGGTGAAAAGTTTGTGGAAGAGAAAGTAACATTTTATTTGAAGTAGCACAGACATGTGAGCAGTATTACCAAATCAACGGGGGGGACAGTAATAGGATATATATATATATATATATATATATTGCTGTTCAGATAATCAAAGGTACATCAACAGTGAATAAAGATATCCACCAAACTACTACAGTGAATCCATTTAAAATATTACTGAATCTACTTATTATTTTAATTTAAAAAATAATTCATAGATTAAGTTAACTGTTTCTACTTATCGTGTTTATAATATCTTATTTAGTGCTGATTAATGTTAATTGAAGGAAGTATTTGATATGCATTAAAACTTAGGAAGTACTTTATAACTGTCTAGTGTTATTTTAGAATTACTTAATAGTGAGTAATTATAATTTTTGATTGATGCAAGCAGTTATTTACTTTACATCCACAATGAAAAAATTGACTAAAAGATTATGTTTTTATGTGAGATGTTGAATATATATATCACTGATTAAAGTGAATGGGAGTCACTGAATAACATAAACTGGTCAGAACAAGTAGTTAAAATTACTCAATTTTGATTCACTGATTTAAGGCTCAAAGGCTCATCGTAAACCTTTTAGGTTTTGAGTTTGATATCCGGTAAAGTTGTGGCTGAGGATTGCCATACTCAAACGAAATATCTGTCTAATATCTCTTCATTATCAATATTTATTATAATCAGGTTATTTCATGATGTAAATTATAAAAATTAACACTTTATTATTTCATTACTCTAATAATTTAAAATTATTCATAAATGATATACTACTATTCAAACAGTGGACTGTAATGAATTCTAGAATAAGTGTTTAATTCTACTTAAGAACTTGTCACTTAAAACATACCTAGAGTTCAGTACTGATTTTCATATAGAAACTCTAATCCAATAACTAATACTTCAGAATGTTAACTAAGCTATTAAGTCGGAACTAAAATATTGAAAAAAAACAGGAAAAATATTTTTTTCGTACAAGCGCAATAGTAAAACAATCCAAAACAGCTGTAAAATTATTGATGCATAAAATTTATTTTTCTTTTAGTGTAATTTTTTATTTATTGGGGGAAAATTTTAAAAAGAATTTTGTTGTTGTTATTGTTATCAGTGTTAAATTTTCTAAAATTGTTAAGTTAATGTCTATTTTTCAGTATTGTGTACTTTCTATTTTTTTTCTAATTCCCATATCAACTAAAATATCGGTATGAAAATGAGTAAATATCTGATCTACACAATATTTCCTACTGAGTTTTTCTCTTTTGGTTTTTAATATCAATACAATCAATAAAATGACTCCAAGTTGAAATAATATTTCTATTTCTTAATTGTATACTAATAATAAAAGGCGTAAATATATTTATTTTGTCTACTTAGTTTTATGAACTAGTTTTGTCTAAGTATACGCCTTAAATTTTGAATGATTAAGATCATTAGCTAAATTTCTCTACAATTAAGGGCATATTTAATTCTAGATTGCATGTTTTATAATTTAGGATATTCCTATTCCTGTATGTATTTGAAATTGCTACAATTAAATACTTCAATAAGTCAACAAAAACTAAGTTATTTGATATACATTTTACATGTGTTAAGTCACTATGGACATGTTTGAAAGAGAAGTTGACAACAAAGTTCATTTAAAGCAAAAAATAATAGTGTCTAGCAGTGGATTCTAGGACGAGCGTTACGCCTTATTTGGGAATCGTCAGATGGATGTACTTGCATCTCAGAGTTGAATTTTACTCTAGGACTAGAATTGAAATACGGGACTCACGTTTCGTCCTATTCGGAATTTTCAGTTAATTCATATGGCTAGGTAAAACTTCCTGTTGTTACAGAATAATCATATCGGAAGTGAAACGAATAATATTGATTGAATTAGACTTTTGTCACGAATAATAGACTAATCAACTACAGTTCTTAACATCAAAGCTAGTATTCAAACAAGCAATACAAAAATGAATTTAAACCTCACCTCATTGTACAAGCTGGTAACTATCAGAACTCAGTAGCTAGGTAGATAATGTGATGGTATTTGAAGTAAACTATACTGCGTTCTAGTCTCAGAGTGAACATCAACTCAGATACAGGTTCATCCATCTGATAAGTCGCAAATAGGGCGAAACGCGCGTCCTGGATTTCACAGCTCTCCACTATCCATATTCGCTTATATGCACAATATGCTACATGCCAATAAGAAACTGAACGATTGCAGTCCTAAACATCAATGTAAAGACTCTGACAAACAATCCCAAGTGAATTTAAGGTTAATTTGGATTATATTCATCAGGTTTGTCATAGAAACGAATAGTTCTTAATTTATTTGGTTAAAACTTTTAAATTTAAATCGTTGTTTTTAAAAGTATAAGTTAATCAATTAGATATTTTTGGAATCATGACATTATAATACATGAATAAAGAAGTAGATAAAACACAATCTACAACTGAAAATTCATATAACCTTAACTCATAGGAATGGTTAATAAATGTTTGTAAATTATCTTTCGATTCGTCCATAGTAACATTATTTTATGATTAACTAATTGGATAGTTTAGGTAGTTCTTATTAAATGTAATCCACATATATTAATTTCTATCATTTCTAACGTAATTTATCAATTTTACTGAGATTCAAACAATCCAATTCATTATTCAAATTTTAAATCAACGCACAGGGAAAATTTCTTTTTCAATTATTCTATTCAAAATTATCTACCAATCTTAATGACGTTAAATAATATGTTTCTTTTTTCTTCTTCACTTTATCATAATTTTCTCTCTACTTTCAATTTAATTTAGTGAATTAGAATATCTTTAACATTATATCCAAAGATGGATAGTGGCTAGCAGTGGAATCTAGGACGCGAGTTTCGTCGTATTCGGAACTCGTCAGCTGGATGTACTTGAATTTCAGAGTTGATATTTACACCATTGTTAGCCATTATCCATCTTTGCTCACAATACTTATGAATTAAGGCAATATCGAGGCAATCCACATAGTATGCTAATAAGTGACTGGTCAATTGCAGTCCTAAACATCAATGTGAAGATTCAAACAAACAATACCAAGTGAATTCGTATTTTTAACATTGATTTTTAATTATATTATCCTTCTTGAAATTCAAATAATAAATAAATAAATAATAATAAAATTTAAATTAGAATAATTGGATTTTCATTTAATAAATTTTCATTATTTTTTCATTTTATTTTATTTTTTTTTAATTATCAATTACTTAAAGTGGAAAAGTAGGAAAGTCAACCACTTAAGATGGTGAAGAAGATTTGTAGCTCAGGTGCATAAATGCACAAATATAGGAACAAAAATCAAACAAATCAACCAAAACAATGACAAATTTAAGGTCAATAAGAACCAATCAACATCGAGGTGTACAGAACAAGCTGTGAAACGCACATGGAGGAATTGGGACACTTCACTTCTATCTGAAGTTTGTGCTGATGATATCGTTCAGCAGAACGATGGAAGCTCCATGACCAAACCATCCAGCTCAGAGAACGAAACTCCACCAAAATCAAGCACTTATATTCAAAAAAATGTTTCAGGTAATATTAATTGCCTTATCAACAAATAATTATTTCTTTAATTCACTTATATATAATTAACATAAAATTTCTTTATTTATATACAATATTTTAACATTATTGCTATTTTCTTTTTAAAAACAATTAGTTGTCAAGTTTGAAAAATATTTAAGATTTTTATTGATATTTTAAATAATTAAACATGACATAAATGTATCATTGTACTACATATTATTTGATGTTAATCGTATGTTATTCTTTAACCTGAGATATGAACAGCATTTAAACCTTATCCCATCATGCTTGTGCTATCGGAAACTCTTTGATAAACAAGGTGTCGAAGGTCAGTTATCTTGGTGACACTTTTTACTCTGATCTCTCTTCGTCTTCTCATACTTTACTATTATCAGAGAAAGTTTTCCGTCTGGTTTACTACATAAAAAGGCTGTATACTTTTAGGATTACTCTATACTTACTCCTACAATTTGTTTTTTACTGTTCTCCACTATTCTTTCCCGGACTTTTGAGAAAAGACTTTGCTGTATTACGGAAAGTGCTGAAGGTGTATAGTGAATCCGTTGAGGTCATTAGTAATGTGATAGTAGTAGATACTAACCATCCCGTTCATTCATAGCTTTCTCCTTGTATATCTTCTGGTAGAAGGAGACATAAATACATTAAAATCCATGCACTCAAGCAAAGGTACAAAAGTTCTATAATACCTTACCTAGCAAATATACTCTGTGACAAACATTGTGTTAGAGTTAACCTAGTTAATAACCTGTTTTCATAAACATATTTCTAATTAAAAAGCTGTACAAATTCAGATCTTTTTTCAATTTTTTAGTTTCTTTTTTTGTTGTTGTAATTTTGTTTTTGTAAAAGAAACTAGTTGAAATACCTCGTGCTGAGAGTTTATATTGTACCATAAATAATAAATAATAAATAATCATAATCAGATTTTTTCTATCCGATCGGAAATTTTTTTCGTACTACTTGGCACTCATCAGCAAAATGTACCTGTAATCTTGAGGGAACCGGTGCACCCTAACGGATTCGATCCCGTGTCACCCAGCTTCACAGTCAAAGACGTTACCACCAGGCTATTCAATTCAAAGAGAATTGTGTGCTATATGTATGCAAATCCACCCCGTTATTGTTCCTATTGGAAATTTAATTCTTACCAATTTCACTTATGATGTAATTGCTAAGCTTTTAAAATATTTCATAATTTACATCAATGGCTTATTTTAATAGGATAATCATTGAAAATCAGAAATTACTAAAAACAGTTGTTTCTTCCCAGTATGGGATTTCTTTCGAAACTGGAAATCGATGAACTCACCTGAGATCGAACCCGAAAAAGTGCCTAATATTTAGATCTTTGAGCCAATATCTTACGGTTTATATTTCTAAAGTCAATCAATTACATTAGAATCAATACATTTGAATCCATGAATCCAAGTAAAAGGTATAAAAGCTCTACAATAACTTATCTAGCATCTATACAAACATGCTATTAGAACTGACATATTCTATGAATTGTATTCTTAAACGCGTTTCTATTTGAAAGTTATACAGATAGTCATCTTAGTTTTAAAAAAATTTCATTTAATTCTATCTACTTTATTTACCAGAAGGAGTTTTGTGGAGATTATAGTATTCTCAGCAGTTGAAATCATGAGTCAATTGAAGCTAGACCACCATGGAAAACCTGGTCAGTTGTGAGATAGTAACTCACTGAAGACAATGGTGGATGTATCACTCAATTTCGTGGATTAGTTGAAGTTAGACATTAACACATTTGGATGCTGGCAAGCTCAGTGGTCTAGTTGCTTAAGCGTCTGGCGCGAAACTGATAGATCCTGTGTTCGGATCCCGCGAGGCGAGGTCGTGGATACGCACTGCTGAGGATTCCCACAATGGGACGAAACGGCCGTCCAGTGCTTCCAGGTTTTCCATGGTGGTCTAGCTTCAATTGACTCAAGATCTCAACTGTTGAAACTACTTTATTTACTTAATTTATGTATAAACGTATTCAGTTATTTGTTTTATTTGCTTTGTTAAATAAACGTGTTGAAATACTTTTTGCTGAAAATTCTATATTATACTAAACATATAATATTGAGTAAAGCCATACATAAAAATAATCATTAGCAATATTCAACAAGTAAATTTCAGTGTCATTAGTGTTCTACTATCTCATTCTCACCATGATTGGATTCTGATGGCCACGGCTTACTACCAAAAATGCCAGGATTACTACTCAAAAATAGTTACTAGTGAGGATATGATTACTATGATTGTGTAAACTGTTAAATTCAACAATATTCATCAATTCCTTGTAACAATCATTATATATTATAAATTCACTTGATGTTGTTTTACTTGTATCTTCCCATTGTTATTTAGGACTGTAATTGATCAGTCTCCTGTTGACATATGTGAATCCTGTGAGGATTGCCTTGATATAGCCTAAAGTCACAGGCTTTTTAAGCAAAGATGGATTCCGCTGCTAGCCACAATCCATCTTTGATTATATATTATAGTTTATAGAATTGCTGTCCATCTTTGTTTTAAAATTATTTCAGGTAGCTAACACATTTTAGTAACGTTAGTTAATTTTTTATAAACGTTAATAATTCAATAGATTAGCAGTTCTTGTAATCAAATGTATTAATATGTCTTCTCACTTTTTAAAACATTTTTCGGATATGATGAAGATGGGCAATTGATGGTCTGAAGTGTAGTTGTATTTTTTGTATTCGTTTTTTTTTGTTTATGAACGTTTATTAAAAAAAACAGGAAATTGTTAAGATGGATAGTGATTAGCAGTGGAATTCAGGATGTACGTTTCGTCCAATTTGATATGAAACAAGCAAACAACACCAAATGAATCAACTGAGTGTTACTTGAATAATCTGATGAAATTCGTAATCTAAATTCTTTTTTTTGAAGTGATCACTTATAAAAGACACAAATCAAAGTCTTCCACTCAGTAAAAATACAGTTATCAATCTATGGTTATTACAACAAGTTGAGTTGTTGATTTTCTAACAATTAGAGGATAAACCCCACTATCTTTCGCTATTTTGAACTTGCACCTAGAAGCCAATCAAAACGAGGCGCAAATTCTTATTTACAATGCCGTAACTCACATATACCAATTAATTCTACAATAAATTATTCTCAAATACCTACATTTGGGTGAATATATAAACAAATTACTGACTATGACACTCTTTGATGATTTGACAACCTGGAGTTTATCCACATTCATAATTTCATTTTACCACATTAATTACTTAATGATTGTAATAAACTGGTATAGTCCCAAATAGGACGAAACGCGTGTCCTTAATTCCACTGCTACCCAGCACCCATTACTACTTATAAGATATAGAATAGTTGAGCTCTGTTTGAATTGTTAATTCGTGTTAAATATAACTTGGTCACAATTTAGAATATCTTGTTACTTGTGTGTCGTTAAGGAGAGAATATAATGACAATTTTGATATCTTCAATAGAGATATATCTTTTATAAAGCTTTTAGTCTTCCTGAAAATTCATCATCCAAGTCAGATATTGATGTGAAAACATATTGACATGCAATAAAATCCTTAAATATTATAATTATTAATACTAGTCAATAGGATTAATTGAAAAAGCACTTTGCACCGATAAAGAGAATACATATCGGTAAGTTATGCAAATGGAAATGAAATTACTTAATCACGCTAATATTCACAATGTAGAAGTTACCATCATTTTAGCATTGTTGAAAGTCTCAGTCATTTATCCTTTACAATTTTTAACATTAGTGAAATTTACATTAACCTCAGTTGATTCAGTTGGATACATATCATATGGCGAATACACCATATTAAAGCATCTACGATTATTTACAAGTTGATATTAGTGTCCCTAAATAACATTACATTCTAAAAGCAATGTTCATGTTGAATGTCTGGCAATACATTGAATCAAAGTAGACATTAGTTCAAGAAACAGAAAACACTGTGTAGTTATATAATAAACAATCACTGAGAGTCTCAACATAAATCCAAAGTCAATATTTGGTACAAATATAAGATTTTCAACTGTAGAAGGCCAGAAAATAATGTCATTTCTAGTGTAAGTTAATTTAAGTAATAATACGTTACAAAACGAACCTTTCAGTTGTTCCATGAAGAATAATAATTCTTCATACAACATTTTAACAATCGTAGATAAAGACAAAAAACGTTCGGAAAACTTTACAAAATTATTTTTATCATAATTTGTATCATAATACAAATACAAAAGCCATCAGAATGACCTTTGTGCAGATCATCATATGTTTGCTGATGACTGGCCCAAGATGATGTCCTGAACTTCTAGTGAGAAACCGTGACCAGTGGAGTCTAATCATGTCGGACAGAGACCAGTATCTACTTCAGACAACCGATGAATGGTTGCGCAGCCATTCATAGATCGATGAATGCTAAACATTAACACTGTTAGATGCTGAGTCAGTGATCTAGAGGTTAAGTATTCTCTCACGAGACCGAAGACTCTAGGTTTGAATCTCGCGTGTGGCACCGTGACTATACATTACTGAGGAGTCTGTTGGAGACGTTAGATCCTCAGAACTCACATGGAATAGGACCTAATTTTGTAATTTTATTTTGGAAATTTGAATTTCTTTGTTTTCGCGCCAAAGACTCTCTTTTCACCTTCATGTTGTATTTTTCAATCGGGAAATATCTTAAGTGCTATTGGTCCGTTGCGTCTTTTAATATGCTATTTGGCAACTCTCCACAAGGACGGTCTTGTGCTTTATATACGTTTATATATATATAGTTAGCGGGGCTGGGACAAATCAGAATATCTAGCTTATTGGTGCTTGTTCGCTGAGTCTTTGTTCTCGTTCGCATTCTAAGTGGACTCGTAACTGCTTCAAACCTAGCAGAGTTCAATACTCAGAAGAAATGAACATCCAGTGCCCTCAAGTTTTCAATCGTAGTCTAGCTTACACCGAATTATGAACTCAACTATTAAAATATGAAGTTATTAATTATCTAAATAATCATGTTTTAATAGTTGTCATTCACTTTACAATTTATTATGAACAGAAAACTAATATTATAAATGATTTCTGATCTAACAGAATTGATTGACTAATACAAATGAAGAGTTTAAATAAAAAGATATTTTACTTTTTCATAAAACTAATTTTTATTTAAATGACATTTTCTAAGAAAATATTTATTCCCATTTTCTTGTTGAAAACTTTGTGTCCAACTTCATTTTTTTTTGATTATTCAAATGTTATATTTCCCATGTGTTCAGGTTTCTTCAATCATTTAAACGAAGCTAAAAACGATAATTTTCCCAAACTATGACAAATTTGAATTACTTCTTTTTATTCTGTTCATTTAAAAATGAATGATCAATTTTGTTTATTTTAAATGCTATATGAACTTAGGAAACTATTCATGAAAAAACTCAAACATTCTAAGCAAAGATGGATAATTGCTAGCAGTAAAATCCAAGACGCGCGTTTTGTCCTATTTGGAACTCGTCAGCTAGATATGCTTGCATACTACAGTTAATGTTTACTCTGAGACTAAAACCCAGTATTGTTTGCTTCAAATGCCATCATGTTATCCACATAGCTACTGGATTCTGACAGACATCATTACTTAGAATGCTTGTAAATTAAGGCAATATCAAGGCAATTCTCATAGCATGCATATATGCCAATAAGGGACTGATCAATTGAGGTCTTGAACATGAATAAGAAAATTCAAGTAAACGATAACAAGTGAACGTAAACCTAAACGTTGTTTGAAAATACTCATTTTGTGTAATGTTCAATTCAAAATGGATAAAATAATCATTTGAAATCATCAGAATACATTAAAAATTTTGCTTTGCTGAAATGTATGAATTTACAATCCAACCTTTATATTCTCTGGAAATCAATAACGTGAGTGAAGATTTTCTTTTTTCCAATGTGTTCTGCTGAAAAATTCTACCTCCTCCCAGCAACGTTGATGACGTGAATGAATGCAGAAATGTTTTTTTCTCCTTATTAATCAGTTGACTGTTCTCTATATTTTCTATCATAATTGTTTAATTTACACTTAAATCCTTTTTTTCAATCAACTGATCGTTTTTAGTGTAATATTCCATCTATAGTCACTGAGTTTGTTATTATTTCTGAAGAAATTAAAAACTTATTGAAACCAATAACTTGCAATACTACTTCAAACAAATGATGTACTTATTGTTTTATTTGAATATAATAATATTCGGACATTATTCGAGTTCTTTTTCCCTTTTATTCTGTCCGTTATAACAAACTTTGTGAAAATGAATGTTTTAAAACGAATTTAAGCTCAAAGTGTGCTTCTAATAAACATAAAACGTGTTCCATTGAAACTCATTTGTTAGGTGTTTACAAAAAAATAAATGAGAAGGGGTTTTGTGATTTTAGAAATTTCAATAGTTGAAAACATGAATCAGTTGAAGCTAGACCACCATGGAAAACCTGAAAGCACTGGACGGTCGTTTCGTTCTAGTGTGGGACTCTTCAGCAGTGTGCATCCACGATCCCACCACCCGCGAGATTCGAACCGAGAACCTATCAGTCTCGCGCGTGAGCTCTTAACCATTAGACCACTGAGCTGGCCGGCATCCAAAAGTGTTAATGTCTCACTTCAACCAATCCACGAAATTGCGCCACCGTACACTATTGTCCTCAGTGATCTGATATCTCACAACAGTAGAGTTCAACCAGGTTTGATAGGTCCCGAGTTAGAATCTCGCGAAACCGGATCTCGGAAGCGCTATACTGAGGAGTCTCACACTAGGACGAAATGGTCGTCCAGTGCTTCCAGGTTTTCCATGGTGGTTTAGCTGCAATTGACTCATGATTTCAACTATTGAAATGACGAATTGAATATCAAAGAATGTTCATGAATTCCTTTATAGTTTTGAGATTCACATTTGAAAAAAATGGAATTTATTTTATTCTTTTAATTTATTATTCAATAGTCCTTAAATAACTCCATGTATAAGAAACAAAATTAGAGTAAAATTTTGGCAAGCATTTTCCGATTATCTTTGAGTATAATACGAAAAGTATTTTTCATTCGTGTTTTTACAAAGTACGTTTTATTTGAAGTACAAGGTCAATGCATTTGACAGTTTGCTTGCTTCTGAGAAAAACTATATATATATTTGAACACATAAATATTGGTACAATGGTGCACCAGATACACACAATAACAATGAGAATGGGAAGACATAAAAAATGCAAGGTGCGTATGAAAAGAAAAAAAATAAACAATAACGACCACAAATTAGTGTATGGTAATGAAAGAATAATAATGGGGTAAATGGAAAGGTACAACCAGAAAGAATGCATTCAGTCAATGAAGTTACGGTCACATTTTTGAAGAAAGTAAAAAAAGGATACAGCAGGATCGCCACTGGCTTCTTTTCTGAGCCATATCTGATAACGTCTCTAGCCACTGTGTTGCACTAACTCTAGGACCCTAACAAGAGAGTCGAGATAGACCAACAGAAGCCAGCCCTTTACAGCTTCTTTTCATACCACGACACCATATCATACACTGACCATCTATCCGCTTCTTCCAACCAGTCTCAGCGTCGGCAAATAATTCACGACGATGAATTCCCTGGCACGATATTCGTAGAACATGCACAAGCCATCAAAGTCAATGTTTCAACATGGTGATACTAATTGAATTATCGTCTTTGCGCCCGAACACACGATGCCGAACGTCTACATCACTAACGTGGTGTTGCCACTGGATGTCAGCAATCCTTCGAGGACAACGATAATCAAACAACCAGAGCCGTCTAACATCTACAACTCGGAGAGGCAAGGTTTCACAAGCATAGAGCAAAACTGCTCTCACCGACGCGTTGCAGACCTGACCTTTTACAGCCAGACTGACATCACGAAGGCGCCAAAGGTGGCCCAGATTGGCATAAGTCGCTCTGGCTTTGACTATGCAGCTACTTAGATACACGAAATTCATGACTACCTCTATCTGCTAACCATCCAAGGTGAGTACAGGATCAGAATCCTGCCAGTTCTGTAGAAGTACTTTGCTCTCCGCGAGCCAATCTTTCTCGGGTTTCGAACAACCCACGAAGGATGACGGAAGCCGGGAGTAGACTTATCCCCCTACAGTTGTTACAGAAACTACGTGAACTCATTCCATGATGTTGGAACACTAGCTCCCAAACCTTTGTAAACAACATAGTCAGTTCCTTAACCAGAAATATAAGCCAGAATCGCCTGTTCTTTTAACACCATCAAGAAGACGCGTCACTATATAGTTTCACTTTGGTAAAATTAGTAGTCAAATGACCGTGATTACATACATAACTTATGTAGAATTAAAGATTGTTTATGATATTTATTCAGCTGTACTGTGATTTATTTATTTCAAGACTCATGAAATGGTAGAAGTCTCTGTATTGCGTAAGATGAGACTTGGATAATGTATGTAGAAGAAATAAGTTCTATCTTTGTTTTAACATAAGCCAATAACTTATTACTACCATAATTTTTATATTTACTCTTCGTACATTGCTTTTTTCTTCAAAATTACCCTTCTTTAAACTATTACTCATATTCTTTTGATGCTTTCATTGCTCTTTGTCACTGTCATCATTTTATTTAACTAACCTTACTCATGTACACTAGAATTACTTGTTAGTTCATAACTCTATCCCTTTAATTACACCCATTTTGTAGCCGTTAGGTAACATTTTTTGTTATCTTTTAGATACCATAACACAGTAATATAATCCTTGTCTTTAAATTATCATGAATAATTATTCTTTAAATAACCTAACAGAATTAAGAGCTTTTTAAAAATGTTATTGTATATGTTAATCTACGACAGGATAATAAATTTAAGAAATCGGTTTCTGTTTCCACTGATATTCATTTATTCTCCAATTAACCAAAGATTTCTTAGAGTCTGTACTTGTTTGATAATATTAATTATAAAAATGAGAAATATAATTTAGTCAAAGTTTATTATAGATAGCTGAAGCACATTTTTGATTTGTAATTTGAGGTAATATCTCACATGTATATCAGTCAGTGCTAATCTGGAATCCTGAAGGCAAACGTGAAATAGGAAGAGCAAAGAACACTGCGTCGACAACTGGAAGCACACATCAAAATGATGAATAGCAACTGGAAACAACTGGAAAGGATCGCTCAGGATAGAGTTTGATACAGGATGCTAATGATCGGCCTATGCTCCTTCACGAAAGGTAACAGGCGTAAGTAAGTACGTAAATAATATCATTCAGTCAAATATATGCATTTGTTTGTGTGAATTAATCTCAACTAATCATCGCAATTTCTTACTGTCTTTATACCGTTAATCCATTATTTAACATATAGTTTGAAATTAGGAAATGAACAAAGAATGAATAACAACATTCAAGTATAAGATTAAACGAGTATGAAATTAAACACATAACTGCTAGTCATAATTTAAACAAAATTCAATATAGATTAATAGGGTTGTTGTTAAATGCTTTATTCATTGGTAAGTAAAATATGAACATATATGCATTAAAATTAGATTTGCTAACCGAATTTACAATTATATTTTATCATAATTATAAACTATTCCAAACAATAGACATAATAAGTTAGAATAATTACAGGAGCATAAAAACTATTTATGCTGCACATGAGTTAATGTTTAATTCTATTGATAATTAATGTATCTTGTCATGTTAATTATTCAGTCAGTTAATTGAAATGTTTAACCGACAGACAGAATAGCCTATTTCTAATTTCATTATAACTAGTTATTTTTTAGTTGGTTATATGTTGGTAGCTTAGTGATTAAGGCTTTCGACTTTCAATTACTAGATTTTAGATTGAAGTCCTATTTCAATTACTTTTATTTGAACAGGCATTCAGTAACATTAGTCTTTGAACAAAGATTGTGGCTTCAAGTCAAATACGAGAATGTGTACTACATAAATTAGTTCTTTCACGATAAGATTTAACTAATAAACTAATTACTTCACGAATATATATTTGCTTTCGGTATTTATAAATCAATTCATTATTATAAGCTAGTTAATAGGACATGTGAAATCAAGGAAAAGCGAACAGTTGTAAATGTTTTTGTCTAAAACTTTTCAAAGGTCATCATAGATAGTTCTAAGTATGAATAGACTAATTTTCTGAAGAAAACTTTTTATCATACAGTTAATGCTTTCCACTTTAAGTGATTAGATGTCTATGAAACATTTCTTCTTTAGTTACTTATTAGGTACTTACTTAGTTACGCCTGTTACACTTCGTGGAGGAACATAGGTCGACCACTAGCAGTCTCCACTAAACTCTGTCCTTAGCAATTCTCTCCCGCTTTTTCCAGTTGCTATTCATCTTTTTGATGTATGCTTTCAATTCACGACGAAGTGTGTTCTTTAAAATTCCTCTTCTACATTTCACTTCAGGATTCCCAGTTAGCGCTGATTTACAGTGTTATTTGTATCCCTGAAATAATAATATAAAAGTATAAAACGACATGCAAAGAGATTTGTTCACAGTAAATTTGTATGTAAAATGATATAACTTGAAGTTAGAAAAATAGCACCCTGAAAACCAATAACTTAAACGTATTTTTTATTATGATAACAGAACATAATTCAAAGACTTACTTTCTAAATGAATAGTTTAATAAATTAATTTTAAGTAATCAAACTATTTCGTACAATTTTAAGAAACATCTTCAGCAAAGTTAACCATACACATAGATCCCTTTATCATTTTGAAAAGAGCGAGAACAAAAATTTTAGCAGAATAACATGAATTTATTTTATTTCGTTGGTTCTCGTCAACTGCTTACAACTTGTGATATTTATCATTTTAAACATCACAGGTTGTAAGCAGTTGATGAGAACCTACGAAATAAATTGATTTCATGCTACTCTGCTAGAATCTTTGTTCTTTCCTCTTTTCAAAACTAAACACAGTTTTGAAATTATTGAATCTAAAATATCACTGAATATCCATTCTGTCCTAGTTGCAAACAATGTCTTAGCAATTCAAATAGCATTAATGGGGAGATATAACTTACAATATCAACCATTCCATATGTTAGATATTATCATATTGTTGATGGTAAATTTTTTTTTTAAAATCAGAATGAAATATCATGAATGTAATTTTTGTTTAATATTTGTCATGGTAACCTGTTTATCAAGAGGCATGGAAGTGATCAATTCAATCTTGTATAGAATTGTATACTTCAGAATAAATAAAAAATAATGAAAAATATCTGACGTTTAATGTAGCTTTTAATTCTAATTGATAGTCCAGTTTCTCATGAAATTTATCTGTAAAATATACAAAAATCATCATAAAATAACTTTACTGAATAAAATCAATAAATTGCATTGGTTAAGACCTCCTTAATTTACTGTTATTTATATTTTTCGAGACCAACAGGCTGGATTCCGTCAGGATAGATCGTGTACTGATCAAATCGCAACTATACAATCATTGTGGAATGAAATTCATCGCTCTAAATCAACTCCATTGACTACGAGAAAGTATTTGACAACGTGGACAGAACAACACTATGGAAGCTTCTTCGACACTACGGCGTGCCTCACAAGATAGTCAATATCATACGGAATTCCTGTGATGGATTAAACTGCAAAATCGTGCATGGAGGACAGTTAACAAAGTCGTTCGAAGTAAAGACCGGTGTCAGGCAAGGTTGTTTACTGTCACCCTTTCTCTTTCTCCTGGTGATCGACTGGATCATGAAGACATCAATATCTGAAGGGAAGCACGGGGTACAGTGAATAGCCAGGATGCAATTGGATGATCTAAACTTCGCAGATGATCTGGCTCTTCTATCGCATACGCAACAACAAATGCAGGAGAAGACAACCAGTGTAGCAGCAGCCTCAGCAACAGTAGGTCTCAATATACACAAAGGGAAAAGCAAGACTATCCGATACAAAACAACATGCATCAATCCAATTACAATTGACGGAGAAGATTTTGAAGATGTATCATCGATGAACACGGAGGGTCTGATGCAGATGTGAAGGAGCGGGTCAGCAAAGCAAGAGCAGCATATCTGCAATTGAAGAACATCTGGAACATAAAAAACTGTCAACCAACACCAAGGTCAGGATTTTTGATACAAATGTCTAGACAGTTCTGCTGTATGGGCGGAAACGTGGAGAACTACGAAAACAATCATACAGAAGATACAAGTGTTTATTAACAGTCTTCTACGCAAAATACTTCAGATCCGTTGGCCAGACACTATCAGCAACAACCTACTGTGGTAGAGAACAAACCAGATCCCAGTGAAGGAAGAAATCAGGAAGAAGCGCTGGAAATGGATAGGACACACATTGGGGAAAGCATCCAACTGCGTCACAAGACAAGTCCTCACATGGTATCCTCAAGGCCAAAGGAAAAGAGCAAGACCCAAGAACACATTACGGAGAGAAATGGAGACAGACATGAGAAAAATGAACAAAAATTTGACAGAACTAGAAAGGTATGCAAAGGACGAAGTGGGTTAGAGAATGCTGGTTGGAGGCCTATGCTCCATTAGGAGCAACAGGCTTAAGTAACTAAGTATTTATATTTTTATCATATGAATGTAAAGAAATTATTAACGTTTAGATAAAATCTTACCAAATATATGTACACTTAATTAGAAACTCTATTACTTACACAATATCTTCAAGTTATTTACAACTTCATCTAAATGTGAAAATCGACATTCCTATTACGAATTAAAAATACCAAACATCAAGCATCAAGTTTATTTTAATAACTTATTTAATATAATATTCCCTTGTTAAAATATCATTCTGTTCATAAGTGTTAGATGTTTACTGAAACATTTCCGGTTCATACACATCACGTTTCAGATCATGTTCACTGATATCATATGAAAGTTTACATTAGCACATTTTTATATATGTCTTATAAAGTAGTAATGAACTGTACTACTATTTAACTGAACGAATAATATGATTATATGAAAGTTTCAGCAATCAAAAGATTTCACATGCAAAACTCTCTCAAGATTTACCTACAACTGGAACGATAAAGGTGGATTCATATCTGGTATTTATGAACTAATCATTTGACCATGAAGACTAATTATAATTATTTAAATAATAATACCCGTAAAAATAGTGTCATCAATAAATGACGAAGAATAAAATCTGTCACGACATTTTCAGATAGTCTATATTTAGTTCCCGTAAGTCCAGGGCTAACTTATGAAACCATTATTTACAGTACATAAACTGACTGGAGAAAGTACACTGAAAAGTTTTAGTCTCGGCACTTTAGTTTCTCAGTGCTTCTAAAAGTTAAATTATTATAATTAAACACACATTTGTTGGACACAGAATAAGGTAACTATGATATTTATCATTTACTTACATACGACTTTTATCCCAAGTGGAGCATAGACTTCTGACTAGGAAATTCCAACCAACACCCTACTGGACTCTCCATTCCAACTCTTGCTAGGTGCCATTCGTTATTTTCATGTCTCCCTCCGATTCCTGGTGCAATACTCTATTCAATCTACCTATTTTTTCTTAACGGATTCCACGTTAGGGCTTGTCTGGTGAGTCAGTTTGATGAATTCCGTAAAGTATGACCTATCCATTTCCAGCGTGTTTCTTAATTCACTCTTCAGATGAAATTTGGTTTGTCCTGATGATTTCTAGCCAACAGATCTGGAGTATTTTGCATAGACAACATTATAAATACCTGTATCTTTTAGATGATAGATGTAGTAGTCCGCCATATTTCACTTCCGTTTAATAAAGTTGCGTTTGCGTTGAAAATTCTGACTTAAGTATTTGCTGAGAGTTATTTCGTGTTCCAGATATTCTTCAGTTGTAGGAATGACACTTCTGTTTTGTCAGTTCGTGTCTTCACATCTGCATCAGATCCTCCTTGTTTATCATTGATACTACCCAATGACGCCATCATTTTCACCTCTTCGAGAGCCTCTCCATCAAATGTGATTTGACTGCTGCTCACTTTGTTGAATTACAGGACCCAGCAATTTCCCTTGTGAATGTCAGGAGGTTGACTTCAACTTCTGTGTACAGAATATAAAAGCTACGTCATTTGTGAAGTATAAATCGTCTAGCAACATCAGTAGTGCAATAAAATAAAGTCGACAACTATAAGAAATAATGACAAATTTAACATGTGATTTGACGTCGTTATTTCGGAATGATTATAATCTTGATAAAGAAGTATTAGACAGTTCTATCTTAAATATAGCTGTAGACGCAATCTTATGAAAATAAGAACAGTAAGTAGGACTAAGCTGAGTGGTGATAATATGCAAACAAAAGCCTTAATAATGGTAAAAATGTATGATATTTTCATCAAAACTCGTCTTACAGGTATTTCAGTGTGATATATATATAAAACACTGTTTCCAGACGCCTATGTTAAAACAATTTCACGTTCCCATTTCAGAATTTAGATATGACAAATGTTAGAGAGTAAATTGGTTGTTTCCTAGTTATAAGTAATATTTTAAAAACACATAATTTATACAATGATTCAACACTGTTGTACATTAATGTACAATATATCATAGTTTCTATTGTTGACATACTAATTTATTTTAATATATTGATATGTAACTATAAAATTAATGTTTCAACATAAACTTGACAGTTTAGATGAATAAATTTACAATGGAAACAAGCTAATACACATATACAGACATCTGTTTATGTGTAATTTTATTCATTTACGCTCTAAATAACATCATTTGTTTGACAAATTACATATATTCATAAGAAAACATCACAAGAGGAATTCAGGGCAATATAATTATGGTAGTAATACTAGTTATAATATTGATAAGAACTGCAATTACAATAGTTATTGTCAGTGTATACAACAATGAAGAATGAAGAAGAAAATTTACACATTAAATTATTAGAATCTTTCAGCCATATCATGAAATGGAATGAATTATTTCAACTTCAGGAAAAAATATGTATGTAAATGAATGGTTTCAGGGATTATTCTCCAGTCTGCCTAAAGACAGTTTGTATATATATATATATGCTGATATGAAACGAAATTTGAGAAAGAAACAATAGAAAAAGCAATGAAAAATGATACAATATGCACTAAGTAACAAACTATATTAAAATATCAAATGTCGTTTGTCAATCTACATTTGCGTGTTTAAAATACGTCATTTGTGAAAAAAGAAAAACAAATTATGTCACAATTTCAGTATGTTTATTATAGTGAAGATGATGAATTGGATTTTGAAAAAAAAGAATATCGAAATTTTTGGGATTAACAAATAACTAAGATTTAACTGACAGATTATTCAAAGGATTTGTAAGATTGTCAGTGATTGTTTACTATTGGAAATTATTAGATATCGTTCAAAACCATAAAACCAATTCATAAACCTGAAAAATACAAATTGAAGATCTAGAAATGGCATGATAATAGATGTATAAAATGATTACTAGTCTACAGATTAGTTAACACAATTTCTCATCAATAGGTTGTTATTTGATTAATTTCATTCTATTCGCCTATATCATACTATTTGACAGCTAGCAATTCTAGAAAGGTTTTTTGTGGAACTTATGGTAATTTAATAGTTAAGATAATGAGTCAATTGAAGATAGGCCATCATGGAAAACCTGGAAGCACTGGACGTCCGTCACGTCCTAGTATAGGACGGCTCAGTGGTCCTGAGGTTAAGGCCGATGGTCATGGATTCGAATCTTACGAGGCGGGATCGTGAATGCGCACTACTGAGGAGTCCCATACTATGGCGTACCGGTCGTCCGCTGCCTCCAGGTTTTTATTGCGGTTTATTTTTAATTGACTCATGAATTCAAATTACTACAATCTCCAGAAAACCACCTTTTTGGTAATTTCTATATTTATTAAAATATTTCTAATTAACCACCCATTCGTAAGGATAAATTTGATTGTATTTCTTTATATACGTGTAGTAATCAATTATAATATTCAGCCAAGTAATTTACTAAAATCTGAATAATTAAATATTATGATCAACATTAATTGGCATAGCCTTCAGAAATATTAAAAGCTGAAAGCGGTGTACATCTTCTTCAACTTAATGGTTGAATAATAACATCTCGACACTAAACTAGAAAGTTGCTAACAAAGAGCCCTCTTAATTTATGAAAATAGATAATTGCAAACATAAAACTCTGTAATTATTTCTACTTCTTCAAATAACTTCAGTGTCTAATAAAAAATACTTTCATAATCCATTACGTTGGAATTAAAATGCTACTTTATATTCAGTAGTTCATTATGTTCTTGTTAGGACAATAAGATCTTTTTTGAAATGAATTTGTAACTGTTCAACATTAAAATGACTCCTAGAGATTCATATATTGCTTGTTTCGATAACCGTTATTATATAACACTCAGTGGTATATAAATTTCAAAACACAATACAAACCGTTGAATATAGTTTATTTTTGAACAACGTAGATCAATAAGCTACAAGCACAGACAGCAAATATGTACACAATTGAGAATGAGAGTGAACGTGAGTAAGCCAGTCTGTGAGTGAGTGAGTGAATACAGATGAGAATTGAGAGTAGAATTATATATATATATATATATATATATATATATATATATATATATATATATATATATATATATATATATATATATATATATATATATATATATATATATATATATATATATATATATATATATAGAGAGAGAGAGAGAGAGAGAGAGAGAGAGAGAGAGCAATTTAAGCAACTAACATTTCGGCTAGTTAGAGTGTTGTATGTTGGCTGTGACACGTGATCATAGAGACATGATAACAATAATACAATGATATGAATAAATTGTTACTATTCTAATGATACTTTCTGTGAAATAAGTTAATTCAATGGCTTGACGAAACTAAATGCAAACAGACTAAAGACTAGACGAGATGCCATAAATCTTAAAGATGAAATTAATTGTTTTCAGAGAATTTCAGATAATTCAGTCAGACTGAGAAACTAAATACTTAATTCGCTTATGGCCGATATCTGCAAAAAACCATAAAAATTCATTTAAGGCCAAGAAAAAATAGATAACTGTTTCAGCCATGCATGAGACTCTTTAGTAATGTTCATTAACGAACCCATCGAGGATCAAACCTATGACTCTCAGAACTTATGGCTAGAGCTCATAGTTCAGATCCTCTGATTGACTTACAAGAGAATAATACGTACACGTTTAATTAGTCACGATATCATCCAACAATCTTTCATTGTCTTTAGTTGGTGATCGCCTCATAATCGACATGTTTGGACTTTACTGATTATAGTTTTTCGTATAGCAATTTCGGGAACTATCTCACGAAACCAATCACCAATAAACAAATTATTATTTTTACCATGTGAATTAGAAATTTCGACTATTCTTGGTAATAATAACTCGAATTTTATTAAAACATTTATTCTATCATAAATACCAAACAATATGATTTTCATTTGAACACATTAAGTGTTAAACTGTCACTTTTAATTTGCAAAATTACTTTACAATTCTGATTAAGCGGTTACTAGAAGAATTAATAAAAAGCCTTTCATTTTATTTCATATGCCAAAATGATAATTATCAAATAGAATAAGGCAATGATTTTTTATTTTACTGATAATTTCCATATTAAACTTAATTAATTTGTAAGTTCAGGTGGTATAGATGCTTATTTTTTCTAATCAACCCAATATACTAACAAGAGCTATCCAGGAACTAAACCGATTCATAAAATTAATAATCAGTCTGATATAATGTTTCTTCAATCTATCTTTTATCAATTCGTAATGTAATGCGATTTGTTCTAAAATAGAAAGAAATTTAAATTATGAACCTGAAAATTTCATATAATTAATTCAATAACATACTATTCAGAGGAAGATTTGAAAATTTTGAGTACACGATCCAATGAAAACTTTCACGTGTACTAATAACTTACTTACGCCTCTTAATCCTCGTAGAGGAGCATAGGCTGCCCACCAGCAATCTCCATTCAACCCTGTCCTGGGCAATCCTTTGAAATTTTAATAATGATTTTGCAGTAGCTATTAATTTCTCAATAATACTCATGATGAAAATTATTTCTAATTTTATTTTACATAGAAATACTTAAAGATGGGAAATGGGAAATAAACACTTAGTGAAGAATAAAATGATTGACGTATTTTAGTTTTTTAATGTAAAGAAATATGATCAAAATTGGAAGAAAAACGGTTAAGTGTGCTTTGTGAGTACTCAGGGATATATATATATATATATATATATATATATATAGATAGATAGATAGATAGATAGATAGATAGATAGATAGATAGATAGATAGATAGATAGATAGATAGATAGATAGATTGATTGATTGATGGATAGATAGATCGCGTAAATCATGGATTTATTATTATTATTGCCTTTATTCAACATTATCTGTTTAGTATAGTATAGAATTCTTAACACAAGCTAACGAGATCAAGAAGGACAAATTTTCTAAAATATGAGAACAGAATTAATACAGAATCCGGTAATACACGGTTGATCACGAAAATTCGAGCTGAAAAGTAGTAAAGAAAGTGCACATAATGACGAGTCACCTAGATTAGTGACCACATTGCAACTTGCTTGACAGCATTCGATCTGCACTAAGAAGGACCCGATACACATGACATTGATCACCACCTAGTGATCAATCAATTATAAATATATCTCAGCCTTACAGGAGGTCAGTCGCGGCCCGTTTAGCCCAGTGGTAACGTCACTGACTGTGAAGTTGGGTGACACGGGAAATAGTCAATCAGGGAGCATCAGTTCCGTCAATATTACAGGTACACCTTGTTGACGAGTGCCAAATAGCATGAAACCTGGATCCAGGGTTTCCTGTCGACTACCAACAACCACCATCTTATCTCAACATAGTGCACGTAATGTCGAGTTACCTAGACTGGTAGCTACGCTGCAACTTGGTCTATAGGATTCGATCTACACTAAGAGGGACCTGACACACATGACATTTATTACCCAGTGATCGATCAATTGTGAAAATAGTAATGTGCTTGTAACATACATACAATCATAAATATATTAATTATAATCTTCATTCAGAAGTGTTTGAATTGATATACTCAGCAGTTCTGTTGAATATAATTATTTTTTTACTTGTGTATAATTCACGTGTTTTTTCAAAACCATTTAAGAATATGAACTATCAAATAGATAGTTTCATGGAACTACCCATCTCTTTGCGTAGTTAAGCCTACATGAAATAGAAGTTCTATTAAATTGTAGCTTATGTTTTTTTCTGAAAAAGCGTTTGTATTAAAAAATTACGTTGGACAAGCAATGTTCTCCAGGACTATGATGTTGTTCACTATTATTATGATTTTGTTGTTATCAAAGTTGGATAATGGCTAACGTTAAAATCTAGAGTTCGAATTTTATTATAAACGTCAATATTGAAATTCAGTTATCTCTAGCTTATGAGTTCAAAATAGGATGAAACAGGTGTCCTGAATCCCAATAATACTTCTTAAAATCTTGTGACTAAATGACAATATCGGAAGAATCAGTTCAGCATACACATAAAGACTGATCAATTGTAGCACCTAACAAAAAATTACAAACTGTGAGAAATCTAATTGTCGTATTTACATTTTAATATGAGGTAGAACGTTATCTGAATAAAATCGACTTATATTTTCCTGCATGATCACTAGTGTAATTTACATAAATATAAGACATGTAGAGAATTGCCACATTTACTTATGCATAAGTCAAAAAGTATATCACTTATATAACTTCATGTAGCTTTTTATAACTACGTTTTTACTAATTTGATTAATGAATAACAGGTATGTAACAATGGAATATAACATTAAAAGACAATTGATATCGCTTAGATTAATGAATTTAGACCTGGATTCCTTAAACACGTTACCAGTGAATCCAAAAGTCTTTATCATTTAATGTCCAGCTAATATATTGTGAAGTAGATTTAGTGAATTCATAAATCAAATAGCTGATCCATAAAATAGAAATAATCATTAAATAAGATTTATAGCTCAAGTTGGATTGTTTAGTTTATATAGTAATAATAATAATATTAATATTAATAATAATAAGTAGTAGTTCACCCTATCTCTAATTAATTCAACTTGTATTTATCTTTTAGATATACGTGTCATAAGTAATTTTTAGTGCTTGTTTGCCTTTTTACATTTTTTAAAGAGGAATTTCAACATGGTCATTGCCTCATTCATATTCGGTTATATCAAACGATGAGTGATGATAAATTACAGAATATTGGCAAAATTTCATATTTCACGTTTATTGAAAAATTATTTTCTAGTTCAGTTTGTTTGGTTTTTCAATAATAATGTAGTGAACGAAACCAAAGGTAAACACGAAGTTACAAAATCTCTTAGTAAAATCCGAGAACCATACAGTAAATATTTCATTTTCAGTGTCCATCAATTGTCTAAGACATCATTGTTCCTTCATTTCCACCCCAATCATTCTCTGTTCTCGTTCTCTTTTCATCGACCTTCTTAACTTTCTGCCAGCAAGCATTTCACTTTTGATTGATCATACTGCTAGGTTTGAAGCAGTTACGAGTTCACTTAGAATGCGAACGAAAACAAAGTCTCAGCGAACAAGCACCAATAAGCTAGATATTCTGATGTGTCCCAGCCCCGCTAACTAGAGGAAGAAGTTCGAGCTTGGAATGGGTAAGTATATTCCACAAACAGCCAGAAACGAGCGATAACAACAGACACAAATCAAAACGTATATATAAAGCACAAGACCGTCCTTACGGAGAGTTACCATATAGCATATTAAAAGAAGCAACTTACGCTAAGTCACAAAATGTCAAAAATCTAGTCTCTTATTTGTTATTATTACAAATAAATGATTAATTTATTATTATACATAATCCATTCAGCGTTTAATTTATTTGAAATTATCAAGTCAGACTTTGACAATTATTCAAATTTTGTCATTGTTGTTCTTAAATGAAAGTCATTCAGTTACAAAACAGTGAATTGAATTGATAAATTATTTTGACCCAGAAAAGCTACTAAGCTTTGTTTAATGACGCATAGCAATTCGCATACGTCCGCCGTCGTTATTTTACTAAACTTTGACCATACTGATATGTTCCTCAAAATAATAAACTGAAATTATTATTAAAAATATAACCTGTTTACTTATGATGTTTCCTTACTTAAGCATAATAACCTTCTTGGTACATAGACTGAAGACCAATCTTGTCATCTCTAATACTCTTCTTGATTTGTTTTGTCGCTTCTGTATACTCGGCCTGTGTATTGATTTGCTTTTGTTTTTTGATGTTGTTGACTGCTGTTTTCTAGTTCCTACCCTTCCTGAATCGTGCCCATAGTTTCTGTAGAGATCCATTCTTTGCATTGGTGCCTTTCGGGGCCCACTATCTCTAAGAATGTTCAAATACATTTTTAAACCGCTCCCAGTTGTTTTCATAGTTGTTATTTCGTCTTCTAGTATATCTTGCAAAACTTGATACCTAATACTAAAAGCTATCTTAAACTGACTAAGCATGTTAGCATCTCAAAGAAAGGGTATATTAAACTTTGTATTGCTCCTTATCTAACTTACTATTACTTTTTTAGCTTGACCACCACTAGATAGTGACCTGAAATTATATCAGCCCATCTCTTTATGTATATATTTTTGGGGAGAAATTTCTGACACCCTAAACCCATTTTGTAGAAAGCTCACTGATCTACAAGTCTCATGCTATACTTGTTGCCCTCAGTCCAATAGTATTAGTATACATCATAAATACAATAAACTTAAATCAATAGAAAAAAAATATAGATTGTACAATGTTGTTTCATAACAAAATCTAAAAAAAAATCTCATTATTAAATCCCAAATGTATGTTTTGTTATTTAAATAATCTATTCTGTGATAATATATATCAAAAGAAGAAATCTTCTTATCCAAGAGAAGAATAATATATAATAAAATAAACAATTGTATAATAAATTGATTGTTTATTATATGATAATAAATTGATTTCCTATTCTGTAAGTTCAATAATGTTGCTTGATAACAGATTATGTACAAAATAGTTTCAGATAATTTACTATTCATAGACCACACATGACTCTATACAATCAAATGTAAATGATGTGAATGATGAATAGATATTGGACAATGTGTATTGTTTTAGTTAACCTAATTCAAACATTGATAAAAAGCTAAATTTTAAAGATGGTATTCACCTGAGACTAGTTAGTTAACATATTATATATAATTTAATATTCCAACTAATTTACATCATTTACTACCAAGTTACAAACTTGATCACCTACCTAATAAAATGAATAAAATAATAAAACAATTCATGTAATATTAAATATCAGCTTAAACAACATTTACTCTAGCAAGAATTATCTTATCTGATTTCGTCAAAAACCAATTTAACGACAGTTTATATGAAGTTGTTTGGCGAATAAACTTATATGGCTGTTGCATCAGTAAGTTAACACTACTAATATAACATTTAACAGAGTATTAAATTAGTGTAGAATAAACGTAGTATGTATATCAGTTGAATCCTATGTTGTGTAGTGGATTAAATTCGAAATGACTCCTAAGGATTCATATATTGCTTGTTTCGATAACCGTTATTATATAACACTCAGTGGTATATAAATTTCAAAACACAATACAAATCGTTGAATATAGTTTATTTTTGAACAACGTAGATCAATAAGCTACAAGCACAGACAGCAAATATGTACACAATTGAGAATGAGAGTGAACGTGAGTAAGCCAGTCTGTGAGTGAGTGAATATATATATATATATATATATATATATATATAAGCAACTAACATTTCGGCTAGTTAGAGTGTTGTATGTTGGCTGTAACACGTGATCATAGAGACATGACGTTTTCCCCATATCTCGATCGCTTCAAAACCCATCGCATTATCTTCTGAACTACTAAGGTCAATTCATACTAATTTGTATCTCCACGGCTATATCGAGGCAGTATGCCTAGCATACACATATGTCAACCATAACTGACCAAATTTCAGTCAAAAAAATCAACAACGAGATAATTCGATTCATGTCAAATTGAATGGAAGAGATACCCAATTGTTTGTTTTATGTGTGATCTTCAACTGTAAATAAACTTTTCAATATCGTGACTTCAATTCGAAAATGCTACATGAAGTCATGTCTTTGATAGCAATCTAAAAATGAAATACTGAAAGAGTGAGAGAAAGGAAAGGTTATATACTTTGTTCGGCGTCTGAATAACTCAGCATTCATGTTTCCAACCAATTTACATCAGAGCCTGGTTTTAATTAGACGAAGTTTGAACAACAGTAACCATTCAAAGGCTATTTAGTACTCATCTAGAATCTGTCATTAAAACAGAGATCGAAATTATTACTTCTAGATTAGGAGACATTCTAATTCTCCTTCAGACTAATAAGATAGGATTCAATATTTTACACTTTAATCATTTCTCAGTATTACGCTACTTTTGTTCATATTTTACCTTAAGTCAGTTCACAAAGTCGACATTACAAAATCTATAATAATTTTATTACATATCAATTCACTTATTTTTCATAATGCACTATAATCAATCAATTTTAACGTCAGCATTATTGATTTTTCCGTTTTATAATATAAAACTTCATATACATAGATTATAGTTCCATTATATATATATATATATGTTACCAATGATTTCTATCTTCTTTCAATCACATATACATAATAATTATTCAAATGAAACATACTGTGCAACATTTGAATCATCAAAAGACAACTAAAACGAACTGACAAATCCCAGTGGTTCAGTAGGTTAAGCACTTGCGCGCGAGACTGAAGGCCCTGAGTTCGAATCCCGCTAGCGGGATCGTGGATGCGCACTGCTGAGGAGTCCCACAATGGAACGAAACGGCCGTCCAGTGCTTCTAGGTTTTCAGTGGTGGTCTAACATCAATCGGTTCATCATCTCGACCAAAAACTTAACAATTTTCACAACCCCTAAACTGCTAATAATAAAGTAGTTTGTGAAATCTTAAACCAGATTAAATAAAAATAAGATTTAACAAAGTAATAATGAATTACTAGGGATTTTTTGATATTCAATTAGACAAAATCAACCAAAAAACAATCATCATTCTCACTATCGTTACATTGTTTTTTTTATTTTTGCAATTTATAACTAATCATTAATAGCATAAAATTATCGAAGTATTAAAAGCAATCAATGATTGATTCATTACTTAAATAATTTATTGTATTCTATTCTTTAATGGATTGTTACTACTGCTACTACTATGGTGTATGTTATTGATGTCGATTGATATAAGTAGTATATATCACCAATCGAAAGTGAAATACTTGTAGGCAGAAGGTTGAAAAGATTGAAGAGAACAAAAACAGAGAGTGATTGATATGGAAATGAAAGAGCAATGAAATCTTAGACAATTGATTGACATTTTGCAAATGAATTATTTACTGTATGGTTCTTGAAAGTTACTAAGAGATTTCGTAACTTTGTATTCGAATATCGTTTGTCTGTCCCTGTATGTGTTCTCGTTCATCACGCCTACTAATGTCTGCCTCGTGAAACTAGTCAGTTTAAGTCGTATAGATGAGTGTCTGAACTAAACTATTTAAATGGAAAATTGAATAACTTAAATTCCGCAAAACGTTTTCAAACAAAAACGTTAGTTTGTAGTCAGACTGTCTGAAAGCATCTTTAATCCTGGTAACGAATGTCAGTGAGACAATCGCTCATGTGCTTGTGACCTTTAAAAATATTTAATAATAATGAATGGTCATGTCACCTAGAGCAACAGTGAAATAGAGGTCGTCTAGAATTCGATCATGACCGTTTTCTGTTTATCACGATTTAACGCTTGCTATATCGGCGTGGCGATCAGCTGGAAGTTGATGTTTGACTGTTAGATTGTGTGACATACTTTCGGCCAAAAGTTTAGAATAGAATATTGTAACATCTAGTTGTTGGCAGCATAAACTATAGATACATTGTTGTTGATTTGTGTATGAAGAATAAAATTTGTAATTTTGATCTAAGTGGTTCATTCATCTGACGTGAAAATATTGCAATAACACTTACAGTTGAATGTGAATATGTGTTACGTCTGGTATAAAAACATGAATGCGGTAAACTAGCTTATTGATCTATGGCAACAAAAACGATGAACTAAACTAAAATGAAAAAATCTATTCAAGAGATTGCTTTTTACATATACTTCTTTCGAAATGTTAACAAATATGATTTCAAAAATCTAGTTAAGACCACTTAGGTAACTGAAATAATGTGCACAGTACCAACAATCTACAGTAATACCTTCATAAAAAAAATAACCTTTGCCCTTAAGCCTGTTCACACTGAATATACTTACATAACCCCGCCTGTTAGTCCTCGTGGACTAGCATAAGCTGCCGACTAAGATCCTCTAGCCAACTCCGTCCTGGGCTTTTTTCAGCTGTTTCCGATTGCTAATCTTTTTTTGGTATCTGGCTTCTGTTCATGACGTAATGTGTTCTTGGGGTTTCCTACTTTGTGTTTAGTCTGCCTCTTCATTTTGCCTTCATGATTCTAAGTTAGCACTTGCCACGCGACGCAGTTTGATGATTTCCGTAATTTATGCCCTATTCACCTTCAGCATCTTCTCCCAATTTCTTCTTCGGATGGAAGTTGACTTGTTCTCTCATACAATAAGTTATTGCTGATGGTATCCCGCCGATGAATCTGGAGTATCTTTTATGTAAACAACTGTTTATAAATATCTGTACGTTTCTGATGATAGCTGTAGTATTTTTCCAGCTCCGTACAATAAAACTGTCTTGACTTCCGTATCCAGTATTCTGACTTGGATTATCTGACATTAAATTGATGAATAACTATAACTTGTTATGCTCTGTATAAATAAATGATATTATAGAAAGTTGCTATAGTATGACTTTCATCGGTGATCGTAGCTCCCAATAAACTGAATACCGTGAGAAAGACACATTCTTTCGATGCAAAGACAAACTGGGTTATAGGTATATGCTTCTCATTAAATTAATTGTTATATATATATATATATATATATATATATCATTGAAGATCATTGGGCTTGAAATTTTTCTATAAAAGTAATTATTATCTTGTCAAACAATGACAGTTAACCTGACGAACGATCACAGTACAAAATTTATTTCCATAAAATTAGTCACACAATTCGTGAAGTGGAACTCTGAAAATAAGGTATATTCAAGTAAATTCATTTAACCGATTTAAGTTTCATATTCCATTCTATGTAAACTCGTCTATATATAGCAAAAAATAGTCTATAAACTCAAGCTGTAAAGTAAATTAAATTGTTCCTGTTAAGACTTGTAAAAAAAGGATAGCAATTTACGTGAACACTTTAGTTTAATTACCGTTAAAATTGATATTTCTTTAGATAATTTGATTGTTCGAATGAAAAGTATCACTGCTATACAAAGTTTTCAGGCTATTTAAAACCATATTTTATAGAGTACAGTTATAAAAAATGTGTGGAAGTAACGATACTTTCTGCACTTTCTTATTCACTTATCTTTCCCTCTCTTCGTATTTTTATAAGGGAATAAGAAAGTGTAAGATAGACTGAATTTTCACAAATGTGAACCATACAGTTATGAATAGTCCCAATTGGTCATTAACTTTTAGTCAGCCTAAAGTGCTACTTATAGAAACAGATTACGTTTTCCACTTGAAATTACCATGAAGTTAGTCTCGGTATCAAACTACAGTTTGGCTAAATAACTGAAAATAATTGGTAAGAAGCCATTCAGCTTCGCACTTAATCTATGAACACATGTAGTTATTACATTATCTTTATTGTTGAGTATGATTATGTACATATTTTTGATCGATTTTGTTAGACTCTTGATCATGTAATCGTTCAATATTCAGCGGTTATTTTATCATCAAAATCTAGTCTCACTAAATAATTTAAATTTAAGTTATGCAGTCGAAGACAAGTTTTGTTGTCTCACATTAATAGGTGGTTTTTATGTAGTAGAGAATCAATGACATTTACTTGACGTTTTTATAATGACTTTCATCATCAATTGAAATTAAAGTAGAATCAAGTGAAATTTAGTTTGTACGTTTAACTGCTGTATATGTCAAGCATAGAAAAACAAAATTACAGTCTACATTTACTTTGTCTGTTTTGCTCTAACTACTTATACATTATATATGTATACCATCAACGTCTTCACTACTAACTTACTTAACACCGCACATTATGTTCATTTATTAACATGATCAGTAATGCGATTCAACTGTATACTATTATTTACCATATAAAAGATGTATAACGTTTTTTTGCCGACTTATGAATACTTTCTATCACAAGTTACCTTGTATACAACATGAACAAATAACACAATTTAGAAGCGTAAAATGTTAGAGAATAAATTCATTCGACTTAATAATAATACTTTGTATAAGTGGAATAAAGTATAAATATAAACAATGCAATTACATTGTAAATCGTCAAACAAACTAGAAACTATACAAAATTTTATTTAGAGAAATTGAATTTTGATTACCAAAAAAGTGTTTAGATGGAATAATAAATTTCAATTATTCATACATATTTAATACAAATATCTAATAAACAAGTTATTGTTATAGAGATATACTTTTTCATACAAAATATTTGATTATAAACAATATGGATTCAATTTCGTTTGACTAGTGTTTCTGTCATGACTGATCCGTTTATATAAAAGAATAATCCCTTGAACGGAATCCCACAATAGAAAAGAAACGATCATCTAGTGCCTCCTGGTTTTTAATGGTGATCTAACATCAATCGGTTCATGATCTCAATCAAAAACTTGATAATCTTCACAACCCCATACTGATAATTCGATTGTTTCGTCCATAGTTTATAATTCAATATAAAAAAAGCTATTTTTTGCAGGAATAAATGAATGAGTGAAGAAATGTATTGGAGGATTAATTTAAGAAACGTTTTCGTTATTCTAAAATATCATGTCATCTAAATAATATTAACTATGAATAATAGTTTTAGAGAGTAATCATACGTTAGACAACTATTAAGGATCTGAAAGCACTGAACGAGTGTTTCTTCCTACCGTGGGACTCTTCAGCAGTGCACATTCACGATCCCGCTCGTAGGAACCGAACTCGAGACCCTCGGTATCACGCGTGAACTCAAAAACTCTAGACCACTAAGCCAACATCCGACTGTTTTAACGTTTAACCTCAACCAATCCATGACATTACTCGACCATCTTATATTGTCTTCGGTGGTTAGTTGCTGAATTTCACTGATCACGGCTTCTCACTAGAACTCCGAGAATCACCTGTCAAATCTAGTCACTAATGAGAACATGATGATTGTTAATAAGGTTCATGATCTTAATGCAACTCAACGATCTCTACAACCCTTTACTTTTAATAATATGCATTGAATAGGCAACCATAACAAATGGCATTTTTACATAATGAACAAATAAATTTATTATAATATGTTTGAGCTATAATTCACTATACTATTTATGTAAGGACTTATGAAAACAGTTAATTTTACTTATCATCTGTTTTAATTGTGATTATTTCAGAAATTTGATTATTTTTTATGTGAATGTTTTAGTCGATGAAATACAGACTGTACACTAACCGAACAATCTATTAAAGTCATGTTCATCTCCATAACATATGGATTACAATATCTTGATCACCTTTTAACACACGTAGATAACAAAAAGATTTGGTTAGACAGTTTACAAACGAGAAAAATTGTACTATCTATACAGAAAAAATCTTATTATTTGACAACTTATTTGTATATTCGTTGTTTGTAAACGAAATTAAAAAAGATAGAATATAAGTGACATATTATGGGATCAAGTAATCACTGAAAAAAATATATGAAATTTTTGGAAAATAAATTATGATTGCAAAATGTAAAATTGAGGGATCAAGACAAAGAGTCATCTGAGCAATTTTTTGATGTTTGGGAATGGAATATTTCAGCGTTGCTAGATCAATCTACCTTGGTGTAATCTGAGTACAATGTATTCAAAGACTAAAATTTCCCAGTACACTATTTTAAATAATCAAAGTTTATAACAGCGAGAAAGTCATGACCTACCTAACAAGACAAAAAGCGATATATTGATTAAAAAAAGCAATATCAGTTATCTTAAATAATATTGACTGGATGTGACACCGAAATATTGTGGTGAACGAGGATTCAGGTGGGGATAACCAAGTTCATTTTAGTACTAAATTACAAAGTTCTTTCATCAAATATGAAAACCAAAACGTTTAGTACTTTATTTGCAACTCATCCACCAATTGTCTCAAACTTTATCATTCCTTCATTGCCATAACAAATAGTCTTTGTTTTCGTTCTCTTCGGTTCGATCATCCAAACCTTCTGACAGGTTTTCCTATTTCGATCGGTGTTACATACTACTTAAATCGACAGACATGAGTAGCATAAACCACAATATAATAAGTTGGGTGATATAGTTAGATCGACTACAGTTATCAAACAAACAGTCAAGAAGTCAGTTACATGCAAGACTAGAAAAAAATCTTAAAATGGAATAAATATTCAAAGTTATTTAGTTGTTTACCATACCTTGAAAGTAGTTGACAGAAGACACAATTTATCTTATGTTATCAAAACAATAAAGTACTGAAATTGCAATGAGTTCTTTAGAAAACAATCAAAAAAATAAACAAATTGTAAGTCATAATTTTTATTGAGTAGGACACATTATTTATATTAATTACATTTTGCTATTCTTGAAACGATTAAATTATATTTACTATTAAACTATAGTTCAACTGTTTTAAAGAATTTCCAATAATATCTCATGTTGCTTCGTTTTAGGGTAACAGGTTTTGGATTTTAGCGCAAAATTCAGTCATTCATTTGACTAAATAACGTTTTGGCATTTTAGTTGATGTCAGTTCGTGATGAAAACCTTAAATTTAATTTCTAACTCTAATCATCAACTGTAAATCGCAATTCTAATTATTCACACTGCTTTATAAACCTTATTTAGTCCTAGTTAGAAAGTGGACATTTTTAAGGTCACTTTATTGTTACTCAAATGTCGTCCATGAATTATAGTCTCATCGAAAAGCTAATTACTTATTATTATTTATCAAGAATATTTCGTTCTGTTGACTGAATGTTTAATTTGTTGTTTTTTGTGAAATACTAGTAACATTCAAATTATTATTATTCAAGTTACAACAACATATAATAGTTAATTGAGTTCTATAAGGTATAATGATAATGTTACGATGGTGGCGATCCTTTCTGAAGAATTATACAGGTAAACATACAAGGGTTGAGAAATGATGAGTGTGTTAGGATGGATTTTTCTAGTTAGGGATGATATCACTAACCTATTCAAACCTCTACTTACATCAGTTAACTTATTAGTATTAATAAACAATACCAAGTGAATTTAAACTTTACTCCATTACACAAGCACATGGCTATTAGGATTCAGTAACAAAGTGGATAACGCAATTGAGTTTGAAGCGAATGGTACTGGGTTCTATTGCCAGAGTGAACATCAACTCTTAAAAGGAAGGTAAATCCATCTGACGAGTCCCAAATAGGACTATAAACGCGTTCTATATTCCATTGCTACCCACTATCCATCATTGCTTATAATGACTTATATCCACTAGCACAATATTAAAAAATATAGACATTTTTAACCGAATAAACTTTCTGCTCAACAGTATTTTAATTAAAATTAAAAAGATGCTACTATGAATGAAATAAACATTGTACGATAATTAAACAAAAAAAGAAAACAGAAAACAAAATAATCCAAACAAATAAACATTCACAATTCATTCATGAGTGCCTGTGTTGTTTTCTTTACTTTGAATGAAACGAAGAAAAAAAACAAATAAAAAGAATCAGTTATTATTTTTCCAAATAGTTTATCATCACGGGAAAAAAAAGATAAATAAAAACTATCATAGCAACATAGATAATAACAAATAAATAAACTAAAAAAATTAAATTTATAACACACATGAACACAAAATAAAAGTAGTTTTACAAAAAGAGAACAAAAAAACTAGAATAAACAAACATATCTTTAGGCAAATTTTAGATGAAAAGCACAATTATTTTATATTAACCAACTATTTAATAATAATAATAATAATAATAATAGTAACATCTTATTTGTATTGAATTTTATATGTTTAATATACAAATTAGATTAAATAAACTGATCATGTGAGAGATTTTTAAAAAAATTTTATTCATAAATATTATAACTAGAATAAGGAGATTGAATGGTGCATCTAAAAATAAAAAAAGGATAAAATTATTGTACAAACAATTCTCACCAATAACACAGTAAATCTAATTTGATAAAATCTAAAGTTTCCTTATGTCAACATTCAGAATATTAATAATAATAAAAGGCATGACAGAAGAAAGGATGTCATATTGCCCATCTGGTATTTTAAAAATAGAAAGTTTTCTACTAACGAGAGCAAAATATAGTAAGAAAAGCGTTAAATGAATCAATAACTGAAAAGGATTAGATTAAATTTCAGTCGATAAATTTATGCTTAGTTTTTTCGAAGAGAAAAACATCATTTAATTCAATTGATCAATATGTATATCACATGACTGGCGAATAGCAGTCATAGATTATGTTGGCATCTCTCTGAGCCATTTAAAGGATTGACTTATTCTTGATGACTGATGTGTGATCCAGCTGCGTGAATAGTTAAAAATGAGTCAACTAATAGCCAGCGTTGTGTGAAAGAGTCAAACAGGATTTCTACAATAACGGATTTCAAGATTGGACCCGATTAATAATGACATGTCAAGGGAGTTAGAACTATAGACATCTTGATTCAACCTATGAGTTACAGTGAGAAATAAAACAATAATTACTCACATGGATGTGGTTAATGGAATCGTATTTTTTGTATGAGTAGCTAGTATGACCATCTCAAGGTAATAACTCTATAATCAGACAATGTGAAAGAAGTTAAGCTTACTATACTAAGCTATAGTAACATGTTGAGGACATAAAATTGGAATAGCCATCATGCAACAGGGTGACCTAGTTTGGAGAGAAAGGACAGTCAAGAGTACGGAAATCATGATCCGAAAACACAGTATTGAGGTCTATGACAAGACTATACGACTGAATCAGCGATTCTTTACTCATGGTGCTGAGTAAACTACACGCAGGAAGAATGAGCAGATCTACTGGTGTAAATACTGCCCACTCCTTAGAAGTCAAGATGTACGAAGTTGCTCAATGCCCTTCGGTGTGAATGTAGTTCGCTTGTGTGACTTTTTGCTTTGTTGGAGATGTTAGCCTCGATAGTCCAGGCCAAGACTTAGTATTGATGAAGGTAGTCTAAAATTTCCTTCTTTGTGGTAAGTATAAATAAAGTTGGTGTGTTGGGATTTGATCTTTATTTGGTCACCTAGAAATCCCGTTGGTTGATCAAACATAATTTTGTTTGTAGTTGTTGGGGACTGTTGTGTTTTAGAGTAGAATACAACTCTGAGAACTACACGAAACTCTATTTTTCAACTGAAGATCTATGGAATTTTTCGTTATTTTCTGTTTCTCAGTTTTGCTGTTCAGTGACTAAACGTGTTATCGTTAACGTGTCCATTTGCACTTGAGTCTTTTGAAAATATCATTTACTGAGGTTTAAGTTCTTTTCCATTTCATTCAGTTTCTGGAAGAACGGATAGAAATGGTACTCTCAAACAAACCCTAATATTTCTGGTTAGCCACAGTCATAGTTTCAGGAGGTTAGTTTAACATGTAGATAATTTTCGCTATTAGCTAGGATCCCATCTGATAGTTGTTAGGAGATCCTTGACTAGGGCTCTTGCTATTTGGCTCACATCATCAAGTGATTCACGTAGCCTTGAAAAAACTGACACTCCTCGGGTTCAAACCCACGTTATCACCCGAATAGCTTAGTACTAACGTCTCAAACTGTAAAGCTGGGATACTCAAGTTCAAGTCCACCAGAGAGTATCAGTTCCCTGTAGATAACAGATACGTCTTGCTGAAAAGTATTAACCAGTACAAATATAAATCCAAGGTTTCATGTTAACTATCACGGATCACTTTACATCCCAACATAGTACACGTAAAATATAGTTATTTGAGCTAGTTGCCATATTTCAACTTGCTTGATATAGTTCAATTAGTACAAAAAGACTAGAAAAATATAGTATCAATTATTCATCAGATGTAAAATATTAATAGCAGACGAAATAATTTAAATCACGAATTGATTGAAGCCAAAATTACATCCTTCTGTTTTTGATTCAAATATAATTTAAACATATTGTATTCAATGTAATAACCTAAATCTCTTAAAATTTAGTCATTTATGAAACTATAGATATCAATTAATTTCTTTCTGTTATCTAATTTAACTTAACAAACTATATACCTAAATATTCATATTAAACAATACAACACTTGGATATTATTACATATTATTGATTTATAATAGATTATTGTTATTTCTACTTTTAAAAAAAGGAAAAAAATTTTTCCTTTTGCAAATAATATGAATAATAAAACTTAGGCGGAAATTTAAAAAAAATTTGGACACGAATAAAGTACTAAAACGGTATGATAATGTTATAGAAACTAGAAATTGATTTTCGAAATGTTTAATAGATGTTTAATAATACAATCAGTCATTGTTAAAGAATCTAATTTGTCTTTACATTCGCTGAATGAATGAAACAATTTTGAATCGAATAAATTTTCATTATTTGATATGCATATATATATATATATATATATATATATATATATATAAAGAAGGTTTTATTTAAAGTTTCTAAGTTTTAAGAATAATCTTCAAGACAAACCGATTTCAGTTATAAAGTTATTGGCAATAAATAAACGTTGGTTAGATTTTTTAATTTTGTCTTTTTTTACATCTTTTAACGATTGATTTATTAATCGCTTCCAAAATCTTCGACTTTTAAACGCCCTAGGGAAAAAAAGAATAAAGAAAATACATATAAGAAACTATATTTGAAGATTAAGTTATAAACAGAAAATAAGGGTGTTTATAAAATTATTGATGACATTAAAGTTCTAGAAGCTTTAAAAAATTAAGATATCACTAGTAGTAAATTCAATCAGCATTTAGCTAGAAAGACTTTTCTCAGATGACTCGAAAGAACTCTAGTTGATTGAAGTATGTTCTTTAATTGTTTTTTTCTACTGACTTTTGGAAGATGTTTTGAAGCAATATCGACAGTTAAATTCATTTGGAGTTGTTTTACTTGCATATTCTTATTGTTATTTAGGACTGCAATTAATCAGTCTCATGTTGGCATATGTGCATCCTGTGAGGATTGCCTCGATGTAGCCTCAAGTCAAAAGCTTTTTAAGCGATGGTGTTTGAAGCAAACAGTACTGAGTTCGAGTGCCGGAGCGAACACCAACGCTGCGATGCAGGTACATTCGGCTGACGAGTCCCAAATAGGACGAGACGCGCGTTCTGTATTCCATTGCAAGCCAGTATCCATCTTTGATTAAAACATCGATAACTACAAGGAACTTTCTTTTATAAGTCAATTATGAAACTTATAATTTCAATGAACATTGTTTATTAATTATCAAACTAACAAACAATACTGAAATTTATGGAGGTTAGATAGTAGATTAGTTCCAATCAGAACTAGAGACGCTAGAATAGAGTAACACGTAACCTGAAATCCTTTATTTTAGTCATTAGAGAATTCTTAGATTTACAAAACTTATGTTAAAATGAAATCACTATTAGGTGTAATAAATCCTGGACGTAAACCACCTACGAAGATATAAAAACGGATATAAAAACATCGAATGAATCTGATGATTAATTGCTGTTCAATAAACAAATACTTCCTTTTTTCTGGTACACATAAATGTATTAAACACTTTCAAAAAAAATATTATCTATTATTTTCCTTATATTTGAAAATTACAAAAATAATATTTTCATTTTAAGTAATTTCATTTTATAAATGGTACAAATCCTAAGAATCCACTTATTATTTCCTTAATATTTTATTAGTGTTGTTTCTATTAGTAGTTGTCTGCATGACTTCCGTTTAGCTTCATTTAATAAGAGTGAACGTATGGATGTGTGTATATGTGTGGATGTGTATGTAGATCTGTTTTGTATATGTCTAAGAGTCATTAGTATAACGGCAGCTACCAAATTTTTTTTTGTTAATTGAGTCAAAGAAAGGAAACAAAGTTCTTGAAATAGAAAAATATTTATATCTTCCAGTCTAGAAGGGAAAAATGTTCGATAACCATACAACTTATTTACATAACAATAAATTAAAGTTTAAAATCGTACAAGTAGTAGAAACACGTTCGATTTTAAGATTAGAATAAACAGTTCGAAGTTCAGGAAAAGAATTTATCGATATTGTCTTTTTTTATTTTTCTGAACTAAATGCATTGATTTCAGTTTTAAATAATATTATTAAACTATGTGAGTAATATCCGCACACATATTAAAGAAAGCACCCAACTGCATCACAAGACAAGTCCTCACATAGAATCCTCAAGGCCAATGGAGGAGAGGAAGACCAAAGAACACATTACGGAGAGAAATGGAGACTGACATGAGAAAAATGAACAAAAATTGAATAGAAATAAGAAGGAAGGCTAGAGAATGCTGATCGGCGGCCTATGCCTCATTGGTGGGTAACAGGCGTAAGTTATTAGGTAAATGTGAGTAATATAAATTGAATTACAATATAATCCCTTAAGACATGCCAAATGATTAGAGAATGTTTTTTAATACTCAAAAGACCTAATCTGATCTCAAACATATATTTAGAAGGTATTGATTATGAATAGTGCTATAAATGACATTAGATTTCTTTGTAAACATTATTGTGATATAATGATAAGTTAATTTTCGATAATTAAAAGTAGTATAATTATGATAATTTCAACGCTTAGTGCATTTCATTGTTTAGATAATCATTAAAAAGTTTCATTCAACACTTTATTCAATTAACTTTTAACAATTTCTACATTATCTACTGATCAACATAAAAGTGTTTTATTAATGAAGAATTATTATTCTAACATGGGAAAGGAAGTTGTTTTTTTGCTAAACATTTGTTTAAAACTTGTAAAATCCAATGTAGATAATTATCGATTTTCATCCTATTACTTAGCATTCTTAATCAGTATAGTCGTCTCTTAGAAGCTAATATTCATTACAAACTGTTATTAGATGGTGAACCATTGCGAAAATAGATAGCCTTGAAAATTGATTTGTTAGAGTATTATGTATTTACGACTTCTTATGGAATCTAATTTAGTGCTCTCAGACTAAATGTTCAGTAACATCTTTGAACAATAAAGTTGGTATTGAATATGTTCTATTGTAAAGTCTGAACTAATAAAAGACTCAAAATTAGATTTTTACTGATTCGCTCATAATTACGAAATGAGCAATTATCACAAGTGTATTATCTCAATACCTAAATTTCTACTTGTGAGGTATTATGTGAATCAAATTTTTATTGATGTGGGTAAATCATTGTCCAACTTAAAATAATCCATATGCCCATTCAGTAATATTTATTCATATTATGTAGTGATTACTTCACAATGAATAATTTGTTTTGATATGTTAAATATTACTCCATCAGTAGTAGTTACTTGTGTTGAATAGATTTCAAATGAAAATTACAGATTTAATTTAAATGCCTAAAATTATTAATCATTTCATTAACTAAGATTCGCCTACTCATTCGGTCATAATTTGTTTATTTTATTTGAACAAAGAACCTTCTGATGACGGGAAAAACTTCGAAAATCGGATTTCTTTTTTAAAAAAAGTAACAGTGGTGGTCTCCAAGAGGTATTTTCTATGGTTCTAGTAAGAAGCATTGACCAATGAAGTTCAATCAGGTCTGTTGTCAGATAATAACTCACTGATGACAATGGTTGGTGGTGGCTCAATTCCATCGATTGGTTAAAGCTAGATATTCACACTGTTGGATGCCGGCTCAATGGTCTGGTGGTTAAGCGTTCGCGCGAGACTGATAGGTCCTGGGTTCGAATCTCACGAAGCGGGATCGTGGATGCTCACTGCTGAGGAGTCCCACACTGAGACGAAACGGCCGTCCAGTTTCTCCAAGTTTTTCATAGTGATCTACCTTCAAATGACTCATGAATTTAACTATTAAATTAATAATAAACTATCTTGCTTAATTATTGTATTGTACACAGAAAAAATTATTTGTCAGAATGACCTTCAATTATTTCTTATCACATGATCAATTCATACAGTCATATATTTAATGACTTAATTCTTCACTCTGTTTTGTAAGTCTAGAAAAATATATTTACATATATATTTAAGGAAAAGTACATCTTATGAAAAAGGGTGACATAATTACTTTCTGTAAATGTCACTTATGTATAAAATTATAGTCATAGGAAATAAAAATAAAATTGAATGAGAATTTAGATAGATTTGTTTCTCCTTTGAAATTCAGAAGAACAACAGCGGGAATAATTGATAGGATACACATTTATGAATTTATAACATATCCGTGTTTCACTATTCTCAACATGTTTACTGTATCAAGCATTTTCGGGAATGTTTCAGTTCACTAATTGAATAAGTGCTACATGTAAGGTCATAAATTTTTACTGAGGATTTCATTTTAAGCTCTTACATTTACTTTATTTCATTTCTTCATTTAGAAAATTGGGATGTGTTATTGTGTCAGGTTCAAAGAAAACATGTAAAACTTGTAAGTAGTTTTGAAAGTTTAAAATGAAATTATCAGACCTTAGTGTATAAATCCCACTTTCGACTAATACCATATTCTATCTAGTGTTTAAATTAATTTCGTACTTAGTTGCTGATCCCTTTACTTTAAATTTTGCATTGAAGTTTCTAATCCACTAAATTGCTTGTTTATTATCTAAACAAACAATTCCAATAGTTCTCTCCATTAAAGCAAGATGCGCACTGCTGAGGAGTCCCACAATAAGACGAAACGGCTGTCCAGTGCTTCCAGGTTTTCCATGGTGGTGTAACTTCAATTGACTCATTTTCTCAACAAATGAAAGCAAGAGATCTTTTTACAGAGGTCTCTGAGATTCAAAAATTTAGTAATAAAATGGTCTTCAATATTCTTAATAAAAGTAACAATAAAAATACATCTTTTGAAAGTATTTCTTTAAATATTTATCCTTAACAAATAAATTTTATATTTTTTATTACTTATTATTTAAAAGCATTTATAGTCTCTAAGACGTTTAAACCAGTTTAAAGATTCAAATTCATTAAAGATCATAGAGAAAAAAAGAAGTATCAATATTAAGTTTTTAAGGTTATCAGTAGTTGATTAAAAATGGTATACTTTGTGTTAGAATTAGTTATGTGATCAATAGCTTAAATGATTTTAGTTAATTTGACCAAGTAATAATTTTCAACAAAACTCCAATCAATAGAAATAAATCAAAATTAGTGAAATTCGTGTACAAAATGATTAAAACTAGAAAACAATTAAAATCCGATTGCTAAAAATACTCAATCTTATAGATTACTTGGCAGTAACAAAAGGAATTGAAATTTAAAGATGATAACTAACAAACATCTTATAATTATCAGACATTGAGTATAATATTAATTAATTCGTATGAACAATTAGTATACATTTACCTGACTAATGTAGGTAATAGACAAACAAATAACCATAAGGAAACGGCATTGTTAATTGATTTGTTTTTGAGATTATGAACCGATCAATGTTAGACCACCATTGAAAACCTGGAAGTACATGATGGCCGTTTCATCCAAGTATGGGACTACTCAACCTTCACGTAGGACTCAATCCCAAGACGTTTATTCTCTCGCGAACGCTTAATCTCTATACCACTGGACCGATAATCAAAGGTTTTGATAACTATCTTCAACCAATCCACGGTATTGAGTGAGCAACTTTCATTGTGTTTGGTGGGCAGTTATTCACAGCACTGTGCTGGTGACTGAGTTTTTCTTATTCAATATCAAAAGGAATCTGTTTGCCATAGACATTTATGAAACTGGTTGACATTGCCTCAGTTATTCTTAAAAGCATCAATTTCCTAAATATTATACACTTGTTAACGAGTTCTAGATAGCATGAAACCTACGTTTAGTGTTTCCTGCTGGTCACCTCCAATCACCTAACAACTTAACATAATATATAACATGTCGTGCCCTTTTTATTGGTGACCACCCTGTGAATTGGTTGATGAAGTTTAAACAGCTTGGAAGAATTACAATAACATAACGTTAACAAGTACTCAGTGATTAATCAGTTGTATAAATGAACCTCTAGAAATCATAGAAATTAAAATTTATGTACTTCGAATCGAAATGATAAATGTAAATGTAACTAAGTTTTTGTATCAATTTGAGCTGCAAAACAATAGGTAAAATTATCTTCTTTTGAATGTAGTGAGCAGGGTTTAAATTCTTGCAATCCGTTTATTTAACCTATGAAACATTGAACTAACTGTATTAAGATCAATGATCAGTCAGTGAGGAGTTTACGCTTTTTTCACTTCAGTGACTTATTTCATTTATTTCTTCACAACCGAAGTGTCTTACATCACATGTTACTTTAAATTTATGAAACTTTAAACAGTTTTAATGATAATTTATCAAATATCATGAAAGTAAACAGTGCAGTACTATTTGAGAATTCTTTTTCTTTCATGGATTAAAATTATATACTGAACTATAAAAAAAATTTTCTTCAAGGATATGAGACCTTTATAAATTTCGCTGATAGCATGATACCTTCTGAACATGTCGTCTGGGTTTTCGTAGTCCATATTTTAAATTGAATTGGTTTATATATGTGTGAATGTTTATGTACTACAGTTGATGTCGGTTATTTAACTTTCTTGATTTGATTGAATTCTACTAGATAAGATCTCATGATAATTTCAAAAATCTATGTGTATACGACAATTTGTATCGTACTTGAATTATAAATAAATAATGAAAATATGTAAACTATAAAATAATTTAAATCACCCTCATTAGAAACCTGAATGCACTGGATCACTATTTTATCCCAGTATGGTTTACGATTTCGATGAAATTGAACAATCTCCACAACCCCATACTAACAATTATTGATAAGTCTTCTAATTGAATGCTAGATTCGGGTTTCTAAGCTCTTCTAGTAACCCCGAGGCTAAATCTACACAGCAAGTTGAACAAGAGAGAAAAGGCACGAAATATGGAAGAAAAAACTTTACTTCAAAAGTTCGATTATGTACAAAAAATCTAAGGTTTTTATAGCATTTTAGATGGCATTGAGTTTCCGAAAGCTTCTGGAACGCTACTAAACATGGTAGCAGCACAGGTAATCATCCAATCAAAAATACAACATGCAGCTTTTCACTTTTTAGATATTTCTGAGAAAACCTTTATTGAACTCTGATTGGATAAGAGGTTTTCTTAGCGTTTCTAGTGTCTATTTTGCTTTTTTCGAGGAATTTTCTGAATCTTACCAACAATTATATCATTCTATCTCCATTTATTGAATTACTTTTTTCTGATTAGCGTTTTTTAGCGAGTTAATTTTCTACGGGATGAGGTCGCTAACTTCATGCCTAACCCCCCTCCTTTACCCGGGCTTCGGACCGGCAGTAGTTCGAGAGGGGTTCCAGACGAAGCTGAATCTGATGCAGATGTGAAGGCGCGGATCAGCAAAGCAAGAGCAACATATCTACATTTGAAGAACATCTGGAACATAAAAAACTGTCAACCAACACCAAGGTCAGGATTTTTGATACAAATGTCTAGACAGTTCTGCTGTATGGGCGGAAACGTGGAGAACTACGAAAACAATCATACAGAAGATACAAGTGTTTATTAACAGTCTTCTACGCAAAATACTTCAGATCCGTTGGCCAGACACTATCAGCAACAACCTACTGTGGTAGAGAACAAATCAGATCCCAGTGAAGGAAGAAATCAGGAAGAAGCGCTGGAAATGGATAGGACACACATTGGGGAAAGCATCCAACTGCGTCACAAGACAAGTCCTCACATGGTATCCTCAAGGCCAAAGGAAAAGAGCAAGACCCAAGAACACATTACGGAGAGAAATGGAGACAGACATGAGAAAAATGAACAAAAATTGGACAGAACTAGAAAGGTATGCCCAGGACGAAGTGGGTTAGAGAATATTGATCGGCGGCCTATGCCTCATTGGTGGGTAACAGGCGTAAGTAAGTAGGTAATTTTCATTTATTAATCTTCATACAAATAACTTCATAAAAGGAAAAGAAACCCATAAGTTTCTTAGAATAAAAAATCACAAGTTTTTTTCTCATTCAGAAATCTAATTTGCTTAAAGAATTTTGAGAAAATTTAACAAAATAATAATAATAGTAATAATTCCTTGCCTATTTTAAATTATAGTGTTGTTAATAATGAACAATGTTATACATTTATTCCATAATCGAAACTAGAAAAAACAACTGTATTTATTTCCTCAGTTACTTAGTTAGTTAGTTACTTATTTACTTAGTTAGTTGGACTTTGTTTTTCAATCCTGAACACATAAACACTGAATTAAATTATTTTTAAAATTTTTTTAAATCATAATCAAATCAAGTCATAAATCAAAATAAATCAGAACGCATAGAATCCAATTTAAATTTATACCCCAATTTCAATATTGTAACCAACTAAATTCTCAATAAAAATAAAAAGACGAAAACATAGATACATTTGAACTAGTAATAAGACTTAACTTATTGTTATTATAATTGTTCGTTCAGCTTGATCCATTGGTGAAATAGAAAAAAATAACTATGATAATAATAATAATAAATAGTAATGTAGTGAATACTAAACCATTACCAGCATAACAATATATAACTCCGAAAATATATAAAAATGACAAAAATATATGTTATTTATGGTTTAATTTTTATTCACCGTCCAATTTTTCTTATTCTTGTTATTATTATCGTTAGAATTTCTTTGTATTCTTTAAGAGATTCTTTTCTCGATAAAAGTATACACATAAATGCGTATTTTGTTGTTGTTGTTGTCAACTGTGCATATTTTATATTTTTACACTGTGACAGTTTTATTTTTTATTTGTAATATGAAAAGTATATAGGTACAACTATCGGACACGGTCACACATACAAACATGCACATACGCGTTCATATTACCACATGAGCAACTCACACAAATGCATACAATATATACAGATACATGCATAAATAGTTTAAGAGGAGAAGAATAATTTTCTTCAATAAAAGAAAAGATAAGAAACCAGACGAAAAAATTAAAATTAGTATATCTTCCACTAAACTAAACAAGAAAAGAGCAGAAAAAACGTCAGCAAATAAACAGTAAGAGATATCGATTGAATTCATGATTAAGTTATTTATAGTTAGGTACTTATTAGTTGTGAACAAAACTAATTACAGTGATGTAAAATTAAATCAGAATACTTTAAAACACTTTCTTTAATTTCTAGTATTACTTAAAGTGTACAAAATCAATTATTTATGATGGTAGTAATTATTAGTGAGAGGAATAACTTCAGCATTTAAGAATGTAGTATATTTCTAACTCAACTTATAAGGTATCATTCAGTTATTTGTCAATAAGCAGCTCCTGTTTTGCTTAATCAAGATAAGTTTTGATTTCTTTATCATTGCGTTATTGTTTAATTAGTTGAGCGATTCCAAAGTTTGTATAAATCCCTATCGACTAAAATTAAGCGCATATTTCGTAGAGGATATTTCAAATAAGTTACATCCATTGTATTTAATGAACATTACAAGATGATCCTAAAATGATTAACTTTAGATTGAACAATATCAACTAACTAATATGATCAGTTACAATTTTTTTTCTTTTCACTAGAAATAAATTTATTTCGTAGACTTATCAAAATTCTTACAATCAGTCGTTAATTTTTTCTAAAACGAATTTCAACTAAGTTAGATGTAGTCAATGGTGGTCACCAAGAAGTCTTGAACCTAGGTTTCCAGCGAGTTGGCACTCGTCAACAAGGTATACCTGTAATCCTCAGGAAACTGATGCTATCAGGAAAACTAACTTTTTGTCAGTCTATAATAGTACCCAATATCATACAGTTTAGTATGTACTATCGACTAAATTTCGATAAATTTGTAATTTGACCATCAAAACAAATGAACTTGACACTGCAGTATAGTTTATACGAAGCATGATGGCTAGATATAATACGTAGGAAGCTGCAGACCTATACTTCATGACAGTTGGAACTCACTAATTCAAAGTATTTACTAATCAATAATCGTTTGGTGTTCATATATCAGCATTGCTAATAACCATTCATGATTAAAAGTATTGAGTAAAAAATATCTCACCAAAACACAGGGTGATATAGGTTTGAATTTGAGGGTATGGTCTATTATTTCGCTGATGACTACTAATAGGTCCTACTGACATTTGATAATTATTATGAAACCTAGATCTAACAGTAATACCAGGTTGCCTTTAATAATTGCAACTATTATATTATTTGTGTCAATTCCAATTCATTATTAAATCAGATCAGGCTCACAAATCCTCTTCAGTTATGTTATGCTATTAATCGCCAACAGAGTGACAACCTAGACGAATTATTATTGTAATGACTATTTCCAGCCATTGTACACAATTAATTCACTCGTATATAAATAATTACCAAAAAAAATGTACAATTCATTCAAGGGCGTGGTTATAATATACCAATAGATTTAAGCTTATTAAAATCATATGAGTATCAAATTACTTATCCAATGATTTAATGATAAAATTATAAATATAATTAATTTAAGTATTTAATATCAAATTTTATCAATATCTTTTGTTGAAATTCACTTTTCAATGTTTCTATATTATTCTTATCAGAATTTGAATAAAAACAATTTCGTAATCACTAGGGTGGAAATCAGTTCTAATTATAAAATGGTGACAAATTTGAATTGTTAACTATTGGTATAATTATTGATGAATAAAAAGCAGGGTAAGTGTGTTGGTTGGTTGGTAAGTTGATTTGTTAAAAAAACAAAAAAACAAAGTCATCATGTGATATGAGAAGCTTAACGTTTTAACTTAAATAATTTTTTTTAATGTTCTAGTTGACAGACATTTTCTCTCAAAGAAAATGTGAACAAATACAAAGAGCGAAAGTTGGAAGAAGTGAAAGAGATTGAGTGTGAAAAAATAAAGAAAAATAAGTGAGAAAAAAATAGCAAAAGAAAAAAGAGGATTTATTCATAAACAAGTGATTTCACTGATTTATTTCATCAATAATGACAGTGAACTATAAGTACTTTCAACATGAATAAAGAATATTCTTGATAGAATTAAACAATGTTATTGATTTATTACACTATAAACTATTAAAGTTATTTGTAACTGGGGTGTTTTTAGAACAGATTATAACAATTCACAATTCTAGACCAGAGAAAAATACTCAAGTGCACAGGAATTATATTTCTTTCATTAAGATCAGTATTTTTTTCTGTCTTTTTAGTTTATGACAAATTATAGACTCGAATAACACTGATAAAAAGCTAAATTATTAAAATAAAATGTGAATGAATAACATTTTGTAATAGTCAGTCATTAGCAAGATAAACTGACCGGTAAATAACACTAATTAATCACTGTGCAATAACCAATACCATGTTTGTTTAGTCATTGATGCTGATCAAATTCTATTTGATAAGTTGCAATGCGGCAACTGATCGAAGTGACTCAATACCCTATACACTAACTTTTTGTGTTTGAGAAATGATTAAAGATGATCTACTAAAAGACCTAAACCCAAGTTCTTTGGTATTTTTTTTATTTCTGAAGGAGTACAAACCGTACTCTTTAGGAAACTAAGTCTGTCATCAAGTTTTGAACCTGCTTCACACACTGCCTGATTTTAAGAGATTATCATTCATCTATTCAGGTAACGAGCCACTTTTATTTGTAAGTGAGATATTCACATTGGTTGAAAGTGATATTCGATTATGTGGGCTTGAATACCATGAGGATCATCAATTCTCTCAAGATTGTAGATATATCTCTCACTACAACTGGTTTCAGTGCTTTTTGTCGATTGTCTCAAACATTCAACGTATACTGCTAGCTAATTAATAAATGATATGACAATCAAGAGTAAAGACTTATTGGTCACATTGTAATACTCCTTGGAAACCTGATAAAACATACTACTATCTTATTTGAACCTTTTGTCACATACAGGGTAGCCCTGAATAATTAATAATGTGATTAGTAATCTGGTGAGTGCTCCTATTTTATTTAATTCGTTTGGCTGCTTCATCCTAATATGGAACTTGTTGGTTCAAAGGTTAATTGCTAGCCGCTAGTCTCGAAAATCCTTAGCTAGATCCTCGTGGATGTTCCCTGTTAAGGAGTACCGTATTTTGATGAAACAGCCATCCGGTTTCTTCTGGTTTCAAAGGTTATCTGACTAATGTCAGCCCGTATTGTAAGCTATAATATATGTATATTATTATTGGATGAATTTTCCTGACACGAAAATCATGCAAAGTTACATCTAATTATTGTCTTTGTTACAAGGTGTTTCAAATTTCCTATTATTGATATTTAAGATTCAAATAAACAATTGTTTTCTCCTTGTAAAAATACCATAGTGCTACTCAAACTTGGATGTTACTTGTATTTTTGATAATGGATAACAGTGAAAACCTACGAGGAACCCAGTGGATGTTACTTGAAATTCATCAAGTGAATTTCGGTTAATAATCAACTGACGAATCGTTCATTTGTATAGTAATAATCAATATTTTGTATTGTCTTTTCTAATATTATAGTAATTCACTTAAAGTACAATCTCAAATTGTTGTTGTTATTTGTTTTTGAATCGTACAATGTTTAGGTCATTGTTTTAATAAATAATAAAGCAAATCATGACCAATATGAATTTATATTTGACTTCCATAATGAGTTTACTTCATACAATCGGTCAACAAAATACAATCCTCATTTATTTTGTAAAATACCTATTTATTAACTTGAGTATTGTTTATCTTTTCCTCGTGCAACCTTGAGTCGGTGTGTAAGTAAAAATGAATTACTATACTGTTGTGTGGCTACAACAGCCTACAGCTTGATCTTATTCATGTATTGAACAGCGATTACTGAGTATGATGGTGAAGATCAAAGGAAATTTCAACCACACGAAAAGTGTAAATCTTTGGATATTTGTTCAATTAGTGAAGAAAATATCTTTCACTTAATTTTAGAAAAAAACTCCTCCTGTAGCTATTCTATAGTTACTACCGGTCTCAAGCCCGAGTAGAATAGGATGGATGGGCATGAGGTAGGCAACCCCATCCCGTAGAAAAAAATCTTGTTTAAAAAATGCCAACCAGAATAAACAGAATAAACCATTTAAACTCTAACCTAGGAGTTGAAGGAAGAATTATGACGCCTCATGATAAAAACCGAGATTCTTTGCAAGTCACGAAGTCGATACCCCTTCTAACAACCAGAGCAACCATTTTTATAGGTACATGGAACATCCGGACAATGTGAGAGACCGAAACAACCAGTTAATTAGCAATGGAAATAAAAAGATACGACTTGGCAGTACTCGGAATCAGAGAAACACATTGGACCCAAGCTGGACCGAAAAGGATAGATTCAGTAGAGATGTTGTTGTACTCCGGTCACTAAGAGAAAAATTCTCCACACACAAAAGGAGTTGTTCTGATGTTGTTCAAAGAAGCATATAATGCACTTATAGGATGGGAATCTCATGGATCCAGGATCATCAAAGCATCCTTCAAAACAGAGAGAACGGGAATCACGATGAATGTTATCAAATGTTATGCACACACCAATAATAACGACGACAATAAAGATCAGTTCTATAAGAAGCTGAAACCAATCATAGAGAAGTACCCAAAAAAGTATCTCACCATCCTGATGGGAGACCTAAACGCCAAAGTCGGAATGGACAACACCGAACATGAAGATATCATTGGATGACATGGATTGAGAGCGAGAAACCAAAACAGGGGGAGATTTGCGATCCTATGTGTATCCAAAACATGGTTATAGGCGGCACAATATTCCCACACGAACGCATACACAAAGCTACATGGATCTCATCGGACCACACCACAGAGAACCAGGTAGATAATATTTGTATTTATTTGTGTGCTCCCAACTACATGGTTGGTTATACGTGGCACACGTTCCGTCGTAAACACACATAAGTCAAATGGGTCTCACCCGATAACACTACAGAGAATCAGATCGATCATATTTGCATCAATGAGAAAGTTCAAAAGGATAATGGAAGACATGAGAACCAGGGGAGGAGCTGACATAGATTCAGATCACCATCAACTGGTTGTGGCCAACATGAAACCGAAATTAAGGAAACACCAACCAGCTGGGGAAACAGCGGCATAAAAGTTCAGTACAGCCTACCTTCTAGATACCAACCCATTCACACTTGATGGCGAAGCCCTAGAAGATGTGGGATGTTTCACGTACAGCATTATCGATGGACAATGAGGATGAGATGCAGACGTAAATGTAAGGATTGGCAAAGCAAGGACAGTGTTCCTACAATTGAAGAACGCATGTATCTCAAAACAACTGTCAACCAATATCAAAGTCACGATCTTCAATACGAACGTCAAGACAGTTCTACTGTACGGAGATGGAACTTGGAGAACTACTACGACCATCATCAAAAAGGTACAAGTATTTATAAACAATTTTCTACGCAAGATACTCAATGTCCGTTGGCCGGATACCATCAGCAACAGCCTACTGTAGGAGAGGGCAAACAAGCTTTGACCTGAAGAGGAAATTAGGAAAAGACGTTGGAAGTGACTAGGACATACATCGAGATCATCAAACTGCATCACAAGACAAGCCCTAACTCGGAATCTTGAAGGGAAGCGGAAAAGAGGGAGGCTGAAAAACACACTTCGTCTGGAATTGGAAACAGACGAATAACAACTGGAAAGGACTGCCCAGGACAGAGTTGGATGGAGAATGCTGGTGGGCGCTCTATGCTCCTCCAGAAGGGGTAGCAGGCGTATGTATTTTTAGAAAAATATTTCCATCTAGTAAATTATGCTCAAAAGTAATTGCTATAGTTAACCGTGTTTCCTATTGATTTCAGTAAATGGGTGTTTTACAACTCTGACTTACGAATGATAATAGCCCATTCGCCATGCTACCTATCTAGTTTATGTCAATTAAAAGTCAAGCTGAATCAGACGACGTAAACAACTGCATTATTCAATGTGAAAGCATATGAAATAAAAATGTCCCTATCTATATATATTTCATATATAAGACAAGCAAGTAGATCACTCAATGTAAGCAACGAAAATAGGTTTTGATTAGCAAAATAAATCTTGAACATCAAATGATAGAATACCAAAACCATTAGAGTTTGGTATAGATCTACTGAAGCTTGCATCAAAAGTAAACTAATCTGTGAGCTACAGTCACTTTATATAATTCAATTCATTGAGTACAGCCAATTAGCAAAATCAGTTGCTTGATATTTAAAGAATCAAGTATCTGACAAAATACTATTTTTATCATGTTAAGACTAATAACTATTCTTTAGCACATATTAAAGCTGCCATTTTATAGGACATTAGAAGGGATGAGTTTTGTAAGCGTTACTTATTGATTGTAGGGTACAGACAGTGAAAAAATGTAGCGACACATGCACACTATCAAATGTTTTGGTTAGAGTAAACCCTGGAAAGAACCGTTTCTTCACATTGAACAGTAATAATATTGAGTATACTAATATCTCAATTTATTTATAGGACTGAAATATATTATAGCTATTTATTAACATTTGTGTATGAAGTCTGCTACAGATAAGCTTAATAGCTTTCTGTATTTCTTATTAGTTTTTCAAAGATATTCATTTTCTACTCTCGTTACTCAATATGTCATCATGTACACTACGTAAATTGTATCCGGTATTTTCGATTATTTTGATATTGATTCTTTTGGATGCTCTGAAAAAATTAGGCGATAAATCGCAACAGTTCTCATTCCAAGTTTCAATCTTCATGATATCCATAGGTTTTATCCTGACATATGTTGAGTTACCGTCGTGATATATTTAGCAGGTGACATGTGTGATACTGAATTAGTTAGCGTGTTGTTTTCTTTCAATTTTTTCTCATTCTTTATGCTAGTTTCCGATATTCTAAAACAAAACTCAGTTATCTTATGCAATAGAGATACCAAATCAAAGGATATATTCATGAAATATCTTCAGATAATTGAATAAGATTAGCCATATCTAAGACAATTGAATCAAACAATGAAACTAAACAAAATGTTTGTTGCACAGATAAAAATAGTATATTCCAATTTAGTTTTCTTATTACAATGTAACACAGAAAATACTCAGTAACTAATATACTCTTAACAGGAAAGCTGATACTATTTCAGAAAGTTTATCATCCTCATATGGAATATTATAAGCTTTTTATTTATTTCCATTAACATAATATATTTTAATATTCATTTGAAATCATGATACGAGGATTTGAAGTACTTGTTTAATGCTTAAATTTTATTCGAAATAAATATCCGCACATAGTGTTCGAGTTCTATGGCTTGTAGTAAACTTAGGAAACATTGAATGTATCTTCCAAAAGAATTTTTTAATAGGCATATGTAGAAATAAAAATGAAAACAAAAAGAGCATTACGTAATCGATGATTCGCAGATAAATATTACATAAAACCATTTAATAAGATTTGATGTGTATAAAACTGAATACTGTTTGATCTATCATATATGGGAAATCATTTGACTATATACTGATATTTTTGGTGTTCTAGTTTAAAATAACTCAAGGGAGTATTCTTAGGTATTTTTGAAGTATCAGTTGATTGGAACCACTTTCTATTAGACTAAATCATATTTCCTCATGTTGTAAACGAATTACTTATGGATGTAATTTCAGTGAATTGTTGATAAAAGTTCTAAGAATTTAGATTTTGAATGAACATCCAATACTCAACACCATATGCATAAAAATAAGACTTGATATAGATCAGAATGCTTTCTCCTCAATAAATTTTGAAATAAACGTATCTAAGCATCAATTGATGTATGATCGTTCAAACCATGATTATGCAGGAAATATTTTGTCATAATACTTAAGCTACTTACTAAAAATAGGTAAACTTCATAGTTATTGATAATAATTTGATCAGGTAGATTTCACCAAACAAATCACCCGATCATAATTGAATAATTGAAGTTTTCTTAACGTTAATTTCTTTCTTAGCAGATAATAGATAATAGAATATGCTTGGTTTTGTAATAAGTCTGGGATAGACATTTTCATAAACATTGGTGTCGGTGCAAAACTTAGTAATATGGCCGTAGATTTCAAATTAATCCGATAAGTTGTATCAAATTTTCTTCCGAGAGATGATTATGAATCAAACGGGATCAACTATTTATTTCACGTATAAATGGATTGAAGACTGTGACGACGGACCACGGGTGAACTCGAGGAAGCTATAAGAGGCTCAGAAGGAGCCGAAGATATTCCATCCAATCACCGTTAGGAAGAATATTCTAGAATTCCTATGTGTAGCTTCCCGATTGGACAAGGCTAATAATCCCCTGTATGCGGATTGGAGGACTATAATGATGATTTTTATTCTTACTAAAAACTATAAATACCCGACAATTTGTACCCTTAATTGACACTGTTTGGAATAACATTTCTTTCACTAGTCTTCTATCTTCTCCTTGCGACTTGGAAGGGTTTTGGCGTTCTTGTGTTCAGTTATACGCGGTCTATCGAGTAATCAAACTTCTAGATATAACAAAGACCTAATTATTAATTCATAAATTTCAAATAGGTTGTGTTTACTTCGACCTGAATAAGCAGACTATAGTTCTAGCTCAGCAAACAATAGGTATGGATTAGAATTGAACACATAGAAATATACTTGACCAATCAGTTGGATTACATATTACTGAAATAGACAATGAGCTTAACCCAAATCCAAGGAAAACGACCGAAATCTTGAAACAAAATGAAAATCGTCATTTGATAGATTCAAACAATAAAGCTTATTCTCGTACCAACATTACACTCACTTGCTATACATATTACGTGTTGGCAGGAAGAACGTTGGTCTCTGAACCGCATTTACACACGCAAAAAAACCATCACGTGATCAAATTAGGAGAATATATAATGTGCTACACATTATTTTGTTTGCTAAATAATAATAACGAATGTACAAAATAACATAATGGTTACATTTAGGTGGAGTTTTGTTCTGTAAGTTGGATGGTTTGGTCGTGGAGTTCTCGTTGTTCTTCTGAACAACATCATCAAAAAAATGTCAGGTAGAAGTTTGTGCTAATGATGTTATCCAGAAGAACAATAAAAGCTCCACGACCAAACCATCTAACTCATAAAACAAAACTCCACCTCAGCTACAAATCTTCACCATCTCATAATGGTCACTTGAATATATGACTATCAATTATCTCAATCAACGCAAGTGTTCAAAAGCTTAGATTCTAAATATTATCTTATCAGTCATTTTTAATAAACGACTTCCAAAAGTTTGAATGGAATTTCGTCAGTACTAAATTGTTTACTTCTAGAGATAAATTACTCATAAGTAAATATGTAACAAAATAAACGGATGCGAAAACCTACCAGGTTTCAATATATCACTTATAACTGATTAATAATCAGTAAATACAAGAAATCAAATATCTAATGACAATTATAGTACCACTGAAAATATTTTTTTTAAAAAAGAAAGAAAACAAATCAAAAATGACTTGTGGAAATTAAACAAAAAAAACGAAAAACAATTTTGTAATATTACAAATTCCATTATTACCAAATGAATTATATACATAAAGCATCACTTTGAAATTATACATGAATATAGAGGAAATCATCCTTTGAAATAGGTAATTCTATGTCCATTTGATAAAAAAAAGCAAATTTGTACTTTATTTTTTTGATGCGTAACATTTCAAATGAAATATAAAGTATCATGATATAGATTATTCATTTTAGAAGAAAAATTTCTGTAAGAATTTTAATTAATAAACAATTAAGAATTATCTGTATTTCTTACAATAACAATACGAGATGATGACGGTGAAACAGAATTAGTTGCTTTTGTAGAGACAGAAGAAGAATAAGAAACAGGATTATTCTTCGCATGTTCAATTCTGATAGATCTAGGTGAATTAGTTTGTTTTGGTGTAGACAAGGAAGATGATGAAATGGGACTATTTTTTGAATTTTCGATTTCAATAAGTTTAGATGACTCATTAATCTGTTTCGGTGCAGATAATAAAAGCCAAGGCTGTTGTTGATAAACAACAGTTTCTCCCTGAAACATAAATGATATTAGTAGAAACATAAAAATGGAAATAAATTTTCACTTTATGTGTGAACTGACATGAGTTAACGGAGGAACTTTTATACATTTTCGTTTACTTTTTTCTTTCATTTTAAACTTTAGCTATACGTGTAAATATTCTGCTCGAAAATTTTTTAGAACCTTGATGTGCCCACATTCCAGTATTGAAGTTCCCACTCTACCCCACTACTTATCGCTACAAACACTAACCTATTGAGTTCAAATAGCCATCAACTCATTTAATAGATATGAAATTATTTGTTAAGCATGATATTCTTCTGTTGACGACATTCATTATTAAAGGACACTTTTGCAGTGAAGCTATCATCGTATTGCTACTATTGAAAGTATATACTCGACAGTTTATTCACCGTTGGCTGATTAAACTCTGGTATTTTAAAACAATAAGTATATGAAGCAGATAAAATCAACACACACACTTACGAGTACTCAGACATCATCAGAACAGTAAACATCATATGGAATCACAACGTATTTGGGTTGGCTTATGAAAAACTATATCGAATATCCCGAAATGAAAGTATATAGACAATTCTAAGATGTTACATCCACAAATAATGTGATTGCTGTTTCATAATAAATATTTCTGTGTTATTAACTTTATAAATGACTAATAAATACACTTAACTAGTTTAGCAAAACCATAATGATTTACTATGTTGAATATAGATTACAATAAACTAAAGATTAAATTAATTGACAATAACTTACACTAAGTGATTCACGTTGTCTTAACTGTACTTGCAGACGACCCCCTACTACTTTACGACCTTCTTTCAAATCACCAACATGAGTTACGGTTGCCGATTGGACAAGTCCAGTAAGAGGGATTTCAGTTATACCTAGTACACCCCAGCTTCGAAATATACCACGATTGTAGTATACCTGAGAACAGAATAGAAATGAGATTTTAAATGTTTATTGTTATAGTATTTCAACACAAGAAGATATGAGTTAAAATGAATTAAAATTATTCATCTATAGGTGATCCTATGTCAAATGACACTTGAATAGTTTTTCAGTTTTGAATTAACTAGTTAAGAGGCAGTCAATCACAAAAAAATGAGTTGTCAAGTTGAATAACATTCTTCTTATGACCTTTTAAGTTAAAGGATACCATAAAAAAATGTGAAAAACAAAATTGAAGAGAAAATTTACACTTAAAGAATAAATATAGGTCTCATTACATATAATAGATATGAAACTGAAGATTCCCGACCATATATTGTCTGGTTTTCCAATTTTTATTCATCATAAAGATTACAAAGACAGTATTAAAGAACTGAAATTTACAATAGTTACATAAGTACTTCGATGACTTTTATAATACAGTTAGCAATACATCTCTTAAGTAATAATAATAATAATCGAATATTAAATTCTTTCAATTAAATTTAGACTAGAATCTGATCAGCTATTTCGTGAGCATAAAATGATCAAAGTAAATGAAACTAAAATATAACCAAATCACAAGAGTAGAGAGAGATGATGCTTACATATCAACTAATAATCAATTTTAATGGAAAGCTATTAATAAGTTAATGATTTTTCATCTTGTATCGTTTGAATATTATTAATTATACTGACATAATCATATGTTTATTATTCATATGGTTCAAAATTTTCTATAATTATAATTTTTACTAAAAACTTATTTAGTTGATTATTGGAGTATACACATATGATGTGAGAAATACTTTCTGGTTACGATCAATTTTATGGTTCATTAAAATTACACACATATAATTTGGAATTAATAATGACCTAGTGGATGAAACATATACGTTGGATGCCGATGTTATGCCTATAATACAAAAGTTGAATACCGAATTCATGTTTAGTTATCTTTTTAGCACTTACTAAACAAAGTATACAACTTATACACTAAGATGATGTACCAGGTGAGTCTATATTAAACAGGTACTTTGGCTTATATTAACCCATATGGAAAATTATGAAAATGAATTCGTCTGGAAAAATGTTACGACATACAATGAAAATCAGAGAATTTTTGGAAGTTTAACAATTTAATTAGTCAATAGTCAATAAACAAACTGAAATAGACTTAGTTTAGGAACCAAAAATAAAAATGACTAACTACAAAATTAGAGATCAGTTGTTAAAGGAATAATATTATCGACATAAATATACATACGGTAATAGAACAAATACGAACAACAGTTAATCGAAATTCATCTTGAAAGAACAAGAAGTTAATTGGTTCTATGAAAATTTTAATGAATCGCTTCCGCATTGATGATGTTATTTAGGAAGATAATAAAAGCTACATAACTAAACCACATAGAACAAAAAACACTATACCATCAAAATCTCACTACTGAGGCACTAATCTTCCCTATCGTCTAAAACGAGGATAACATAAATATCAATAACCAAGTACTTATTTATGTACTTGACTTTCAGTCAAACATTTTGTGCATAGGTTAATTGATATCAACCGTTTTTGATACCAAATTATTTGAAGCCGAGTTTGACTCAATAAAATCATAGTTACCAGTAGTAAAACTGACCAAGGGAAAACACAACCTTAATATTCATACAAAATATTACATAGAACAATGCAATTTATGTGAACATACAATTATAAACTAATACAACAGAAAACTAACTTACTGTTGCTTTTAGACAACGATTATTCTGAACAAATCGTCTATATGAATGACTTTTTGTATTTACACGAAATTCTTTAACTGATTGACTATATATTGGTTCGATACTTGATTTAACTACACTTGTAGATAACTTCATTGGTGGATTGGCATTATTTAAACTGAATTCAACTTCAACATAAGTATCAATATTTGAATAATGTGATGGAAGTGGATAAGCTATACCATGAATATTACTAACTTCAAGTATATCATCCGCTAAATCAGCATTCAAATTACATTTAGGCAAATTGGCATATTCAAAATATGCGGTCAAATTAGATACATGTTGATTGTATTTAGATAATAATTTCTTGATACACGTATTTACACTAAGTAAATCAGACAATTTCGATAATATTGATTGTGCATTAGCACCACCGTTACGACGGTGTTGATTTATTAAATTGTTAATTAGTTGTTCTTGTTCTGATAAAATTTCTGAGTATGTTTTAAATAATTGATCACCTATATAGAACATATAAAATTTATCTTGAAATATAGGGTTGTTCAAAAATTATTAAGTAACAAAGAGAACATATCATAATGCTTGATTGTAAGGGTTTCCTGTCGTTAATATTAAGGATTATAAGTGGTTAGAAACCAATGTAGTCTTTAGCATTAACAATAGTGAACAAGTAGGTGGCTTTTTGGATTAAATAGTTCGATGGACAAAATGCTGATATTTAAAGTGAAAGGCATTAGGTTCGAGTCCCGGGATAGTCACTAATAGTGAAATGGAGGCACATCTAGTTGACAAGTTCCGAATAAGACGAAATGCGTACCCTAAATCCCACTGCTAGACACTATCCAACTCTAGTGAAAATTATTTTGATAGTATTATCATACATAATTTAAGTGATAAATACAAATCAATACGAATTTAAATAGATTTCGTTAAGTATAATTCCTACCGTTAATCTTGTACTCATTAAACATTATGTAACCCTAGTATACAAATGAATAATAGTGTGAGCTATGCTACAGCCAGGAATTTGTTCTAAAGAATTGTAGTTAATCAATCAATTACAATCAACAAACAGACCGGGTAAATTCCCATAAAACATTAACACGATGAGATGAAGTTAACAAGATGGATGGCAAAATAATCGAAATATTTGTAGTAGCATCAGTAATCAGGAGTACTAAACAGTTAGAGTCTGTTCAAGAAAATAAAATGTGAAAGTATATATGTATGAAGGGAAACTGAAACTGAAGATCTAGGAAGATTAAGAGTGAATGCATCTGAGGTAGGTCAGCAAAGAACAACAACGTATGGGATAAATCTCAATGGGGTCAAACGGTTACATTTCATAACAATACAGTAGGGAAAAAAAGACAGAGTAAAGATGTAAGAATAATGGATTGTCAATTACAATGGCGAACGAATGAAATAATGCAACAAAGACTGAAATAACATTCACATTTCAACGACAGAGAAAATATACATACAACTGTACCACCAAGACAGAATTTGAGGTGCAACTAACATCTCCCGTCTGTCGATATTTTCCTCATATATGATTAGTGTGTCATCTATGTATCGACAATAATAATCACGCTTACTTAGGATGTCTTCAAGCGGTCCATTTTCTAGTTTGGTCAGAAAAATATTAGCAAGGATCGGGCCTAAAGGTGATCCCATTGCTACCCCATTTACTTGTCTGAAAAATTCATTGTTGAACTGAAAGTGGATATTCATAGTGCATTTCAACAGAAGTTCTTTCATTTTACTTACTGGGATAGGTATCGCTGTTTTCTTTTCTAGCAGTTGTTCACACATCTAATCGATAGTTTCAGTCAGAGGGATGTTAGTGAACAAAGATGCTATGTCTAGTGATAGCATGGCTTTGCCATTTATATTCATATTTTTAATGGGCTCCTCCATGTGTATATACCAATTCAACTGCTCCTGTGGAGCTAGTTACATAGGCCGTACTCAGAGGGTTTTATCCTTGCATGTTCGTGAACATGTACCGGCATGGTTGGGAAAAGGAGTTACCAAATCGATTAACAGCACCATTCTTTCTCACTTGGTAGACAGTGAACATCATATCAAAATAGAGGAAGCTTTCTCTATTTTATATCAAGTTCCAAAATATCTGCCTCAAGGAGCTAGATTACGACTGCTTTACATAGCCGAAGCCATCTGGATCAACTCTAGAAGACCTAATTTATGTATGCAGAAAAAATATATCCAGCCTCTATGTTTACCTTGGCCTACGACTGGATCACCGAGTACCTAGTCTGAATATTTTAAACCTCTTACCCCCTTCCTTTAATTTTATTTATTTTCCTTATTATCATTATTTTTGATTACTTCTACCTTAATCTTCACATCCATCATTCCCAATTCGTTGTTCGTAATTACCTTGATAACACCCACCTTATTACATATTATATTAAAAGACTAGTATTTGAACGAAGAATATTCTTTTCGATAAATTCTCTTCAGGTTCTACAATTATATATCCAAATTAATAATCCGAAAAATGGCCAGTTTAAGGGTAAAGTACATAGTTTAAAGCATGTGAATTTAGGATTGTGGTAAATAAAATACAATAAAATTGTGCATGTTGTTATGACTCATAAAGAATGTTAACTTGAATCTGAGTTTATGTTCAGTGAGATTTTAAGATCTATGATCAGAATAAATATGGGTCAAGTAGGGTGAGAAAAATAATAGTGCAATTACCATTCGATCAAATAGGTAAGACGTAATAAGGAGGGAAGAATCATGTATAGGGGAGATTAATAATGAATACGAAAAATAATAATAACAATAATAATAATAATACAATGATTTATGAATAAAGATAACTGAGAAAATTACAATTGACTACGAAAGGTCATAGTCAAATTACGTCATTCAATAGTTAAGATTACGATTGATTAATTGGCCTTGATGTTGGCCATATTATATTCACACAACACTATTATTAATATTATCTCAATTGACAAGATTAAATTCTCCTACTATGCATTTTATTCACACAAAATTTTTTTGCTATAATACTATTATATTTATTGTGACTGAACACTTTACTCCAAATTATCCTGACCTTTATTGAATGACCTTTCTAATTTGCAAATAATACAATTTCGAAGTATATATATATATATATATATATATATATATATATATATATATATATCGTAACAGATGCAAACGCTCACCATTTTTAACACACAACATTGTCAAATTTCATTAATACATGCCTTATTTTTGGCCTTTGTAAAATATTATAATTATGGACTTATAATTGTAGAGCCTGATGATGAAGTTATTGAAAACAACTGTTCGCTCACATATTATTCATTTTTGATTATTTTACATTAAATAAGTTATACAGAGTTAATTGTCAAGCCATTTTTTCGTACTTTTACAAACATATAGGCATTTTGTCCGCTCCATGGACAGATACGGTAACAAAAAGTGGACGAAATTTCTCAGGATGGTTGAATTTCACGTACCAACCAAACTGAGTCTATAAGTACAATGTTCAACGCGCTCAGCTACATTACTCCCTATAATCAAATCTGTCAGTGACATTAGCTTATTAGTTCTAAAGCAACAGTGTGAACTTTGAAGAGAGAAGAAAAGCATTGCAAACATTTTAGCATTAGTGTTCAAAAGACTGAATTCTATCATTGGTATATTGTAGGTGAATGAGAAGGTCCAAGGCTAGTAGGCCGCCCTTTGAAAAGTGTCACCAGTAGAAAGAAACGTATCTATGATGAAATTAAATAAAAAGCAAAATAATAGAAGTATCGAAAGTGTTCAACAATACTTCTTTAAAAGTCGGTTAAATTTCCCAAAAAAAAAACATACTATTTGAAAAGATTTACCTGATAAAGAATTAAAAGCAACGGCATACTTTACAGGTGGATCACATTTTAATCCACTTAATATAGGTCTAGATGGATTAGAATCCGTAAGTGCAGGTGGCCGTGGTAACTGAGTTAAATCTATTGGTAAGCCAGCTTCAGCAGCTTGTATCATTTGATTCATTCCAAGAACTGATCGTATGTACGTTTTAGCCAATTCAATATTACCAGACTGTTTTGCAGCTTTAGCGGCTTGTTTCAACTCATCTTGGCGTTTAGTTAATAGTTCAACAATTGCTTCCGTTTTATTTTTTATTGGATGTCCAGAGCTAGGTTTTGCAAGAGTTGTTTTTGGATCATTGCTAGATAGTTTTACATTTTTACTTAATTTAGAACGATCAGTAAGTGGAGGATAACCTGGAGGTGGGACCAACTCTTCAAATTCAAACGAAGTAACTCCATGTTCACAAGCTCTCAGTCCTTCATCATACCGTGTGAGAATACGATTGTAACGACGTTTCTTTGAGTCATCGTTGGTTATTTCCTTTAATTTTTCCTTTGACAAATAGACAGTAAGATTAGGTGAGAAAAAATCTACATAACACAGTTTACCACGATTTCGTATTACGTAATAATAAGATAATTTGAGCTAATTGATAGTTGCTATTTAGCGGATTTCTTTATAGTTTATAGCGAAATAACTTCAAAGCTCTTAGCTACCATCCATCTCTGTTTAAAAATACTTGTGATCTAACGGCAATATCGATGCAATCCACAGAGGATGTACCACGTCACAAGAGATTGATCAACTGCAGTTTTAAATGTTAATGAGAAGATCCAAATAACCAAAAACATGTGAATTGAAATCCACCCCATCACATAAGCTAGTGATTATCTGGACTCAATAATGGACTGGATACAGTATTGAATTTTCACTCAGGAGTGAACATCAACCCGGAGATGCAGGTATATCCAGCCGATGGGTCCCAAAGAGGACGAAACGCGCGTCCTGTATTTCACTGCTAATCACAAACCATCTATGTTCAAAGCTGTGTCTGTTATTTAGTTACTTTCCTATTGCTAACCGATTGACTATTTGCATTATTCGATCGAGTAAACCAATCAAGCACAGAGATGCAACAACATACACTTTTGTAAGTAATGATAGTGATTGTATTTCAAAGGAAGATCGACGTTTCAATAGAATTCCAATCAATGATTTTTCTCACCATTATATGAAATCCTATTAAACTGGCAATAATCATTACCAATTGTTTTGGTTAACTGTAACGTGAATAATAAATACGTAGTCACTTGACTTCATCAAATTGGTTATTGAATTACATTTTCTTGTCTTAATTAGGATCGAGGTCAATAAGATATTAGATTGACTACTAGTTAAATTATACATTATATGATAATCTTACAACTTCAATTGAATTGATCATTAATAACATAATAATAAGATTTAATATTGATGATATACATCAGTGAACTTATATGTAAAAACGATATTTTGCAACATACTTTATAGTAGGTTATACGAGCTAAGATGTTTTCTGTGCAAACAATAGATGTTTTCATAATATCTGGTACAGTCGATTTTACAGGCTGAGATGAAGGTGGTGGCTGAGCAATCACAGTTTCATTGTTTGGATCCCCCTCATTAGAGAATTCATACTCCGATGGCGGAGGAGGTAAGTCTGTCTCTGGATCGAATGTTTCTTTGCCAGCTTCTATATTCACGATAGCTTCTCCAATACACTTTGATGCTTCCAATAATTCTTTTGCTTTCCCTAGTTGGCCTGTATCACGAGCTTTCAAAGCAGCTAACTTATGTACATAATAACAACAGTATATATGAAAATTGCCCACATATCAAATAAACAAACAAAAAAAATACTTATCCTTTGAAGACAAAAAGCAAAGTGAGTAAGAAATTAAACAGGGTAATAATATCGTGAAAGCCATCGCACACAATCCATTTTACCACCATTTTTATTTCAAACAATAGGGTTAGGACACTGAGGAAGTCTTCCAATTTTTCTCATTCCTCTTCGATCTTACAATTGACTAAATTCTGAAAGTACTAAAGAGAATGAGTAGTGTTGATGTCATAGAACTTATACTTGAAGAAACAAAACTAGTCTTTGCAACTTTACGATATTCGGTCATGAGCGGGCCTCTGAACGTCAGCTACCACTCTCTAACAACACTGAGTCATGAAGATCGACAGTGCGTGTTCGGGCACAGTACATATTATCATTTTTGACTGTTAATACAATCTCGAAACACTGGCTTTGGTGACGTAAAAGCATACTGTATGTCATTAAAGTCAAAACTGTACGTTAAGTATGATCAAAATATTTTGATCGTTGTAAAGAAATATGTCTACTTTGACACCGTATATTTTTCTACAAATATGAATCAATTTCCATAAACTATTCATAATTCTTTGATAAATTGTCAAATTAAACGTCTGAAAAGATTTTTAACTAACAGTTATTTCATAGATCGCATTATAAAAATTGAGAAAGTAGCTAACATGAATCAAGCTTGTTTGATACTCATTATTACATGTGTACAGCTGGTTATGCAAAAATACATAATAAGAGAATGAGTACAACACTCCGGATCTTCTTACAAAAACGAAACATGAGAACAGACGACGATGAGATAATTTTGAAAAACCAAGCTCTTAAAACAATCTCAAGTATATAAAAATTTATCTCTAACTATCTAGAATATCATGTTTACACAAAGCACACTATATTTTGGTCCCATAAATGAATGTGACCTGAATTTCACAGAAAACGGATGAGCCTCGTTAAATACAAGTAAACCCACACCATTCTTAACATACCAATATTTAATTTAATTATTGATCCGTTGTATCATGCAGTCCTACTAGTATTATATAAACGTTTAATTTCTTCTGAAACAAATAACACGAAATGCTACATAGGTACGTACTGTGTCTAGAGTTAATTAGTTAGAAAAAATAGGTATTTTGACTAAAATACCAACCACTAAAGTATTAGTAAAATTTTCACCAATCTAACGATAGAACTCACAGAACAGAATTAGTACAGATAAGTTCCTAAACAAAGCCATGAATTACATCTACTGAGTCAAATAAAAAAGATTATCCAGCAGTATTAGATAAAATACGATTCAAAACTGTGATCAAATGGTTAAAAGAGAAGTTGGAAGACCTAAAAATACACGGCACAAATCAGAACATGGAGCCTGAAATAATTGGTTATATAATGAATATATTAAAATGCGATATAGTGTAGAGAGTTCATGAAGGTGTTCGGATTGCAAGGTTTACATCACGAAGGGATATCGGTTGAACCATAGGTAAAAACCTGGAAGCGCCGAAATGTTGTTTTGTACGAGTATGGGACTCCCCAAAATTACACACCCACAACTCCTCCAAGGTTCGAATATGGGATCCTCATGTCCCGCGGCGAGGGCTTAAATTTCAGACTGGTAGGTTTGCACCTAATAATTTGCATTTCTAACTTCAATCGATTCATAATGCTGAGCAACCAAGATCAGTCTGTAGTGTAAACTATGAAAATCAATTAAACAAATCAAATCATATGCGAATAGCTATCATCTATAAAACAATGGTTTGAAAAAGGGAAGAAAACGTATCCCGTTAATCTACATTTTACAACCTGAAATACACACGATTAGTGATATGATAGAAGCACCATGACGTAATACCTGAGTTTTTAAATGTTTACATTAGGTTTATATGTATTATAATCTGCTTATTCTGAGAATAAATATAAAAAAATTGTTTTTTCACCATAGATTTTAAAAGGATGATTAAATGATAGATAATTCATTATATTTTTTTTACAAAATGCATCTACCTAGGACGTAAATATAATTTATTTCGATAAACCAATACTTAAAGTTTACAAACAGCAAATAAAAATCCCGTAATTTTACAGAATTTATCTTAACATCATGGTTTATGATTGACTAATTAATGAATAGTGACCAGTGTTACGTTTTTCTAGTCGTTTTTAGTCTTGATCGAATCCTATCAATCAAGTTGCAATGTGACCACTAGTATGAGTGACTCAACACTGTGGATCACATTGAAATGTTAAGCTGTTACCTACATTTAAACACCTGACATAAACTCACACTTAACAGGAATTATTGTTGTTGAGTTATTAGCTTAATGTACTGATTTCTAGCATTCACAAACTCATGATAAGCTGAAAGATTTCACCATTAATTTTGTGCGCCTTATTTACATGAGTTACTCAAGATATTTCTACGATTCTGAAAAAATCTACATTATATGAAAAGTTTGAAGTTGAGTCTATTATTTTATGAATTTCACTAATCAATAGAAATATGGAATGTTGGACTTTAAGACAACTTTAGAAAAGCAATCAGATTAGATACAAGCGTTCAAGAGAGCTTCTTTGAAAAGATGGAAAAACAGATACAAGATAAACTAATACAAGAAACTCCACTGATCAGGAACACAACATACCAGTGACAAACAAATTAAAATATCATTATATTTTCTCTTAGATTCTTGGTTACACGGGCTTGATTTATTTATTTCCATACTATGATTTGCATGAATCATTTATGTTTGCATACTTGAAGGGTATTGTTTAAAAAATAGTTAAAACTGGATTACACCATCGTCATTCCTATACAACACAAAAGTATATACCCATAATTTAACTTTTTCCAGTTATCAGAAATAGAGCTCCCCAAATGCCCTGGTATGGCCGAGAGCGGGGAGGGTTCGCCCTCCCTCTCGAAATACTCTCACACGGCCACGCGTATACAGCCTCTACCAGGGAAGTCCTACCCACTACCTTCTCGTCGCGGGGGTGTTGTTTACGAAAATGAGAGGACGAAAAGAGAACGTCCGGTGCTATAACCGGATCCCAATTCTATGGTGCACATGGGCTCCAGTATCCTGAAGGAACAAATGGCGTATGAACCAACTTTTGGTCACCGGCTTCCATTGGACTGCATCTCCTCACGATGCTCCACTGCCTTGTGGACTAGACCTTTAGGTCAAAGGCTCGGGGTGTGGCCCCCTAAGAAAACCACCTGCTTCGGTTTGGGCACCCGGGCAGTATCTCAGCCCACACACTAAAACCATGATGAACTATCTGCTTATGGAAAATATTCGTTTCTCTCCGACTAACATTGAAATGACTGGTACTATTATTATTATTATTATTATTTACTACGTCATTTATTCACTATATCCTATTTCTACTTTTTGTATCCGTTTCGACTCAGACAGCAGCTCGCCTATGGTAAAAATTCAGCTTTATCTAAACGTTCTCGAGTCACTGCCTGGTTGAAAATTGTATGTTGCCACCGAATACGAGTACTGAAGCAGGTTTTCTGAGACCACGAGCACCATTCAAACTGGCTGCCTTCAACGTTCGCACACTTATGCAGGTCGGACAACAGATAGGGCTGGCTATGTCTTTGGAAAGTCTTAATATTGATGTGTGTTGTCTATCCGAGACCCGTATTCAAGACTCTGGTGAAGTACTACAAGTACGCTCTCCATCTGTCGCTTCAAAAAGCTTGTTTTATGTGCGTTTATCCGGGGACCCTGTGGCATCTTCGTCTGGTCTTGCTGGCGTTGGTGTCGCACTAAGCGCTAGAGCTGAGGCAGCACTAGTTGACTGGATCCCCATTAACAGTCGGTTATGCGCTGTTAGATTGGTAAGTTCCATCAAAGTGAGAAGAAATCGGCGTGAGAAACGATGTATCTTCGTCATCTCCGCCTATGCCCCGACAGATTGCAGCCCGGATGCAATCAAGGACGAATTCTACCACCAGCTAACTGTTCTTCTCCAGAAAGTGCGTTCGACAGATATTGTAGTACTAGCTGGAGACTTGAATGCTCAGGTCGGGCGTCTAGGCACAGAAGAGAGTCGTTTAGGTGGCCGATGGGGACTCGTTGGTCGCAGGACAGATAACGGGGAACGTCTACTGCAACTATGCACAGACCACAACCTGTTTCTGGCTAGCACTAACTTTCGGCACAGTCATCGCCGATGTGCCACCTGACGTCCCCCTTCTGCATTTCAAGCCTGGACTCAGATTGATCACATCGCGATCAGCTACCGCTGGCGCGGTTGTGTACAAGACTGCCGCTCCTTTTGGAGTACCTATCTGGAATCTGATCATGCTCTGGTCTACGCCAATCTTACTTTACTTTTCAGTGGCCAACGAAGTGACCGCCACCAAAGGATTGATGTTAGAAAGCTGGCTGCAACATATGTTGCTAGTAAGTACCGAACCGAGCTAGCTTCTAGGCTAGCTACCATTCCACCGAAAAGTATAGATGAGCATTGGTTGCAATTGCATGACGCCATGAAAATGGCGGGTCAAGTCTGTTGTGGGTCTGCGAAACGTCCCGCTTACAAGCACTGGGTTTCTTCTGGTTCCTTACAACTGATTGAAGCCCGTCGGTCTACTCCGGGTGACCGTGAGTCTGACCACAGACGAAGGATGTTACGTAATGAAATCGGGCAAAGCTTGCGTAAGGACCGAGAAGCCTGGTGGTCGGAGCTTGCTAATGAGCTGGAAGCAGCAGCTGCATCTGGTAATTACCGGAAGCTCTTCCAACTCATCCGAGCCACTGGCAGCAAGAAGTTTGGTGTGAGCGAAACAATCTGCGAGGATGACGGAACGCCAATCACTAACATCCATCGACGTCTTGGACGATGGGCAGAATTCTTTGAAGGGCAGTTCAACTGGCCTGCTGCTCCGGCAACATCGGTCAGACTGTCCTGCCCTCCATGGCCGGTGACGACTGATCCACCAAATGAGGCAGAAGTCCGCAAGGAACTCCAACTCTTGAAACGTTACAAATCACCGGGCCCAGATGACTTACCTCCGGCTCTTTTTAAAGATGGTGGTGACTTTCTGACTAAGGGACTGACGACGTTGTTTACAAAGATCTGGGAACTAGAGAGTGTACCAACGTCATGGAATGAGTCGATAGTTGTCCCTATCTTTAAAAAGGGTTCACGTTGTTCCTGTAACAACTATCGGGGGATAAGTCTAATTCCGATTGCGTCCAAGCTATTGGCTTCCGTCATACTTCGTAGGTTGTTCAAAACCCGAGAAGGATTGACTCGCGAGGAGCAGGCTGGGTTTCGTTCTAGTCGAGGATGTATTGATCATATCTTCACCCTCCGCCAAGTGTTAGAACACCGCCATACTTATCAAAGGCCAACAATCGTAGTGTTTCTTGACATCAGGGCTGCCTTCGATTCGTTGGACAGAACTGTTCTCTGGGATTGTCTATTGAAGAAGGGTGTGCCTGAGAAGTTTATTAACATCCTAAAAGCTTTATACACAAACACCTCAGGCAGAGTGAGGGCATACAACCACCTTTCTCCACTATTCCATTCGAGCAGTGGGGTTAGGCAGGGTTGCCCAATCTCACCATTCCTCTTCAACTTTGCCATCGATGACATTCTGGAAACAGCTCTGACGGATGTAAGTAATGGTGGTGTGGATCTGTTGCCTGGAGAAAGACTTCTCGACCTTGAGTATGCGGATGATATTGTCTTACTGTGCGAGAATGTTCAAGCCATGCAATCCGCACTTAATCAGTTGGCAATCAGTGTCCGTAGGTATGGTATGTGCTTTGCACCTTCGAAGTGCAAAGTACTTCTACAAGACTGGCAGGATTATAATCCTGTACTCACTCTGGATGGTGAGCAGATTGAAGTAGTCGAGAAGTTCGTGTATCTAGGTAGTTGCATAAGTGCTGGTGGTGGTGGCGTAAGTGATGAGATCAATGCACGTATAGTGAAAGCCAGAGCGGCTTTTGCCAATCTGGGCCATCATTGGCGCCTTCGTGATGTTAGTCTGCCTGTAAAAGGTCGGATCTACAACGCGACGGTGAGAGCAGTTTTGCTCTATGCTTGTGAAACCTGGCCTCTCCGAGTTGAGGATGTTAGACGACTCTCTGTGTTCGATCATCGTTGTCTCCGAAGGATTGCTGGCATCCAGTGGCAACACCATGTCAGTAATGCAGAGGTTCGGCATCGACTGTTCGGTCACAGAGACGATAATGAAATTGGTGTCACCATCTTGAAACACCGACTTCGGTGGCTTGGACATGTTCTACGAATGTCGTCCCAGAGAATTCCACGTCGTGCATTATTTGCCGACTCTGGGACCGGTTGGAAAAAGCGGAGAGGTGGTCAGTATATGACATGGTGTCGTGGTATGAAAGAAAGCTGCAAAGGGCTAGCTTCTGTTGGTCCTTCACCACTCCCTGGTTGGGGTCCGAGAGACGGTGTAACGCAGTGACTAGAGACGTTATCAGATATGGCTCAGAATAGAAGCCAGTGGCGAACCTGCTGTAACCTTCTTTTACTTTCTTCACAAAAAGTGGTTGTATCTTCCTTAACTGAAAGATCTCTTCTGATTGTATCTTTCCGTTTCCCCCACCATTGTTCTCTCTCTCTCTTTTTTTTTATAATTCCCCACGTTCATTACTTCTTTTTTTCTTTTCTCCTTCTCTTCAAATTATCATTGTTTTGTGTGGCGCATATATATTTGGTTCCCCCCTGTACCAATATTTATGTGTTCAAAAATAATAATAATAATAATAATAATAATAATAATAATAATAATAGTGTACATCCAGAGTAGAAATAAACCAAACAATTGATGTAATAGAAATGTGTATAACAAAGTGAAGCAGCAGTCATAGTATAAACTATTTTATAAATTTACTTTGTTCTACTTGGAAATCGATATAATTGAAATAGACTTCAAACTAACATTTACTATTGTATAAACGTAATCACTATTGACAATAATTACTGCACGACCTGACCACTTAATTGAATAGGAAATCTTCAAGGCAAAGTAATCCCACAGAAATCTAGTATACTTCAAGGATGATAAATGGATGGTGTTCAAAAAGAAAAGGGAAACTCACTTTGTATTCTTTATGACGATTTTTCAATAAATCTAAACCAGAATTAGAAGTCTTTGGATTGATATAATCCAATACAGCTTGACGAACATTAGGTTTTACATTAGCGGCAGTCGGTTTTGAAGTACTTCCTGAACTATTTCCCAAAGCATTATAATTTGAAGGTACCTTTGTCGGTTGTTAATTAAATATTTTTTTAATTTTAAATAATAATAAAATGTAATTTCAATCACAAATTAATAACCAGTTGTGGAACTATTAAAAGCTTAGAAGCATTAAAAAACTTGTTTTTAGAATATATGGATCGTAATGAGCAGTGGAATTCGGGACGAGAATTCCTCCTCATTTGAGACTCATCCATAGCATAAATCTGGTCCCAAAGTACGAGTCTCAAACAGGACATGACGCAAGACCTGAACCCCACTTCTAACCACAGTCTAACTATTTTAAAAACTTGCAGTATGTAATATGCTCAGGGTCCACATATGCCAACTGAAAGTGATCGGGATTCAGTCCTGAATATCAATAATAGGATAATTCAGACCCTATCTAGTATTAACGTAATCGGCAGCTTTCTTCTTAGTTTAAGATTTCCCAATACTAAGCGAACATCATAACCCCCTACTCACGTAATCGAAACCAGGACCTTTTAGATATTTCATGGACAGAATTTATGTAAATTAATCACTACTTTACTAGTTAAAAATCTTGTGCAGAAACCAATGATACTATCTAGTTTCGTAATAAGCAAAAGTAATTAAAGTAAGTTTCAATTTATAACTATTCATTGGTTAAAGTAGTCGAAAAACAATGATTTAAAGCATCATGAGTTTGTGTAATAATTACCATTATTTTTAACGATTTATAAAAACTTTATTCTCATACCAGTTTTTGTTCTGCACATGTTAGAACCACTACAACTGGTCTTTCACAGAACAGGTCTCGAAACAGACCTGCAAGAACTAACGTCTTCTGGGTTGCATAATTCGTAACCTCTATAGTAACGAGTCACGTGCTTTGATGTATAAAGTATTTGTTCGGCCATTTCCAGAATGTTCTAAATCTTATCATCATGTGAATTACTGTACCAGAAAACTTTCCAGACTCTGGTATAATTTGCCCCCAAACGCCCTGGTACGGCCGAGAGTGGGGAGAGTCCGCTCTCCCTCTCGAAATGCTTTCACATGGCCACGAGTATACAGCCTCTACCAGGGAAGTCCTACCCACTACCTTCTCGTCGCGGGGGTGTTGTTTACGAAAATGAGAGGACGAAAAGAGAACGTCCGGCGCTATAACCGGATCCCAATTCTATGGTGCACGTGGGCTCCAGTATCCTGAAGGAACAAATGGCGTATGAACCAATCGTTGGTCACCGGCTACCATGGGACTGCATCTCCTTACGATGCTCCACTGTCTTGTGGATCAGATCTTTAGGTCGAAGGCTCGGGGTGTGGCTCCTAAGAAAACCACCTGCTTCGGTTTGGGCACGCGGGCAGTATCACAGCCCTCACACAAATCAATTGAGATTCGTGTGGCACATATGTAATTGGTGCCTCCTTGTACCAATTTCTATGTGTTAAAATAAATAAATAATTTGCCACAATCTATCGGTGAAATAAAATCACTCCCATCTGCAAGTATATTCCATTTCACAAGTGAGATTATGAGAACCTTGAAAGTTTAATCGTTTTTATTATTGAGGTCACTAGTTATATATATATATATATATATATATATATATATATATATATATATATATATATATATATATATATATATATATATATATATATATATATATATATATATCCTGAAGTATGATAACAACCTTTGGACTTGTCGTTGAGCCACAGTCGGATGTATTACTGGTACTTATTTTATGATCACCAAAAATACCTCCTTCGTTGAATTCTAATTCATCCATCTTATTAGCTCTATTCGATACAGGTGATTTCCCACTTTCCATTGATTTTACTAGTTCGGCAAGTAACAATTCATCGTCCTTATCACAATTTGTTCCGTTCTACCAAAGAACAAGAAGTACATAAAAACAAAATATTAGATTTTCATAAATTCTGAACATTTTATCGCCAAGTCATCTGTTATGATATGACAGCTTTATGTTATTTACCTACAGCGAACACAGAAACAAGCGCATTCTGACCTGGAATAAAGCCCGACGTTCATGTGTCACTTTGATCCTACTAATTACTTCGTACTAATTCAAGTAATTAAGGACGAACTTCTATCCACATACATTTTAATATACGTGTGAATCGATTTGTGCTTGTTTGTCTATTCAGTCCATATAAACCGATTAAACAATTCACGCACTGACTAACTGTCAAGTCATCTTACATACCACACGATAATCCCCTCACCTACTCTTCCTTGATAGCGGTCTGATCGCCTGAGCTGCATATCTGAAGTAGAATATTTCTAACCACTTTGTATTTTGACTTTTTTGCTCCTATACCGTTGGTAAAAGCTGAAGTGACGGTGTTCCAGTCAACTGATTAGACGAAGCTAACCGGAATGATAATGTAGCCACCAATACCGTTATTCAGTCTATTTTAAAATAGTTATGGAAATTGTTACCGTCATATGCTTCGCATTACCAATATCTTTTTAATAAGTTCCCCATCCCAAACAATTTACGCAACATACATTTTTAAACAATGTACGCTTCTTTTTATATGTTGGGTCCATATTATACCATCCTAATTAACCTTGTAAATTAGTGCGTATTTTGCAGTTTTTGGAATATATATTTAATTGAAATATTTGCTTTCCAAAATAAGTATCGGTGACATTACTGTAGATTCCATCAACATCGACTCATAAGTATTGCTTATATTTGATGGAAATTGCATTTATTTGGTATTGTAGACCGTCGAAGTGGACTTTTACAGAATAGGTAGGTCTTCAGAGTGAATTCTCATAAATCAGTTCACGATGAACAATGAACAACGAGAGGGTTTCCTTCTTAAGGTCAATCGATTCAGGATTACAAGACTTATTAGGTCTATAGAAGTATCCTTATAAAGGTACAGCGATTTCAAATAGATATAATTATGACCTTCTGATATGGTGAACAAGAACTGAATCTGGTAATCACATCTCGACCTCAATCTTGAATGAGTGACCTATAAATTTTATATCATTCTATCACTAATGTGTTAAATGAAGTTCAGTCGTTATTTCCGTGGTATGTTGTATACACCAATGTCTGAATGCGATTTAAAGAATTATTTGACTTATGAATTTTAAGTATAACCGAGTATGGTTCGACAACAGCATTATATTTTTGATGAGACATAAGACACACGACAGAGAAATTTACGAAAACATTGTGAACGTTTCTTCGATGATACCCTTGTCTTCCTCTGAATTTAAATCCTAATAATATGACGCTATTGTATTTTGTATATTCACACAAAGCAACAAACTAAAGCATGATAACTACCTTTGAATTCGTTGTCAGACCACTGTTTCTTGAAGAACTCAGCAATGACGATCCTAAATTACATTCTTCGAACCCCGGTGTTTGATGAGGCAGCTTGGAAGTACTACCAGTACTTGCCTTGTGATTGCCAAAAATATCTTCTTCATTGATTTCTAATTCATCCATCTTATTAGCTCTATTCGATACAGGTGATTTCCCACTTTCCATTGATTTTACTAGTTCGGCAAGTAACAATTCATCGTCTTTATCACAGTTTTTTCCATCCTATAAAAGCAAAAGAAGTGCATTAAACGTGTAATTCTATACGTAAAATAAGTGACATCATATTGTTTAAACATTTTTCAGGCTATTACAGGTAGTTGTAAGAGAAAAATAAGTTGAACCCTTTGAATAAAGATACAAGCGTAGGTTTTCTTGATGTTCTATTGATTTACAGACTTGCAGTCAAGTAAACAGAACTATAGTAACTGTCAGTCAGTTACAACGTAGGACCAGGCACATATATACATCGGTCCAAGTTGCCACACCTTATTAGCACAGCAAGATGAACACCGGATCCATAGAAGCAGTTAACTCAATGGTGTAATACATAAAAGAAAGATTTTATGTAAGGATATAGTACAGAAAGAAAGATATGAAGCGATTTTAATCTCATAGCTTAAAGGAAGATAGAGAGCGTATACACCTACACCATTGTGATCGATTACGAGCCGTGTCACCAAGTCTCCAACCATTGGTTACGATAGTCACGCGGATCCCAACCAAGTAGTCTGTATCTACCAACATGGCTCAGACTAGAAGTTAGTGACTTCAGGGACTGATTCCACGTTTTGGTTTGACAGCCCCTAAATTCCTTCCAACTATCCCCAACACTAGTCAGCATTGCACGTCGTGGTAATCGGTGTTCAGGCTTTGTTTTAAAAGGGAGTAAAATGCAATCAACACTATCAAGCTTATAAATTTTCTTACTCCTACCAACTTCAGACAACAGTAATTTTAAATAGCTCGGAGCAATGAACAACTGTGGAAACCGGAAACCGTTTCAGGATTTACACTGGCTACTACCATCTTCAATTTTATGATCAACATACTTTCAGTGTGATGATACACGGGATGTTATGCGAAAACAATACAACAGTAACTTAGATGTGCTCAGATCACTAAATTCTACCTATTGATTTACAAAATCAAAGCGAGCTACACACTTGAATTCAACCAGTGAGTATCATCTTTTACCCCTACACAGTGTTTGTGAATTACAGATGACAACAAATACATGTTTAGGCTAAAAAGTTGTACTAGATCATTTCTAAGATTCGAAATTATAAGAATATTCATCTAATATTCAAGTAAGGAATGTTCTTATAAATGTTTTTCAAGTTATTGTACAAAATATGAAGGATAGATATAACAACCATATCTGACGTCTCATGATATTAGGTCTAACAATCATTCACAAAGGACTATAGGGATTGTGCTGAATCAATAAGTACCAAAAAAAGTACTTCAGTCAGTCATAAAGTAGAACCTGGCACATAGTTCGATTTATAAAATGATCACAAAATTTAGTAAATAACTATCGCCTAGTTAATCTTATAAATATTCAGTCAGTTAGTCAATCAGTCGCAATGTAAAACCTAGTACGTATGCACATGGGTTCATTTTACCATACCGCATTTCTACAAACCGATGAAGTTATTAGGTCAAATCCATGAACAGTACAGGTAGTAACAGCGTCAGTTGTAACGGGAAAAATTAAGCATCGAAGACACGACTGGAGAAAATACGAATTAGTGAAATAGAAGAAATGTTATGCGGGATTTAGAATCTCAGAATTCCGGAGAGGACAAATAGTGGATTTACGTTCCCGATTGCATACGACTTTCGGCCATGTCATACAAAGTCTCTAATCATTGGTTACTGTAATCAAGCAGACGCCGACCAAGTAGTCTACATCTATTAACACGGCTTAGTCCAACTGTAAACGCCTTTATAGACTGATGCCATGTTTTGGTTTGGCCGCCCCTAGCTTTTTTAAACCTACTCCCACACCATATAACATCCCCCGCTGAGGTAGACGGTGGTTAGTCATACGTAAAACATGTCCGAACCACCTCAGTTGATGATTTACTACCTCACCAATCGATTTTCATCTTTACCTAGTGTTCTACTGCTAACCCAGACACTACTTACTCAGTGGTCCCAAAATACACAAGCAGACACCTATGATAGAATACCAGTAGCCTATGAATATTTTCTACTCTTAATGGACATGCTGCACAATCATAAAGTAGAACGGAACAAACTACTTCACAGTAAACTCGTCCTTCGGTTGGCAGATGGATATCCCGCCTACGCCATAAGTGATGCAAGTTATTGAAAGCCGATTGAGCCTTCCGAATCCGTGCAGACTTCATCAGACACCAGATCATCAATACTGATGAGACTCACAACATAAGTAAAGCAGTCTATGCATTCAACTGCTTCACTCTCCATCATTAATTCAGGCGATGACTCAAGCCAATCCTGAAGTAACATTTTACATTTGGATGGAGAGAACCGCATCCTAAACATGATTACATTGTTGCTTAAGGTGAACAGAAGAGTGCATTTCGTCAGAATCTTCGCCAAACAAAACTATATTATCTGCGTATTCCAATTCAACGAGTAAATCTCTTGGCAGATCAATCCCTGAAAAGTACCTAATGCCTTTTCATTTTGTTTTGACTGCATACAATGACCATCTTTTTTCTCCCAAGGTCGAAAGTTGAATCCTTTGATCCTCGGGCTGAGGAACATAACTTCTACAATCTTGTCTGCTTTAATCCACCCAAAAAATATCTTGATTCACTTATGAACACATAATGATGTAGTTTACTACATACACAAAGACAAGAATTTTTGAATAGACTATTTATGTTATTATATTTAACATCATGATAAGGAAAGACAAGAAAGCTAACTTTCAGAGTCAGTCACCTTAGGCCTGAATCATGTAGGGAAGTTGGGGGGATCCCGCCAGATAATTGTAATTAACGGTTAAATACTAATTTTTGGCTCAAAATATATCGCACTAGCGAAAATGCATTCAACTTTAATAATCACAAACATTATTATCTTATTGTGTGAATTCTACTCCCTCTCATCAACTACATTATTCAACTACTGTTGGCAGCATTACGTTAGCCGCTTGTTTCAGCTATCTTAGTCCTGTGTTGGATGGGGACATTTATGCGACGTTTTGTTATATATTTATCTTCATGGTCAACTTATAACTTCCCAAGAGGAGGCGTTTACTGAAAAGAATTTCGAAAAGAAACTAAAATTATAATAAAAGATATATATGATGACATAACATTCCTGAGTCTATAAAATCAATTGCTTCAGAGACTAGAGAGAAAATAAGACAATTTACACATGGTAAAAGTGAAGCTTTTGTTTGCCTAAACTCTGAATAATTATCTCGACATAAGATCATCAAAATCCAGATGCTAAAATGCCTACAAGCATGAACATAATGACAGTAAAAAATAGTTAGCACTACGAATTAAGAGGAGTCAAGCATCGGATCCCTAGCCTGGTGCGACACAGTTAAGAATCTTGAGTTGTAACTTAGTACTCAAGGTCCATATATAAACCTAATCAGTTTCGAGCATATGGTGTTTCGAATGAAGTCAACATCCTAATGATCATAAAACTATCGGTACTTTTTTCCTTAGCATAACTAGATCCCTCATACGTTCTAAAAGTGGTAACAACTGAAGGCGGAAGAGAATTTCAAAATACACTCCTTGATAAAGACAATTCATTCGCTGAACTTCGAGCGATCAAACCAGTTGTGTTGTATATAATCTTTGATCACGGTTAGACACTAATAATACTTACCTGATCCAAAGACGATGATTTATTAGAAATCTCAAGGGTTGGATCATCATTCAATAAGTCAAGTAATTCCTGTTCAAGATCTTCACTACTGAAGTCGATATCACCAATATTGTCAGGATTGAAAGTAGTGTCCTTTGCCTCAAGTTTCTTAGACGTCCACTGCATTACGAAATATGGATTCAAAGAAATTTTTGCCAATTATAAGCAATCTGATTTAACTTATTGTTGAAGGATAGAATGTAAATCACAAAATTTTTATTGGTTGTTTAACATGTGAAGAATATGGAAGTAGCACGGTTTCAGTTTAAAGTAATGATCTACATAACAAATAGGAAAAAAATCTTTAAACACTTCATTTTCAGTAATAAGCATCAACCAGTCACAATACCAAGCAAGTAATGTCTTTTACTTCAAGATCCCTTGTAAATTCGGCATCACGTTCAAAGTACTTTTAGACAAATATAAAAATTATAGAGAAACGGTAACCGTGACGTAGCTCTAACATTCGCGTTACATCGCACAACTCAGTAAAACCTTAGTAACTTAAGTATTTCGGCAATTTGTTGACTGAGGAAAGATAATAATGATATTCAATAAACATGACAATAAACAGAGATTATATTGTGCACAGGATAACGAAGCAACAAAGCTAATGAGACGTGATGAACTCAAATAATCAAATTAAGATTACCTGTTTTTGCCATAGCATGTCTCACCAACGCCGGTAAGGTAGTTTACGATTCATAACAAATTAATTACGAGTTTGTGTTCCGCTAATCCAACTCCGCCTGAAGTCCCTTTCCGGGGGCTACTGCCGGTCCCAAGCCCGGATAAAGGAGGAGGGTTGGGCATGAGGTTAGCGACCCCATCCCGTAGAAAACTAACTCGCTAAAAAAACGCTAACCAGAAAAAATTATTCAAACCATTTAAACTCTGCCCTGGGAGTCAGGAGGTCTTCGTTTAGAAGAATTATGACGCCTCATGATGAAAGCCGAGTTTCTTCGGAAGTCACGAGGCCGATGCCCTTTCTGACAACCAGAGCAACCATTTATTTGGGTACATGGAATGCTCACACAATGTGGGAGACTGGGAGAGTTTTCCAAATTGCTGCAGAAATGAGGAGATACAATTTAGAGGTGCTTGGGATCAGTGAAACACATTGGACACAAGTTGGACAACAACGACTAGCTTCAGTGGAGCTGCTGTTATACTCCGGACATGAACAAGAAAATGCTCCACATACACAAGGAGTTGCATTGATGCTGTCCAAACAAGCACAAAATGCACTTATAGAATGGAAATCTCATGGACCAAGGATCATCAAAGCCTCCTTCAAAACAAAGAAAACGGGGATTACAATGAACGTCATCCAATGCTACGCGCCCACCAATGACTACAATGAAGACGCTAAAGATCAATTCTACGATAGGCTGCAGTCAATCGTCGAGAAGTGCCCAACAAAAGACCTGACTATTCTGCTGGGAGACCTAAATGCCAAGGTTGGAATTGACAACACCGGATATGAAGAGATCATGGGACGACACGGACTGGGAAAAAGGAACGAAAATGGTGAGAGATTTGCAAATCTATGTGCCTTCAATAAACTGGTCATAGGCGGGACTATATTCCCACATAAACGCATACACAAAAGCACATGGACTTCACCGGATCACACCACACAGAACCAAATCGACCATATCTGCATCAACAAAAAGTTCAGGAGGACGATGGAGGACGTGAGAACAAAGAGAGGAGCTGATATAGCATCAGATCATCACTTGCTGGTCGCCAAGATGAAATTGAAACTCAAGAGGCACTGGACAACGGGGCGGACAATATCACAAAAATTTAATACGGCTCTTCTTCGGGATAATGACAAACTCAATAAATTCAAGATTACCCTCAGCAATAAGTTCCAAGCCTTTCATGATCTACTCAATGGAGAAGGAACTACTATGGAGAGCAACTGGAAAGAGGTAAAAGAGGCAATCACTTCAACATGTCATGAGGTTCTGGGCCAAAAGAAGCACCATCACAAGGATTGGATCACGGTCGATACACTAGATAAGATTCAAGAAAGGAGGAACAAGAAAGCAGCAATCAATACCAGTCGAACAAGAGAAGAAAAAGCCAAGGCACAGGCTGAATACACAGAAGTAAACAAGCAAGTGAAGAGGAGCATCAGAACTGACAAACGTAAATATGTGGAAGATTTGGCATTGACGGCGGAAAAGGTTGCCAGAGAAGGAAACATGAGACAACTGTTTGAAACAACAAAGAAACTCTCTGGAAATCACCGTAAACCAGAACGACCAGTGAAAAGCAAGGAGGGCGAGGTAATCACCAACATTCAAGAACAACGAAACAGGTGGGTAGAACACTTCAAAGAACTCTTGAATCGACCAGGCCCACTGGACCCACCCAACATCGAAGCAGCACTCACGGACCTCCCAATCGATGTTGGCCCATTAACAATTGAGGAAAGCAGCATGGCTATCAGACAAATCAAGAGTGGCAAAGCAGCAGGACTAGACAGCATTCCAGCAGAGGCACTGAAAGCAGACGTGGCGGCAACTGCAAGGATACTCCAAACTCTCTTCAGAAAGATCTGGGATGAGGAACAGGTACCAAAAGACTGGAAAGAAGGACTTCTAGTCAAAATACCAAAGAAAGGCGATCTCAGCAACTGTGACAACTACAGGGGAATCACTCTTCTTTCAATACCAGGAAAAGTCTTCAACAGGGTATTGTTAAACAGGATGAAGGACTCCGTAGACGCACAACTTCGAGACCAACAGGCAGGATTCCGTAAGGATAGATCGTGCACAGACCAAATCGCAACTCTACGGATCATTGTGGAACAATCAATTGAATGGAATTCATCACTCTATATTAAATTGATCAACTACGAAAAAGCATTTGATAGCGTGGACAGAACAACCCTATGGAAGCTTCTTCGACACTACGGCGTGCCTCAGAAGATAGTCAGTATCATACAAAATTCCTATGATGGATTAAACTGCAAAATCGTGCATGGAGGACAGTTGACAAAGTCGTTCGAAGTAAAGACCGATGTCAGGCAAGGTTGCTTACTCTCACCCTTTCTCTTTCTCCTGGTGATCGACTGGATCATGAAGACATCAATATCTGAAGGGAAGCACGGGGTACAGTGGATAGCTAGGATGCAATTGGATGATCTAGACTTCGCAGATGATCTGGCTCTTCTATCGCATACGCAATAACAAATGCAGAAGACAACCAGTGTAGCTGCAGCCTCAGCAGCAATAGGTCTCAATATACACAAAGGGAAAAGCAAGATTCTTCGATACAACACAGCATGTACCAATCCATTCACAATTGACGGAGCTTTGGAAGATGTAAAAACCTTTACATATTTGGGCAGTACCATCGATGAACACAGTGGATCTGATGCAGATGTGAAGACACGGATTGGCAAAGCAAGAGCAGCATATTTACAACTGAAGAATATCTGGAACTCAAAACAATTAGCAACCAACACCAAAGTCAGAATTTTCAATACAAATGTCAAGACAGTTCTACTGTATGGGGCGGAAACCTGGAAAACTACGAAATCCATCGTCCAAAAGATACAGGTGTTTATTAACAGTTGTCTACGCAAAATACTTCAGATCCGCTGGCCGGACACTATAAGCAACAACCTACTGTGGGAGAGAACAAATCAGATCCCAGTGGAGGAAGAAATCAGGAAGAAGCGCTGGAAGTGGATAGGACACACATTGAGGAAAGCACCGAACTGCGTCACAAGACAAGCCCTCATATGGAATCCTCAAGGTCGAAGGAGGAGAGGAAGACCAAAGAATACATTACGCCGGGAAATGGAGATAGATATGAGAAAAATGAACAAGAATTGGATGGAACTAGAAAAGAAGGCCCAGGACAGAGTGGGTTGGAGAATGCTGGTCGGCGGCCTATGCTCCATTGGGAGTTACAGGCGTAAGTAAGTAAGTTCCGCTAATCCTGGCTTACTTTGGACAACTGGGTAGTGCTACTAGCACTTATACAGAGTCTTACCGTTAAAACAAGCTTTAACCTCGCTAGTCATATAACAGTGAGCCTCCTAATAGTGACTATGGGACAATTAGATGGACAGAAACCCTATAAAATCTAAAGTCCAAACACGTTCGACATCAAATAGATAAGAATAGAAATGTATACATTCAAAATGCTGACCAGACCTACAGGTATTAGAATACACGAATACCTGGAGGCATTCCGAGGTAGTCAATTACTTGTTTGAGTCTGGCATTTGATTATTTTGAAAGTCCTATGACAAAGCTCGATTTTAAAAGCGAGTACGGAACAAGCGCGCAATAAAATGTTCACGGATTCTAGTATGGAAGAAAAATAAGTGAGAATTAACAGGAATATTGACCGTTACAACTACTTCCTAACTGTTTAATGGACATATTTGCCATTTCATTTACGAGATTTACAAGTATTTTTACTTGAGCCTATATATTACCATTCATCTCCAGTACTCCGCCTAGTTAGACGAAACAATAACGGACAAATGAAAGATTATTCTCAAGCCTTGACCGTAAATCCAAGAAAGCTTAGTATGAATTCTACACCTAAAAACGAGTTAACAACTCTACGACAGATTAGCTGCAACATTTCAATGACTATATGCGAAGTGGCTGAATATGGAAATTGTTTCAGTAAATAACGGAATCACATCAGTTGTAATTGATTTTTAAGCACATAATCTAGTTACGGGCATGCAGATCTGATAAGGATTAGCTTACAGTATTGAATTTCTGGAAATCCCGAGATTGTCTGGAGAATTACAACACAATATATGATATCCGGTTACTTATTAGCGCATTACTACTGGACAGCTGAACACTCTGGGCTACAGCAACACGAAGTGTGACTTTAGAAAATTCTAAGTGGCATCTATGATTACATTAAGCAGACGTTTTGGAAATCTCTTATACAACCAGTATGAACACTTTATGACTGATCTAAAATCTCCAGGTTTCTGAAACCTTGTAAGTTAGTAATATGGCAAGAGTTTAATGGCTGGCCAGTGATTAAAGATTACTGTTGCAATCTCCCTACATGAATTAGTAAACACATATGATACTGAATGTCATCAAATGTAACGCACATACAGAATTGTGCACTCCAACTCAGTGTGACCATTAAATGATTCAAATGGTTCAAATAGTTGTGGACGGAATAGAAGAAGCTTTCGCTTAACAGGCTTCCGTGTCAAGTAGCAGGGGATCGCCAGTACCTCCATTCAAGAACCTAGGTATATTAACGATAAAAGAGAAAAAAAGTAAATTGGTAAATCATAGTAAGATACTATCCTTAGTCCTTAAGAATAGATCAAGTCGCCTCTTAAAGGACTCCTGAGAAGTTGCTTGGACTAGCTCAGATGGCAGAGAACTCCAGCATTTGACAACTCTTAAGGAGTAGAAGTTGTGCCTGCAGTCCGTTCTACTATGTTGTATCTCTAATTTCTGGGTGTTACCCCTAAGGTTATTGTTGGGACTAAGCTTAAGTAGGTGTTTAAGAGGATATCCAGGAGTTCTAAGGATACTGTAAGCCATTAGGTCACCTCTAAGACACCTATACTCTAACGGGTATAGGTCGAGTGATTGGGGGCGCTCATCGTAAGGTTTAAATTTGAGTCCCCGAACTGATTTCGTGGCTCGTCGTTGGATACGCTCCAGAGTGTCCTTATCCTTTTGGAGTGTAGGAGGGAATACTATGTTCCCGTACTCTAAATGGGGACGAATAACACTATTGAAGATTGTGTGGAAAGTTCTCCCGTCAAACTGACCAAAAATGCGCTTCAATGTTACCGGTGCAAGATTTGCTCGAAGGGCATTTCTGTCGCAGTTGGCGTAAGACTTTATGTCGTAGGGCACCAGGACTCCTAAATCTTTTTCGACTCGGGATACTACTAGAAAGAAATTTCCTAAGTTGTAACTGTAATCTGCGACGTGTCGCAGATGGACTACTTTACACTTTGAAGTGTTAAAGGTAAGTCCGTTGTCGTCTGCTCAACTTTGAAGTCGAGTCAGATCCTCGTGAAGTGCCTGTATATCCTCTTGGTTGCGTATCTCTCTCCAAAGTTGCACGTCGTCGGTAAAGAGCAATAAGTCTGACGTTACCTATTGAGGAAGATCATTTATATAAGTCAGGGAAAGAAGAGGTCCTAGTACTGAGCTCTGGGGGACCCCACTAGGACATTCCATAGCGTGTGATAAATTGAAGTTAACCCTAACCTTAAAATGTCGATTTTTCATGTGTGAACTGAGCCAGTCAATTAAAAGTGGTTTGATACCCAATTGTCTGAGCTTGTTGATAAGACATATGTGGTTAACCCTATCAAAAGCTTTAGAGAAATCAAGGTAAATGATGTCCACCTTCCCCTTGCGATCAACGATGCTTGTCCATCTGTCCACCGCAGTCAGCAGGTTCGTCATACAGGATTAATCCTTACTGAAACCATGCTGTTGGGGTGAGAAGAAATTTAAGGACGACAGATAGTCGTGTATACCATCGTATATCAGGGACTCCATGGTCTTTGAAGTTATAGAGAGAAGAGCCACCGGTCGGTAACTTGAAGGTTTGCTGCGTCGACCTCCTTTGAAGATTGGTGTGATATGAGCCAGCTTCCAAATATCCGGTAGTTTGCCTCGACTTAGCGAGTGTGAGAACATCACGCTATGGGGTGTTGCCAGGATTGAAGCTGCTCCCCTCAGTATAGCAGAGTGGGCCATATCTGGACCAGCAGAAGTGTCTATTCTTAGGTGTTGTAGTTTACGAAGCACTGCGTCAGAGCTCAGGTTCACTACGGAAAGTCCTGTGCAGCTGAAGATAAAGCCATCACCAGTATAGTTGATGTGGGTCGGTTGAAATGTCCGGGAGTATTGCTCAGCCAGAAGGTTAGCGGCGTCACCGTCATTATCGGTTGGACCGTTAGGACCTAGCAGTTGAGAAACTCCAGTTTTGGCTTGACGAAGAGAGGCTGCGTAACGAAATAAGCTTTTCGGATTGGAAATAAATTTATCCATAATCTTTAACTGGTACTGAAGCCTGTCTTTTCCTATAGCCTTCGTACATATGTTACTTATATATTTGTATTGCCTGTACTCTCCGTTGTTGTCGGTTCGTTTGTATTCTCCTCAACAGTGCCTTTTACGGCTTAACAAACGAAGAGTGCGTTTTTTGATGATTGTAGGTTGCATGTGGCTTTTGGGGAGCGTTTGAGGGACTGACTGCTTCGTAGCACATAAGAGCGTATGTAATAGAAAGTTCCAGTGAGCATGCACATCAAGTTGAGGGTGAACATCCCAATCCACCTGTTGTAGATAGTCCTGTAATGCTGACGCATTCAACCGTTTGAAATTCCAGCGCCTGTTGTTGTTGGGATATCTTAGCTCAGTTTCGCTGACAAAACTGAAGGCTCTATTGGCGTGATTGCTTTTCCCCAGGGGAGCCAGAATTGAGGCGTTGTCGACTAGAAATTCTTCATTTGTAAAAACACAGTCTAAGCGCGACGGTGTCTGACCGTTCCTCCAACGAGTAGCCAACTTCACATTTTCGTATAGTCCTAAATCCTCAATGTGGTTGAAGAACCGAGCTTCGATTGAATTTTCAGCCCCAATATACGTATGCCCGCGAAGTAGACTCTAGGGAGGTTGAAGTCCCCTAGAATCAAGATATGAGTGAAACCGAGACGCGTAGAGAAGGATAGTATTTCCAGCATGCGACTGTCATACTAGATGTCGGCAGTGGGATTCCTATATATGACTCCGACTACGCACCTCGAAGTAGTAGACAATCTAACATAGCACCATACAGATTCCTCAAGATTGTCGAACTCATATTTGTGAACTTGGTGTACCTCCAAGCCAGATCGTATGTATAGGGCTACTCCACCCCCAATTCCTGTTTTTCTTTCATTGCGAAATAGAGACATCCCAGGTATTGCTAGCTCCTGGTCCGAAAACTGAGAAGATATCCAAGTTTCAGATATTCCTATCAGATGAACCTTATTGGCATTGCTCAGTTCACGTAGCTCATCCATTTTATTTGGTAAACTCGAGGCGTTCATGTGTAAGCAGTTAATACTTTCAATTGGAAACGCGTGAGCTTCTTCCTGTTTGTCTGTGAGAGCCTTACGTGAGTGGACAGGTAACCCACCTATATAGGTTTTGTCTATTTGGTAGGTCCTGTCCTTTACACGTTTAATTATCTTCAAGACAGTCCACAAGTGGAATAGTCAGCTCCAACTTACCTTTGTGCTTGATCCTGGCGTCATATGGCCTGTCCGGGTGCATGTGGATTCCAGTTGGCAACCGACGTCTGTTGGCACGAAATGCTTCCAGAACTGAAGCCGCCATATGTGGGGATGGAAAAGTTATTCTCATCAGTCGGGGTCTAGGATCTCCGTCCTTCTTGGCTAGTCTCGCCACATGTTTAGTCAGTATGTTTTTGAGCCTCAAGGACTGTTTGATGAATTTCCATTCCCGAATGTCAGATTTTGCTTGACTATGGTCCATGTTTTCCGGTACACCTTGCACAATGATATTTCTTCCACGGAAAAACTTATCTCGAGAATCTTTATGGACGTTCCGGATGAGATTGCCCTCAGAATACTGTATGTAGGGCAGTATTCTGACGTTCCCATCGAATTTCAGTAGATGACTAGCTAGCAGGACATTCTCTACTTCATTACCATAAACATTATCGTAATTGTTTTTAATTGGGTAAGTATGGTAGTGAGTTTGCCAAAAGACAATAAATCTACTGAGGTTCGTTACTTACGTGTCACCAGAGATGTATTCGATTACTCTTTTACTGTATTCAGAGATAAGTGAAGGGGTCACGTGACCTGAACTATAAGATCGAATTCTTTGGATAGATCGAATGGTTCTGGACGTGATGGAAAAAGCTTTCGCTTGACAGGCTTCCATATCTAACAGCAGTGGATCATCGAGGCCTAAAGGTGGGAACATAGATAGATTTAACGGTAAAAGATAAATGTCAATAAATTATGGTGAAATTATAGTGGTAATTATAGAGGTAATTCAAAATCCATTTAGAAAGTTTCATTCATGAAAATCCTTTCACATACACATTATGTGAGTTAATCCCCTTGATTCCTTCAGATGTACGTTTTGTTGATCGTTTGATTCCATTCAAGATGGTACTACTTTTATTTTATTTTAGTTTTTGATTTGTTTATGTCTACACTGGATCTCCAAGTTTTTCCTGAAAGACATCTATGTTGTCTTAGTTGATATATAGTAAGTTTGGGAGCTGCGATTGACGCATCTGACTGTTTTAAATCCTAACACCTGTTTTTGGTAGGATTCATGTATCACAGTTTTTTTGATAAAATTTGAAGCTATGGCGGCGTGATCACTTTTCCTCAGGAAAGCCAGAATCAAAAGGTTGTCAATTAAGAAGTCCTCTCTTGTCAACGTATGATCTAAACGTAACAGAGTTTAATAGTATTACCGGCTCTTGTTGCGTGATTTGTGATGCCCATTTCTTTCAGATATGCCTGTCGGATAAGTTCTATTAGCAATAATAAGTTCACGTGACTCATCCATTTTGTTCGGTAAACTAGCTGAGTTCGTTAATAGGTAGTTGTTCATAAGATGACTTGTCTTTTTCTATTAACGCTTTCTACGCATTTCCAGTCTTAGAGCTAACGAACCTGAACTGTCCACAGAAAGTAGAGGTGAACACATTCAAACGTTTCTTAACACACCTGATGAGTCTCTTTCAGTTTTGTTCACAGAGGACAGTTCTTAGGTCAGTACAGTGTCATGCATGGAACAAATGAGAACATAAATAAGAGCTAAATATACCTTTAAAGATAAATCATGCTCCTTCACCTGACCAGCAAGTCAGCTACTTCAGTGTACTTTTTGAGACTAAAATGTTTTTTCTCCGCATATTTGTCCGAGGACTATCTGATCCTAGACTATAGCAGAAAATCTAAACCTGAGTAACAAATGTGCATAATCACTATAACTGAAATGTATCAAACGACATGTACAGACACTCTCCTCGGTTGGATTCATGAATGATAAATCTAACAAATAAGATACCCTGTTTTGAACAAAATAGTGTGTGTTTGGTTACAAATTATGGTAAAGTATGACCCATTAAGAACACAAAAAGCCTACTGTCAAACTCACTATCATATCTAACAGTGAACATAGATTCTCAATTTATCTGAGGAGCATAGAACTCTTTAGGTATCAAACACCAGTTACCTTTACTCCTCAGCCTGATTTTTTTTAAGATGAAACCTACAACCGAGCTGATCGAACTAAGATAAGTGATACTCAATATTGGATTACGTCTGAGACTACTAGAATCTCAGAGTTTTCAGTGTAACTTCTATACCTCATTAATAACTCTCCAACTAAACATCGGCAAATATAAAACAGAGGTTTGGGTATAAGTGCGTTAGATATACATATAAGAAATGCGACCAACATAGATAAATGAATAGTTTTGGAACACAAGTTGTGCGATCCCACTTGTACCAAAAAACTGACTTGATCGAGTAATGAAAAGTATGTCTTCTGTCGAGCAGAAAATGATGCTCCGCAGCTCAAGAGGTGTTAACAATCAAACTACAATGTGTTATTAATGTAAAAGGTTGCGAAATACCAAGCCCATCACTTATCAGTTTGCTCAGAAAATGAGCTACTGTAATCCTCAACAGCAGTGTACATTTCTGAAAGATAAGAAAACTGATTCTCATTCTATAGCGATACTCAAATCAGCCACTCAAGCAGTAAAAATGACAACCTTTAAAGTACAGTGGTCGAATAAACAAAATTGAAACAGCTAATGAGAAACTACATTATACTAAGGATGCCACAGACAGTCGGTGTTTGGTAGTAACTTTACTCGTAAAATATTTTTAATCGGACACCAGCCCAATCAAATCAAAATTCAAAAATCAGGGAGTTTGAAGATATAATTTACTGGTTATCGATGTATCGAGAATCGTTAGATTCAGGCTCGCTAATATTTGCAAGGGAAGTACAATACAAAGTACGCGCTCGCGATCTGTTGTGGTTACGTGACCGAGCACCTTCAGCTAGGGTCTCTCTAGTAAAACTAATGAGGTCAGCATCAATGAAGAAGACTATATAATTATATATTCTGGGGACTTATTCATCGTTACAGTGCTAACGGAAGACCAAAGAACCAAAATCGTTCACAAAGTGGATTATTCTAATTCCATACGATCAGATTTGGAAATATGAAGGTCGGATATAATTATTTGACGTCTGAGTGGAAACGACCAGTTATAAGTCGTAAGGTGATTTCCACACACATTGGTACAAAAACGCACGTGAAACATCTTATATTTACAGTATTCCGAAATGAACTCATAATCAGAGATTTCCCCACTTTGACTTTTATGGAAAGCATACACATACTGTTTGTAGTGTATATCAGAAACACATTGACCTTAAAGATGCTACAAGTATACTGAATTTGACAACAAGTTAACCAGTAGCATCTTTAAAATCGAAGTGTACCAACCCAGAAGTCAGAATAGGTTCGAAGGTAATATTTGATAGGCTATCGATGGATAAAAAAGTGACTAATCTAAGCTGGCTATCTGTTGTAGGAGATATGAAGCACGGCGCACCCACTCGTGATCTGGTACGGATGCATGACAGGGCGTCTTAAGCTAGGTGGGTCTATTTAAAATAATGCGGCCACCATCGAATGTCGAAGACTTATAGAGCTATTCATTTTGGGGATCTATCCATCGGTACAACCTTGAGACAATTAACATTATCACTTCTTATTAGTATAGAGCTTAATAGCCCTGACGTTACATCAGAGGTCTTTATCAACCGAGATCCAGTCGCAGAAACGGCAAGTGGTTTCAATTTATACACTAGTACCATTGAAGAAAAAACGATTTTTTCAGATTGTAGGATTTTACTTTGCAGAGAGAAAACATGGATTTTGTGTTAGCCGATTTATATAACCATATTGTGTGAATCCATTCTTTTCTTGGACAAGTTCGTGAAATAAGCAGAAAACATTTGTAGCTCTGAAATTCTTCAACATTAAAGCTGACGTCGTCAATTCGACTGGACAACCCAGGTTGACGGCGCTTGACCAAGCATGCTTATCAGGCCGTTTGTGTTCGCGATACACCGGATCTTATAAAGTAATTGTTTAGCTTAGATTACATACTTTTCATTGCATCAATCATTTTCAAAACATACACTTCCCGGCTCGTAGTTCGATTGGCTTTGAAACCTTCAGATTATAGGGTATTACAGACCGAAGCGTTGCCAAAGGATGTATGTCCGTGACATCTTTATTACCTCTGCTGTATTAGCAGACATTTTCAATCTACCTTTATCGCTTCATTTTTTTCATCGTATAATACTCGAGTTGAACGGTAATTTCATGACATCCAAGCTTACGTAGAAGTCACACCTCGCAGTTAATACCTGATGTGAGTAACCCTGGGGATTGCTTCTTTCCTCCTCGTTATCTCAGGGGTTAGGATGAGCTCGTGATCTTTCAAAACGATATGAACAGCATGGGTGTAATATCACGACACATATCCATTCAACTTGTGAGTGCTTAATGTGTGTGTTTTTCAAATTTAACCAACTACTGTAAGCGTTTCAAAGCTACGATGCCTTTCCAACCACATGGTATGTTTCATATGTCAATTCTGTTGCCTATCATTCTTAAAAGACAGGCCAGGATGAAAATATCCCTGTAACCGCAGTGGTATACCTTGACTTTGAGCCTCGTAGGTCGTTCAGAACTTTGTTAAAGTGCATGAGTATATAGTGTCGGTCGCTATATTAAGCTCACATACCTTATTCTAGCTTCTGAACAGGCCAATTCATCCACTCTTTTTGAGTCACGTCTTGACCTTTTTAATTATTCACTTATCAACCTTGACTGTATGTGTACACTCCTTCCTCACATGCCTGTAACCTAGCTACAAATACTGATTAACGCTTGATTAAACGGGGCTGGCTTACATGCCTTCTCCACCGCGCGTCATTTCGCTTCGCTCTTTTCTACTCGCTTCACCCCTCCCATTTTCTTTCCAGATCAGTGATTACACAAAATACAGGTATTCAAAAATCCATTCTCATATTCGGCTTATTTAATCCCATTATTAACCAACGCGATTCAAGTCGATGAAGTGTACGAAGATAGCCGACAAGTGTGTTTCAATAACAATTATACGATATTACTGGAGTCAGATATCAGGCCACAAAAAACATATGCTGTTAACATGCCAACTAATTCAGTTAAAGCTAACCTAATGAAAAGTCCCACTACAACATTTAAGCAGTTGGAAAGAAGTGTTATGGAATTCTCGATGCACCGCCTTATTTCATCACTAACGCATGGTCAAGTAGTCAACAAAATACACCTACTACATAAACGTTAGTTTCAAACACAGGGTGTTAGTAATGATGGACTGTATTTCTACTTTCCATCGAAATATCGTCTGACGAACCACACAAACATTATTATGTATCCTGAACATAGAAAACCTGTAAGGAATTAATTGGCATCTGAATAATTTTAACTAGTGCACATGTTCAAACATTCCTCGGTGGACTAGCCTGAGTTGTTGGAAAACAAGCTCAAAAGAAGCCAGGGACAATAGAAAGTTTATAAATGCCTTTTTGAAAAAAAGAATACTGGCGATTTAGATGTGTAATAATATTACAAGAAAAATGATACCACCAATTGAAATAAGACAAGTGACGTAACAAAGGACTAAAATGCATAAAATAGAACAAAAAACCGAAGGCATAAAAACAATGAAAACATAATAAATATCGTAAAATGTCATGGTCAGGTGAATATTGCACATTTATAGCAAGAACAAATGCAGTCATGGTTTTTCAAAAACGGGGATGTGTCTACGCTTGGTTGTGAAGAAAAAGTTCAAATTTGAAGTCGGACAAATAATTTAAACGTTGATGCAAGACACCGTGTAGCTGAAATTCATCATTGTCTAGTAAAACAAGTGGAGAGAATAAAAATTCAATAAAGATTAACGTGCTAAAAATTCAATCCAGCAAATAAACACAGGCTAATTTGTTTAGACATCTAAAAAAATTAGCTTTCTATATAAATCCCAAGTCATCAACAAAATTTACTCAATGAGTAACAAACTGAATTTTATAAATTCATATCTTCTTCATTTTAGTTTTAATAGACGCTGTTACGGAGTCTGACGGATTTTAATGAGAAATCTAAAAGTGTACTTTTAAAGGTATTCAATTTGTCATTTGTTTGGTAAAGCTACAAGACTCCCTAGATTGAAGTAAATGAAAAAGTTCTAAGCCTAATGTAGAGAGTTTTAATTGAGAGGTTAAATAGCTAATCCATACATTGGTATAAATTAACATTAGAAAATCTGTTTTCAGTTGTATCTTCCAGACACGTACGTGGGAGAAAATTCGTTTTGCAACATATATTATACTTTCGACTTATTATACGACCCTCAGTTAACACATAACGACAGATATAAATCATTACGTGTTCTTAATAAGGTAATTTTAGCTGCTAAGTGTTAAGAAGAAAAATGTCAAGTTAAAGAAAGACTTGTAGCTTTCGGAAATACTTTAAGGATCAGAAAGAGACATTTTTAAAAATAAAGAATCCAAGATATAATTAAAAGTACAGTTATATTCTGAACAGCAAATTTCTGATCAACTACATGGCAGAGTGCGGAATAATTGTAAAAATGTGACGAATTTATTTTAATCAACTTGGAAATAGAGTTACGATAAGTAACTCGACATACGAGAAAAAAGCAAGTTAGACAAAACAATGAAATAAATAACTATATAAATAAACAACTTACCATTCTTACTAACTAACAAATCAACTACAGCCAAAAGAACAGTAAACTTTTGGCCATTAAATAACTTTAAATCAGACACCATAGGAAATGGACATAACTTATGGTTAACTGTAATCGGACAAGTAAGTTGTTTTGATGGTAAAATTTGAACTAAAAGTGCAAGAACGATAGGTGTATTGTGTAGCTTATCATTTTTATCAGAAAAAGTATCGTCTATAAGGCCATAATCACAGGACACTTTAGTGTTCTGTACGTGATTGGTACTTGGATTAGATACTGATATATCGCCACTGGTATTAATTTCGGGTTCAGAATCATCATTAATGAGGAGTAGGTAGACGGCTGTAAAGGTGGAACGGCATAACTGACTATCATTTAACAGATTTGGATGAAGACCGGATAAAGGAAATAAGACAATATTCATTTCATCACCGATTTTAAGTTGGTCTCCAGCACAGAAAAATGGGACTAACTGAAAAAACAAAAATATTAAAAATTGTAAATATTGTTATATCTATGGTTAAGGTATGGAAGAATTTTTTAAAATCCATTAGTACTCTATAAAGTACTAAGGAATATATTTTCCGGTGGAAACCAATCTTTAACGCCAAGGATTATGGGGAAATACCTGTATGTTAATCAGTCATCAAGTAAGTGATGTATCAGTATTTATGTTATGAAGCTATAAAATCATAATTAAAAGACGTGTAGTATTTGGGATTTATATATATCAATCGTTAATCTTAGGGTACTTTTGAGGACCAGAAAGCACCAAACGGTTATGATATCCTACTATGAGATATCTTACCGACCACCTTACTTTACAACAGATTAAACTCGAAACTAGATGAGAGGGTTAACACTCACTCATGTGAAATTTCAGCTTTAATCAACTGGCTGCCTAACATGAGGGTCATCCAGTGCACCTGTGATACTTGTGTGTGTCCATCGATAAGGAGTGTCTTAACAAGGGGAAACACCTGTCCGGTTTGGGTACATGAAACAATCTTTTCAAATCGCCGTTTACAATTGAAAAACTAGAGATAATAATCAAATAAAAGCGACTCAGTAAGTATGCATTTAAATGTGACCACTGATTGCATACTTCTTCTTAAGTAATTTTAATAATTTGTACTGTGTGTATTTGCAGACATCTTATTTGTTTAAAGTGTGATTATTCATATCACAATTAGTATACTTAACAACATAAAATCTGTGTGTAACATTTTACTTATTATGTATAGTTGAATAATCTATTTCAATATTATCGTTAATTGATAAACTGCCATTATTGGTTTAATAATATTTATATATTCATATGCCAATGTTACTGTATATTAAACCAAAGCCTAATGAAGATCTAACTGAAGACAATATATTTTACTGATATGTTTTTCTAATCATATACTCTATGTGTACTTTTCATGAAAATATAGTCATTATTATTATGATCGTTCATTAATAATAGTATTATTATTTATTCATTTTTTCAGCTGCATACTTTCTTTTTTCATCTTCAAGTACTATATTAACATCATGGTCAAAATATGAATTTATAAAATGATAACTTGCTGTTATTATCTATTCTAAAAGTAACAATATCATATGCTATTTTACTGGTATAATTATGATTGATGATTTGTGGTACGATCATATGAAATTATTTACATCAATTTTTATTTGAATAATAATAGATCTTTCCATTTTATTTAATAATATAACTACATTTTACACTTGAACACTTGTTTATTTCCTTGAAACACGATAAGTTTATCATTAATTTTAATAGGAAATATTTAGATATTAATTTATATTAATATTAGTATACGGATTATTTTTACTGGAGTTACAATAAATTTATTTTCTTGAAACCAAGTTTAAGAGAAAAACATAATCTGGGTCGTCTTAACATTTTACAATGGGTTAACATTAAATGCACGGCCATTTTTTAATTTTTTTTCATCCCATTCGCAAAAAATTTTCATCCCCATCTTCCAATAATTTTTATTCTGTTCCGTCCAATCAAATAGGTAGTTTTGAGTTCGTTATAATTGGTCGTTTATTTCTTAAAATTGATATAAAATGTCAGGACATGACGACAGAGCACATTTTCCTCCAATTATGGGCGGTAGTAAGGTGCAAAGCACGAGCTCTGTCGTTCCTCACGTTGTCACAGAAACCGATAACCTATTCTTGAGCACATTGTATCTCGTAGCGTCTCAATCACTTGAAGAGCGCCGTTAGAACTTATGAAAGAGCTACGTACTGCCATTATGCGGTGAGAGATTCTCATTTCCATGGAGATCGGAAGCCGTATATTAAATTCGTATGTTGGAGAAATGGTCTTAGAACACCTAGCGGTTCTTCACAGCCGAGTAGGAGGTAATTTGATTAGTTTTATTAAAATTTTTCATAAAGGACTTCCGTGAACACTGGATGTCCTTCCTTCATCTTTTGTGAGTTACCAACTATCAAAATAACGTCGATATGGATGCAACGTTAAGCAATAACGAGGAAGAAATTGTTTCGATTAACTCAGAGGAGTTCAATGAACGAGACGACGACAATGACGAGGACGCGTATGACAACAGACTTTGTGATATTTGCAATGTTGCGCAACCGTCATATGAAACTGCTGATGGAAGTGCCTGGATTTTTTGTCCATTTGAAGCAATGTTTCATTTATATTGTGCTTACGACCCATCACCACTTGTCCATGGAATCCTCTGTCCCATATACGGCGCTGTAACGGAATCATAGCAACACCTTTGTTCATGAAATTCGGAACTGTTAAGAGAACGAGTAAAGGCCCTTTTCAGGGCCACCCAAAATTTGATTCCAATTTTTTTGTTTCAATCTCTTATTTCCATGACAAACGTCAAGTGATGAAGCTACCAAAATTCATTTGATATTAATCATCATTATGTGATTATCACCCACGTATTCGAAAAGGCTTTTTAAGCTTTATCAAATATACGGTTTAAGTGAACGATTTCTTATAGGAAATGTCATCTAATGAACAATAATGTGTCTAACAAAATAGTACATGCAAAACTTATTCAGAATGTTTCAATGTTTTGTCATATAGTTACGATAGACTAATGTAGTTATTTATTTATTTTAACACATAGAAATTGGTACAAGGAGGCACCAATTACATATGTGCCACACGAATCTCAATTGATTTGTGTGAGGGCTGTGATACTGCCCGCGTGCCCAAACCGAAGCAGGTGGTTTTCTTAGGAGCCACACCCCGAGCCTTCGACCTAAAGATCTGATCCACAAGACAGTGGAGCATCGTAAGGAGATGCAGTCCCATGGTAGCCGGTGACCAACGATTGGTTCATACGCCATTTGTTCCTTCAGGATACTGGAGCCCATGTGCACCATTGGTTTGGGATCCGGTTAAAACGCCGGACATTCGCCTTTCTTCCTCTCATTTTCGTAGACAACAGCCCCGCCACGAGAAGGCAGTGAGCAGGAATTCCCTGGTAGAGGTTATATACGCGTGGCCATGTGAGAGCATTTCGAGAGGGAGAGCGGACTCTCCCCATTCTCGGCCGTATCAGGGCATTTGGGGGCAGACTAATGTAGTACTACCAGTACACTAGTACAACATTATTTCTATGGGAAAGGTCAGCTGAACCAACATTAATGAGTTCTAATTAAGCCTTAGTGACTAAGCAATATAATTAATTGAGATTTATAAAAATTTCGTGGATTAGTTGAAACTAGACATTAACAGGTTTTCCATGGTGCGCTAAATTCAATTGACTCATGATCTAAATTGTTCAAATCAAAAAAATAATTCTTTCTGACTGTTCCATCCGAGTTTTGATAAAAATGTTAACTTTTTAAAAATAAAATACACCAACTTCATTGAACCGATGCATATATGTGCTTGGTCCTAAGTTGTAATTGACTGATATATATATATATATATATATATATATATATATATATATATATATATATATATATATATATATATATATATATATATGATATTTATAAATTAAGCACATATTCCAAAACTATCAATCAAAAGACTGAGACAGGATGGAAATCAAAAACTAATTAAAACTTTGTTTCTTTAAATAAAATGAAAACACGAACCAATTAATTAAATAGAAAACATTTATGCATAATGCTCACCTTTTGACTAGTTCGAATACATTTATGAGTAATTATTGCACTGTCTTTTTCATTTGTCGGTGTTGAGGTTGATGGATTTATACACTTCATTTGATAATTAGTTTGGACGAATGTATCATCACATTGAACTAGTTCAACTTCAGCTTGACATGTTAAATTACAAGTTGTCACGTCAAACGCTGAATCACATGGGATAACATCAACAAAATTTGAATGTTTACTCGTATTTCCATCGCATAAATTCCGGAAACCGTTTAAATCAGAAGTAATAGCATGCACAAAAGCTGGAAAATCAGTGTAAGCAAGTAAATGCCATGGCCATGAAGAAGGTGAACTGTATGAAAAAAAGAAAACAAAATTCATTCGGTTTACGTTAATAATAATGGTCTTGAATAGAAACGAGAATAACCAAGTGAAATCTTTTACTAACAGATATGTTAATCAGATTAAGAGTAAACGGAAGTTAGTAACTAAAACTTTTATTTTCTTGAACTTAAAGTTTACGCGATGCCTACTGATACTATGTCACGGTTGTTTAAAACAAAGCATGTGAAGTAAGGTCCGAATAGGCTAACCGAACACTAAAACATCAACTAATAATATGAAAATTTATGTAGAATTCTTAAATATATATATATATATATATGTTTGACAGTAAACACCATACACATTAAACATCAATATTCATTATTATGATAAGAATAAGTAAGAATACTTTGAGTTCTCACCCAAACCAATAATACGCGTAAATTTGTTAAAGATGGCGACATTTAAGTAAAAACTTTGGAAAATATAAAACGAGCATTGGTAATCTCGTGAAAATTTATAAATTAACAACAGTTAATAATAGGCTTTGTCAACAACTAATACCAATTGAACAAGATGTAGTTATCTTATAGCTTGAATAATTCACTTAACAACGTTATAGAGATTTGAATTAAAGAATTTGACTTTGAATCACACCGGAAACAACGATGATTAACATGTATGTTGTCATATCGAAGAGAATTTGGGCGAAGTTAAACTTTCATAACTACCAGACGGATTCTTAAATTATTGTGGTCTAATATTCTCCTATTTGTAAGCTTTCGTTTGATTAATAGACTGTTTCATGTGTTCTACTATCTCGAACTAATCATTATTTAATTATTCTCATGTTTCCGTTTTTGCATCCTTTACGACTAATTTGTACAAACATTGCAAAATCATATTTGTGTTACGGTGAAGTCAAATATTTTACCTATATTATCACATAAGCTTCAAGTAATGAATGAACAGAGTGCAATAAAAAAGACTTCTAGGTTACTAGGTTACAAAGAACTTGAGGATCAACAGATGTTAAGGTCTCGGTTATTGTTGGTTGATCCCTGTGTCATTGTCGAAATAGGTCACTGGTCATAGAGGTAACATAGGCGAGAATACTGATAATAAAACAAAACAAAACAACTACTCTCATAATAGCAGCCTAGTTACATGGAATTCAAACTATCCCAATAATCTGAAGTTCCTTTTGGAGAAATGATATATACACATGAAACGGATACTCTTAAAAACAGGGCAAAACGTGAGTGTTCAATTTCAAACAGTTAGTCCACTATTTAAACCGATTTTTTTAAATTTAGTAATCTATTAGATATTTCATAAGTACTTTTGTAAATAACAGTAAATCCTATAAAGGGAACAATAACAGATTACATATGTTAGGAAAATCAAATCAATTTAAGAATTACTTTAGTAGTTGACCTAAGGAACTCTCATAAAATAATTAGCTAGATGAAGAGATTTGTCAGTGTCATTCAGCTACAACGTAGGACCAGGAAGATATACGCATCGGTCCAAGTTGCCACACCTCATTAACACAACAAAATGAACACCAAATTCATAGTCGTTACTTCAATGGTAGTAATACATAAAAAAAGATTGAATATAAAGATACGATACAAGCAGAGAGAATTAGTTCGTAGAAAGAAAGGTATAAAGCAATTTTAATTTCATGGTTTACGGGAACACAGAAAGTGTATACATCTACGCGATTGTGGTCAATTCTAAGCCATATCACACAGAGTCTCCAACCATTGGTCAAGATAGTTGCGCGGACCCCAACCAAATAGCCTGCATCTACCAACATGGCTCAGACTAAAAGTTAGTGACTTCAAGCACTGATGCCACGTTTTGGTTTGGCCGACCCTAACTTTCTTCTATCCGCCTTCAACACTAGTCAGCATTGCGCACCGTGATAATCGGTGTTCAGTCATATGTAACACATGGCCCAACCATCTCAGTCGATCAAGACTCACAGCCTCATCAACTGAGTTATCAATATTCCTTAATACCCTATGTATAACCTCACTATTACTTACCCGGTGATCTCAGCAGATGCGAACAATATTTCTAAAACATCTGTGGTCAAACACTAATAACTTACGAGTATCCTCTATCCTTAATGGCCACATTTTGCAGTCGTAAATTAGAACGGAACGAACTGCCGCGAATTATACTCGTCCCTTAATTGATAAACGGATATCTCGCTTTTCCCATAGGTGACGTAAGTTGGAAAAAGCCTAACGAGCTTTTCGAGTCCGTGCTGAGATTTCGTCAGACACCAACCCATTAGGGCTGACCAGATTTCCACGACAAGTGAGGTTGTCGATGCATTCGACTACCTCAAATGCTGCTTTTAGGTCAAGAAAGACCACCATTGTCGGACGCCAATAAGCATGTCTGTGTCCCGAAATCGGACGAATGATGAATATGTGGTCGATGAAGCGACGACCAGGTTTGAAGGCAGTCTGATGTTTGCAGTTCACGAGTCTTTGTAAGGCGTCCGATAATTAATGAGGCTAGTATTTTAGATGATGTGCTAGTCAAACTAATCAATCTACGGCTATCTCAGAATGATTTTGACCCCTTCCTATATATCGGGGCGATAAATGATTGTGACCAGTACGATGGGATTACGTCCAACTCTCAGATTTATCTAAAATAGTAATTAACCTAATCGCTAAAACTGGACCGCTATCCTTAAAAACATCTGAAGTTAATTCATATGGACCACCTGCTCTTCTTCGTCCCAGATTAACTATAGCCTTTTGGACTTCAGCTAGAGTCGGGGGACCTACTTCAATGCTCCATTCACACTGTCTGGGAATGCTGGGTAGTTGTAGAGGAACTGAAGGCCAGTCGAACTGTTCCTTAAAGTGTTCCGCCCATCATTCGAAAAGTCTGGGCTGAGAGCAGATAAGTGTGTCGTCTTTTTCCGAGATAGTCTCGCCTACAATTGACTTTTTAATTCCAGTTTCTTTTATTAGTCTGTAGAGTTGTCTTGTGTTCCCTATAGCCGCCGCCTTTTCCATCTCTTTTGCTTTCGTTGCCCACCACTGCTCACGATCGTTCCTTAGACTTTTGCTTAACCTACATCTGATTTCTTTACGCTCTTCATCGTGTTGAGAGCCTGATAAGGTGAGTTTACGAGAATTGATCAGTGCAATAGACATTGAAGAAACCCATTGGTTCGTTGTAACCCTGTGGTTTAAATCACTAGTTGATGTCACTGCTGTTTCAACAGCTGCTTGTAAATCTTTCCAAGCAACATCTGGATCAGCCTCGTTTTCAGAACTACCTAAGTGTGACCTCAGTTGTTCCTGGAACCTACTTTTGGTTTTCTCATTACTCAATTCGGTTCTAATGAGTCTTTTTTGTGTGGCTCTTTTGCGTCCAGTGAGGTGCAAGCAGATGCGTGCTCGTATTAGGGCATGGTCGGAGTCCAAACAGGTACTCCAGAATGAGCGACAATCTTCTATTGACCCTCTCCAACGATGACTGATGGCAATATGGTCTATATGAGTCCATCGCTGGTTTGGTGCGGGGTGTCGCCATGTTAGACGATGTCTCTCTTTATGCTTAAAATCTGTGTTTGCTAAAAATAAACGATTGTCTGAGCACAGTTGCAGCAGACGATCACCATTATCTGTTCGCTGTGCTGGAATACTAAGATACCCATCTGAATGTCTTTCTGCTTAGTTTAAGCTATCTACATAAGCATTAAAGTCACCTGCTACGAGTACTATGTCTGAGTGTTTAGCTTTATGAAGTTCAGAGAGTTTTCTGTAAAATTCATCTTTCACTTCTTCCGGGCTGCAGTCAACGGGAGCGTAGGCAGAAGCGACGAAAAGGCAACGACATGTGCCGAACAGCACATACGAGTGCTTGCCCTGAACTTATACTTAGTGCTATGACTACACCCGTCAGCCCACGAGAACTTGCCGTCGGGTCGCCAGGTAAACGAGGGGTATATCTCGTCGACTCCCCGTTTTGGTTTTGTGAGGTTAAGTTAATGATCACAATAGGATCTTGTATGTGTGTTTCGGAGACATAGCATACATCAATGGTATGATATACCAGGGTCTTGGCCAAGGACGTCTGCTGGCCGATCTGACGTAAGTTACATACAGTGAAGACTGCAATGTGTAGTTCGGAGCAAGGTTTCAGTAGACCCGAGATAGTATTTCGCACACTAGAATCGTTGGCCATGGTGACACTTGAGAAGGAAGTCGATGAGGTTGATAGTCGAAGTACGAAGGGTAATAGAATTTAAAGAAGAAAATCGATTATTAATTCAGTGATCTTGAGTGCTGTTAAAGATATGAAGGCAGTTACTACTTCACAATTGTCCACACTGTGAAAGGGTTTTTCTAGAGATACCTGAAAAGGAAATTGTTTTAGAGGTGGTTTTAGTGATGTGAAAGTGACTGCAGTATTCAAGGGACAACTGCTTGAGGCCGGTCACACACGACTTTGCCGTGAGTAATTTTCATATTAGCTCCGTATGTTTTGAGACTTTACCGCCAGAGACGAATATCCGTGGGATAAGGCGAGATGTGCATTCTTAGGGTTGACATTTTCTAACCTACCCTTCCTTGTGGGAGGTCACCATCACTGTTATGTTTGCTGCTTTTAGTCTTACCGTTCTTGAACCGACTTGTCTGGCATGGTTGGACTTTGAAGAACGATTGTTCCAGCCAGTATAGCTCGATTAGTTCATCACTATAGGCAAGTTCGACCACCACGTCAAGGTAGCAGCAACGGTAGAATATTTTGGAAGCAGATAACTTCAAAAAACTTTGTTTACTAATAGATTAAACATAAATAGAATTACCAAGGGAAACTGTTACTGATACTCAAAACATGAACAGGCAATGTAGAAAGAAAATCATGAATTCGACCAATATCAATGAAACTTGAAGGGGAATGTGATTTATGACCATTAGAATTTGGTTCAGATGATTCAAATTGTGAGGTAGAAATCAAATTAAATTCTATTGTTTGTGCATGATGAGTTGGCGTTACAATTGAAGTTGTCGCCAAACTATGCGCAGATAAATTTGAATGATGGCTTCTAGGTAATGTACTGTATTCTTCTGGATTGATTTCACCGAATAAACTATCATTACGAATAAGTAGAGAAAAAGAGTCATCTGACTCGTCAACATTTAATTCAGCTGCTTCCGCCTCAAACAATTCAGAATCTTCAAATACAAGAGCGACCAAATTAATTGTCTCGGTATCAGGTGATAAACAATCTCGTTTTGACCACCGAAAAGTTCTTGGGGCCATTCCTTACTAAAGAACAACCACGGAGAAAAAGAATTATCACTAGTTATTTCAAGAAAAAAAACATAAAATGGCAATATGGAGATTATTCAGAATACCGAACAACATATTATAGTAAAAAACAAGGCATAAAATATGGTAGATAAATAACTATATTTAATAGTTATTTATCGGTGCATTGACTTGCCTGATAACAATTTACTGTAGAGTATAACTAAAATGGCATTGAAAAAATGATCTGAATCGATCAATATAATGACTATAGGGTACCTAATTTTATATTTTCTAATTCGTAGTGTTGACTGAGCGCTATCAACTGAAATATTGACAAATTCAGTAGACTCGTCCCCAATACTAAGTAAGAAGTCTTAGCTAAAGTGGATTTTGATAAGTTAAGAGTCGGAAGTATATGAAAATTCGATAAGCCTCAAATCACATACATTAAGGCTACAGAAAAATACAGATGAAGTATTCCAACTAGCCGGTTTTAATTTTTAAAAAATTAGATGGCACAGCATATGGTTATGGTTCGAGTACCTGTGAACGAATATGTACCTCGATTTTCTGCATATACCTTCCTCATGGATCTGAGTAAAAAATATCTAAGATGTAATGATGAGTTACGTAATAAATGAAAATTTGAGCTTCAAAAAACTCAAACAACACGTAGTGTTAGAGAATGATAATTTATGCTACCATAGGAATATATGAGTATGGAGTTTATATATTTGAATATGAGAAATCAACCTTTTGAGATTTCAGAACAAAGTTCTATATGAGCATTTCAAACAAATACCTCATTCAAGCATAACCTTGGATTGTACATAAAATAATTTTTATCAACATCTAGGGATGTTCAAGCAAAAACTCACGAAGTTAAGTATTTACTAATTTAAATATAGCAAGTAATAAATAAAGAATATTACGTGAAAGTATTCTTAGTTTATATCCCGAATGGATCTTAGACAACTATTGAAAAACCAAGAAGCATTAGGCAGCTGTTTGGTCTTAATACGGGACCTCTCAGTAGTGAATATTCACGACCTCACTGCAGACCAAAACCCAGAATCTTAAGGTCTCACAGCGAAAACTCAAATCAGACATGTAAGCTTCCTTAGTGGTCTGAAGGATGAGCGCTCGCTGTGAGATCTGAAGATCTTGAGTTCGATACCAAAAGAGATTGTGGATGAGCACCACTTAGGTCCCATATTAGAATGAAACAGGTATTCAGTGCTTCCTGGTTTTTCAATGGCTGTATAAGATTGGTCAGGGTAAGAATTGAAATTCAACAATATCCACAAATTCCCTAAAGTACTTTGAAAGCACTCGTGATAAATCCTAACACATTAATTAAAAAAACTAGTTATCTGAAAATCTAACTGGGTTTATCAAGTTACAACAATATATTACCTGTTCGAAAAGACACAAATTCAGATAAAAATAAAAAACAATGTATATTTATAGAAATAAAAGTTTGGGAAAAAACAGAACTCATATTATTATTAGACATTTTAATTCGAAAAGTAATGTAGTACAACGATAATGCTTTTTGTAATATCAACTTTAATATCCATGTAAGAGTGTGGAAATGTGAAGAGGCACATATACATACATAATACCGTCCAGTTTAATTGAATAGCATAAAACATGATTTACTTAGAAGAAACAAAGGAAATAAATATATAAGTAATCCCACATCAAACTCTTTTCTATTCATCCTGTGACATAATACTGTGAATTCTCATAAGTAAAGTAGTCAACTTTTCAAACACCTTTATAAGTAGAACTAATTCCAAGATTGATTTGTTCTTTAGTACAATGAAATACAGCGCTAAGTAATCGAATAAAACCTGTATCCATAGGTTTATCCAAACCGCGTAAGAGTCTATGCCGCATAACACCAACAAATTCACGATAGCTTAATTGTCCGTCATCTAAAATAACAACGAAAATAACAGAAAAATAGACGAAAAACTGTAGAATAACGGAACATATTTTGCAATCGAATGAACGTTATTCAAACAGATTTAAAAATGATGAAGATTCGCATAAGGATTTTTCAACCTTTTAGAACTAATATTGCTCTATCATTAATTCACTCCCATTTTATACAGAAAAAAGACGCAAAAATGAGAGAAAACAAATATGAGATAATTTACAAAATAAATTGAATCAACTGGGATAAATATTGAACAAAGTGTATGCCTTCTTCAGTTACGCATACACAAACACAAACTATCAGTAAAACTATATGATATATTACTACTGATATCAATGCATTGAAATAACTATAGACAAAAATTTGAATAGAAAAACGTGAAGATCATAGATCGAGGAAACTCTAATAATGCTAAAGAATTTCTGGAAGCATAGCATTTAGCTCATTGAGTAACCAATAGAAAAAATTGCCTAAATTCAGCCTATTAGCCCGTTTGACAAAGGTCAGTCGGGAACATGATTACAGGTCAACAGAACAACAGTCAACCTAAGTATAAATGTAGTGAACAAGAACACGAGTGGAGACAATCGAATGCATCTGACCACAAAATTACAGAACATTTCACTAAAATCTGAGAACCATATAGTAAATAGTTAATTTGCAAAATATCAATTCATCGTCTTACACATGACTGTTCCTTTTGCAAATATCAGTCCATTGTCTCAGATTCCATTGTTCATGCATTTCCATGCCAATTGCGTTCTGTTTCCGTTCTTTCCTTATCGATCTTCTACTGAAATACATGATATGCCTGACCACCGTTATACACTACTTATGTGGATATAAGTAACCCCACCACATAAGGACACGTACAGATAATGAAATTTATGAAGACAATCAATCATAAACAAACCCACTAAAACAAACTGATTTAGGACTTATGAAATAAGTAAGAAGCTTACTTCTAAATAGAGTAAACAATGATGATACTGTTTAGAGCAACAATGAGAAGCCTGCAACTAAACGATTTAGCTCAAGGAACTCGACAACATCAAAAGACTAAAAAATCAAGGTAATCTTTAAAAATCGGAATTATATGGTAAATGTAGATGGTTAAGGAAGGTCCACTTCCAGTACGTCTAGAATATAAAAACTCTGGACAAATCATACCTCATTAATTGATATACGGTTATATTTACGTCCACAAACTACTGATTTTAATTTGAATAAGCATATTATCTTGTTACTATTAGAAAATACTCTATGTATTGTTTAGAGATCTAATAAACAAACTACTTAAATAGATATTTGACAAAATGTACACGAAATTCACTGGCTTACTATTTTCATCGAATAAAGTGAACACAACATCTAAAACATGTGGCGACAAGTGAAGATTGGCGACAGTTGAAGCAACATGATTTAAAGTATCTTGATTAATTGATGCCCCGGCCATATGATAAAATGTTAAAGCAGTATCCACATCAGCAATAGATCGAAGTAAATGACTGAAATCAGAAAAATCTTTATACGTGATACCCTAAAACATATATATACATGGAAAAAAAGAAAGGATTAAGATTTTTGGTAAGAAAAAGCATTCTATTTGTAAGTGTTGTGTAAAAAATAAACTTTACATTAAGCAGACTAAGAATAAAGAATTGTAAACAAAAAACAACTCGTTATAAGTAATATCGTAGAACAAATGAACTGTTAAATAAGATTTACAAACTACTAATTAACATGAGATGGACGAATTACAAATATTATATAATTATTATCTATACGTGGTAAAATTGACAGAATATTCAACATACTTATAATCGAATAGTAGTATATACTAGGGAATGTATGCGAACGATTATCATGAAAACGATTAATAATCGATAAACTATTTGAATTCTAACTGTAGTTGTAAAGTTACTATTGTGAGAAAATTACGTTTAAGTCAACAAAAAACCCAATTTAAATGATTACCGTAGACATGGGAACAATTAAAAAACTATGGAGTTCTTCACTAGCTACTTAGAATAATCTCATGGTTATTACTATGATTAAATAGCCAAGAGCATATTTGAAGCTTTATTTTGTATGCATGTATATGTGTAATCGGTAATGATACTGATCAACTATCAAGATAAGAGTAAATAGATTAGATTTTCAAACCAACTTAGCGGTTGTAGGTACAGTAACAGCCGAACAGTAAATACAGTTTAATCCTAACAATAATGAGTTGAAAACTTAATAACAATAAAATATTTAACTGATGGAAATAGAATGATGTGAATTCAAGAATTCATAAGGTTGTAAATGCACATATTTAATGAAAGTCTACAACCATGCATAATAAATAAGGCTTTAAGCATTTAGTATATCATTATCTTAGATAATAGATTAAACAAAGAGATACTTGGATTGTACGGAAAAATTAACTAAAAGAAATATTTCTCTAAATTAAAATATATCAAAGTGACTTTGATATTCTTTTTACAGGAAGGAAATTTCAAACAATAATTACACTAGTTTGATTCAATTGTAATGAATAAAAGAAAATCTGTAAGTTGTAAATATATTCAATCGAAAATTTCACAATGCAATTCACATGTTCATTCTAGCACAACTATTAAGAAAGGTTAAGGTCAGTTGAAGCAGCATGTAGCAATTACAAACTGAATCATTTTTATATACAGTGGTAAAGTGAACAGATTTTTATATTAGGAGAGAAATAATCAAGTGGGAAATAATTATATATATATATATATATATATATATATATATATATATATATCACCAGTAGAAAAAGGATGAAGAATGAAAAGATCTTTAATAACCAAGAGATAGGATAACGATAGGGCAAACATTTTCAAATATATATAGATCAAAGTGGTTGGTAAAATGTGATGAAAGATATTTAACGCTTTCTTGTAGTTGATCAACACAAAAAGGGGTGAAAAAAGACTTACACTAGACTGATCAGAATCTATAGGAAACTTTGTTTTTACTCGACGAATCATTTTACGTCTTTTATTCTCAGAAAATCCAGCATAAACAAGTAGAGAATTGGCGAATTGAACTTCAGTAATTTTTCCATTCTTTGGTTCAGCTCTTTCAAACTGAAATTTTGGTTTAAAAAAGTATAAATATATAAACTTTCACAAGAGAAAGATGTAGCCAATCAATAAAGGTATAAAAAATACCACCTGAGCGATCAGTCACTTGTCTTTAAAAAACTGTTTATAAACATTATTTAAATATAGCGACTTTTCGTGAAGTCTTTCAATAAAAATGTGCCAGTTATTGCCATCATGAAACTGAACCAGTCGAGAAACTATTGAAAACGACGAAAGATTATAAGTTGCTGACCACAAGACCTGTTTTAAATTCGGTCAATTAAGTGGAGTGATGGGCATACAGTGGGTAGAAACAACTGCCAAATGCTTTCTAGTTATAGACAGTGTTCAGTAACTCATGATGAAAACGATCGTTGACTAATGATTTGTTACTAATCAATGGACGAACGTAATGATAGGATGTGTGGTCGAGTGACAGACACTCACGAGACCGTATGATTGATTTAACTCATTGAATAATTTGAAATCATAGAAAATAATACTAATAGCCGGAAAATAGGTTTTCTGATGTGATAAAACAGAATCCTTATGTAGAAAATATTAGCAGAAAAAATAACCATGATAAGATGTCATAGGCTATTAGAGAAAATACATTTGTAGACCACTTATTCTCCGATTAATCAAGAACCGGCTATTAGACCTAAGTTTTGGACATGATATCAGTGACTAAAGCGGTCACTTCTATACAAATAATGTTTTCTTATCGTCAAAACAGTAATTAATAAACGTTACAAATACTTGTGGTCGATAATTTATTACAATTGAAGTTAATAGAAAATCGCGTGATATGAAAAATATAACTTGGCGGCTAAAACGGAAAACAGCGTAAGGGCCAGATATATATATATATATATATATATATATATATATATATATATATATATATATATATAATTAATAAAGACTAACTTCTAGACGCATAATCTCCTCTTGTAAATCAGAATGAAATTGAAGAAATTTACTGATTGGCAACTTCTGATCGCCGTTTGGACCAAAGAAAAAGCGTTTGAAAGCACTATTACAACTACCTGGTTTCAAAGTACAACCTGTTGTTAAATTATCACGATGACGACGACCCATAGCAGTAGTGCCCATAATTACAGAACGAACCTGACAAAGCAAAAGATTGTTAACTGGTTACTATTAATATACAAATAAATATTTATTTCAGCCACCTACAAATTTATTTAATTCTATTCTATCAAAACAATGAATGGAAACGATAACGAAAAAAAGTTTCGAATGTCGCAGGTAGAGGTGAACGATTATTATACGATCAGCATCAGCACTATATTGAACGAAGACTTTGTGCGGATAACCAATATCTTGTTTGTTGCAAAAATCAGTGGCATAGTAAAATACGAAAACCAAACATTAAATACATCATTTGAACATCTAATTGTTTCTTACAAACGTGATCATTTTTTCATTTCACCTTTCTTCCCATTTTCCTCTCCTGTCAGTAAGAATCTTACTTCCCATGCTAGATACATATACTTATATCTGTCAGTATACACAGCATATATCATATTATTATTATTATTCATGAAAATCTCATCAAACTGCACAATTGCTGTCTAACGAAATCTCGCCACGTATTGAGAAACCTCGGTTGAACTTTTCCAACTAACCAAACTTATAGCATTACCGAGTGTTCGTTTAGCAAACAAAGTGCGAGTGTAATGCTCAGCAGCCTACTCTCCATTACTTTATAACTGTGAACATGGTCTATGAAAGTAAGAGACAAGAGTGTGCTACAGGCTTTTGATCATAAGTATCTTCGAAACATTGCGCGTATGTGATGGGATGACCAAGTGAGCAGTCTTGTGGTTAAGCACAGGATTCTAAACAGAGATGGTAAATAGGTTGTGAATATTCATCTATTGAAATGGTTAAAATATATGTTATGTATGCCGAACTGTCACCTACATCGACGGGCGATGTTTGTTGCGAATAAACCATGAAATGAAATCAGTCTATGAAGTCAATGACATTTTGTCTGAACCATGTTGGTAGATGTAGATTACTTGGTTGAAATTTTTGTAGCAACTTTGCGCGCCATGGCTCACGATAACCAAAGACAAAATTAGGTATATATATACCAAACATTCAATATTAACTTACAACTTCAAACTCGTTTATGTCCAATTCCCCATCTCCATTAATATCAAACATACGAAAAGCTATTTCAAACTGTCGACGAGGTGCTTCAAGAAAAATTATTAATAAGCAAAAAAGTAACTGTGATATAAAATGCCAGTTGCCAGTAGAGAATCATATTTAAAAGGAGAGGTAAATGATTACACCTGAAATTTTGAACACATTAATGATGATTATGGATCAGTAAGGGATTTTATTTGCAGATATTAAATGCCTAGATATCTTCACCAGGTTGTCTATGTGCACCTATCCAGAACTTTGTGGCTATTTTGTTAGGTTTGACTGAGGTCGGAATCACACTCAGCTCCAGAGTGGAAGAAGTTGTTTATGAGATAGTAGATCAAAAAGCTTCATTAAAAGGGAAAAACGAGTTGGAAATGATGTCCTTTCTTCATCTACACCAAAGGATCGAAAGACGATGATGTGGGTGGAATCAAGAATGAGTTACACTATCAGTTAAATGATCTTAACAGAGTACTTTCGACTGTAGTGATAGCTGGAGGTTTCAATGAGCAGGACAGGTGTTTGGATGGATAACAGGAACTCATTTGTTACAGGTCAAACAACGGTGATCATCTCTTGTGATTTTTTTGCAGAGAACAATCTGTTTCTGACCAACACCAACTTACAGACGGTTTACCTGCGGTCCTCCATCTATATATCAAGTCTTCACTCGGACTAATCACACAGAGATCAACTATCGCTATCCTTAAAAACATCTGAAGTTAATTCATATGGACCACCTGCTCTTCTTCGTCCCAGATTAACTATAGCCTTTTGGACTTCAGCTAGAGTCGGGGGACCTACTTCAATGCTCCATTCACACTGTCTGGGAATGCTGGGTAGTTGTAGAGGAACTGAAGGCCAGTCGAACTGTTCCTTAAAGTGTTCCGCCCATCATTCGAAAAGTCTGGGCTGAGAGCAGATAAGTGTGTCGTCTTTTTCCGAGATAGTCTCGCCTACAATTGACTTTTTAATTCCAGTTTCTTTTATTAGTCTGTAGAGTTGTCTTGTGTTCCCTATAGCCGCCGCCTTTTCCATCTCTTTTGCTTTCGTTGCCCACCACTGCTCACGATCGTTCCTTAGACTTTTGCTTAACCTACATCTGATTTCTTTACGCTCTTCATCGTGTTGAGAGCCTGATAAGGTGAGTTTACGAGAATTGATCAGTGCAATAGACATTGAAGAAACCCATTGGTTCGTTGTAACCCTGTGGTTTAAATCACTAGTTGATGTCACTGCTGTTTCAACAGCTGCTTGTAAATCTTTCCAAGCAACATCTGGATCAGCCTCGTTTTCAGAACTACCTAAGTGTGACCTCAGTTGTTCCTGGAACCTACTTTTGGTTTTCTCATTACTCAATTCGGTTCTAATGAGTCTTTTTTGTGTGGCTCTTTTGCGTCCAGTGAGGTGCAAGCAGATGCGTGCTCGTATTAGGGCATGGTCGGAGTCCAAACAGGTACTCCAGAATGAGCGACAATCTTCTATTGACCCTCTCCAACGATGACTGATGGCAATATGGTCTATATGAGTCCATCGCTGGTTTGGTGCGGGGTGTCGCCATGTTAGACGATGTCTCTCTTTATGCTTAAAATCTGTGTTTGCTAAAAATAAACGATTGTCTGAGCACAGTTGCAGCAGACGATCACCATTATCTGTTCGCTGTGCTGGAATACTAAGATACCCATCTGAATGTCTTTCTGCTTAGTTTAAGCTATCTACATAAGCATTAAAGTCACCTGCTACGAGTACTATGTCTGAGTGTTTAGCTTTATGAAGTTCAGAGAGTTTTCTGTAAAATTCATCTTTCACTTCTTCCGGGCTGCAGTCAACGGGAGCGTAGGCAGAAGCGACGAAAAAACAACGACGTGTGCCCCTATCTTTCCGAGATTTTACCGAGCCGTTTAGCCAAACAGCGCATAGATGACTGTTAACGGGGATCCACTCTAATATCGCTTGTTCCGCCCTCATGCTAAGTGCTATGCCTACACCTGCCAGTCCACGATAACTAGCCATCGGGTCACCAGATACACGGAGGGTGTATCTCGTCGGCTCTCCGTTTTGCCGAGGTGAGGTCAAGTGAATGACCACACTAGGATCCTGTATGCGTGTTCCAGAGACACAGCATAGTGTGCGTACGTTGAAGGCTCCAATGTGTAGTTTGGAGCGAGGTTTCAGTAGACTTGGAACAGTGTTTTGCGCACTAGAATCATTGGCTGTGGTGACACTTGAGGAGGAAGCCAAAAGAGGAAGTTTAGTGTAGAAAGTCGATGTAGGAGGAATAATAGGAATTGAAGAGGGAGGTTGATTATGAATACAGTGGTCTTGAGTGCTGTCAGAGGTATGAGGGTGGTTATCACTTCCCGGTTGCCCACACCGTGGAAGGGTTCTGCTGGAGGTACCTGAAAAAGAAATCGGATTAGAGGTGGTCTTAGTGACCTGAGAGCGTGACCGCAGTGTCCAAAGGACAGCTGCTTGAGGTCGGTCACACACGACCTTTTTATGAGTAATTTTTGTGTTAGCTCCGTACTTGTTGAGACCTTACCGCCGGAGACGGATATCCGTGGGATAAGGCGAGGTGTGCATTTTTAGGGTCGACCTTTTCTAACCCCACCCCTCCTTTTGGGAAGGCAGCATCGCTGTCAAGCTGGTTGTCTGAAGGAAACACCTTACTGCTGTCACACTTCTGTACAGTCAGCAGTACGACTTCGCCTTCGGACCTTGGTTTTGTTGCTTTTAGTCTTACCGCTCTTCAACCGACCTGTCTGGCATGGTAGGACCTTGAGGAACGGTTGTTCCAGCTAGTATAGCTCAGTTGCTCCATCACGATAGGCAAGCCCGACCACCACGTTAAGGTGGTGACATTAAGGATACATTTCAAGACGAATAGCTGTTAAAAATTTATGATTAACAAACAGAAAAACATTGGTTTGTGTCATTGAAATTGTTAAACAAGATCTATCTATGCTATTCGTGAATCTAATCTATTCAGTTAAAGCATATTTTTCTTATACTTTCTGAAGAAACCTAAATTATCATTGGGATTTGGCTTTAACTAAGTCCAAATCACACTTATAAGTAGAGAAATTCACTTTCGCATGGTTGTTATGCAATAATAATTGGTTAGTATCAATTATTCATTTCGATCATATTTATATAAAGTCCACTATATACATTCAATTTTGGATATTAGTGTGCAAGGATTCATCTGGTCAAAGTTACTTATATCATAGAAAGAATGAGAAATCAACAGAAGTGACGGAAAAATAAACGAAAAAATGAATAAGATAAAAAGTAAATAGACAAGTACAACTATATACAATAATGAATCTCTAATATTTGAACAATTACAAAACTTACTCGAAAGTACAGTTAGTAGGAATATAAAATCAGTAAATGTGATTAAAGCTTGATCACAAAGCTTATAAAACACTGATTCTTTCGGTATATCCAAATTTAATTTTTCACTCTATCAATAACAAAAACCAGATAAAAAATAATAGACATAACTAAGTGTTAATTAGAAATTAAAACTACAATCCACCTTATTAATATGAGTCGAATAGAATCACAACCGTAGATTTTGCTAAACGCAGTATACATTTAAAGATAGGGACTACAGAAAGTGCAGTTCAGGATGAATAATTAAATAATTAGACTAAGCCTTCAAAATCAAACTGCATTTACTTTGGTTTAATAATAGTTGGGTAATATATTTGGTAAAAGTATACCATACTGACAATCTTGAGGGCCTTATTAGTTAGGAAACATTATTCAGTTATAAAGCAATTAGCAATAAAAGGCAATAACATTACAGTGGGATAATAGTTTTGATACGATAAATAATCCTTTATATTTTATCAATTATCGTACATGAAAAAGAGTATTTTTATATATTACGATTTGGGCTAATGTTGTGAGTTAGACTTATAACTTCATAAGGTATTCGTCACCAACTGACATTAATGTAATTGGATCGAACAGCTTACAATGGGATGGTCAGTGTATATACAAAAAGTTTAGGCCAGAAGCCCAGACCATTTAACCAACAGCCAAGTTCCACGAAAATAAATAAAACTGGAGAAGAGTAATTTAACCCAACTTATTGATTTGTTTTACAAGTTACAGAAATTTATGCTAGCAACCAAAGTCTTTGTATTCTGAAGAGATTTGTAAAATCTTCCTTCATTGTCTAATTATTTGAACATTTCTTATTACGGAACTTTAATAATTCTTAATGAATATTATTTCAGTCTATTTTTTTCAAATTTTTTTTCCTAACATACTTCCCATTGTGAAACAGTGATTTAGAGCCTTTATTATTCTTACCACAACTAGTACATCTGTCATCATATTATCAATTTATACCTTTCAATTATCATGTTTAGTTATATTCAAGCCTGATGAAGACCTCATTGAGAACAATATTGTTTGCTTATATATGTTATTTTAATTCGTAATACGGGAACTCTTGATGTATTGCGAAACATAAAATCCTATAAATACAATCGCGGTGAACGTACCAACAGTTAATTATTTCAGTTTGTGTTTTTAACCTTTGATATGCAATAACATTCTTTGAAGATATCGAGTATATAGATTATGAATACATTAGTGAGTAGTCTCATAGGAAAGAACTCAAGATTACTAAACTCACACCAACAAACTAAGGAATTCAGTTAATTCAACTTACAATGACTGATCTTAGCTTAACATAAAACATTCTAGCCAACAAAGGACTAACCTTGTTACGGAACCAAACTAATCCCGTCTATAGGTCAAAAGAAAAGAATGTGAGTTAACGTGAAAGCTGGGCGTAAATAACACATGAAAATAATAAAACGACACGTTTAAATCGAAAGGTAAAGTTAAATTTCAAATACAAGAGCTTAAGGCGCAAAATGAATTTCTGTCTATGTTGCGGATGGAAAAAGTACGATGAAGAACTTAAGTACATTTTTCTCTGTGATAGTGGCAGATGAACTTATGTAGATCCCAATGGTTCTGACATACTTAGAATAAAGACCTCTTCGACGGCAATGGAAAAAGTAGTGCCGTGACCGTAAGTGTAAAAAATATCTATTAAATAAGTCATTACTTACAGGGAAAATAAATTCCTGGGCATGCCTTACGCTTCTTTTATGTAGACAAACATTTGTAAATCTAACCAAGGAAAGCAAAGTGTGTAACTTGCAATGTTTCCACAATGAAAACATATTTAGGATTGATAGTAATAGAAGATCTAGATAAATGAAAAATGAGCTAAAGTACAACTTAATGAGATGTACACATTTTCTAGTTTATCATCCATGAAGATTTCTGCCATACTACAGAATTATATTCATAACCGATAATAACACATGTTATAATTGTTTGATGAAAAAAGTGGGTTATATTTTGAAAAAAATTACGACTTGACTGTACTTGGTGATAAAATTTTTTAAAGTAATACCCCGTAAATAATCAATATTTTATAACTAACCTTTGGGTCATATCTTTTAAATGAATCTAAATCTAAACCATCAGGTTGTTTAATACCTGGGGTAATTGAACGAAGGAAGTCTTCAGGAGTCATGTAAACTGTTTCGTTATCTTCTTCTATGCTCTTAAGAGTTGCAAAATATCGGAAGATTTTGTCAGGTGTAGAATAGGCTCGAATTCGGTTTTCGTATGCAATGAACTAGGATTTTAAAAGCAATTTGTTAGTTATGAATAATATATTCCTAAACACAAATAATTTGTTATTACTTAAAGACAGGTGTTATACAGCAATTTAATGAGGTGATAGGAAAAAGGCAAAATATTAAAGAACTGTTACTTTGCCTCTTAGTAAATTGGTCTGATGCACAAAAAGTTAACACACAAATATTCCCCCAATGATAAACTGGTAAATGACAAAAAGTATAAAGTTGCACACGAGGCAATAGTGAAGATTTGAAGTATCAGATGTTTTCGTATTTAACAAAGATATTGGATTTATTATTAATGTAACTCATTGACCAAATACGGGGTTATATAATGCTTTAGGTAACGCTGTTTGAGTGAAGTCTAGTGACAAGCAGTAGCACCATACCAGGATAAGGAATATTGTCAAAAAGTCTAACTACTACACTTCCTGTGATCACTACCTATGTTGAAACAAACCAACTCTGGAAAAGCATTATGCAATTAGAGGAGAAGAAATATATCTCAAATATCCTTACACTGGCAACCAAGGCGTTCAATAGACTCTATGTCGTTAGTACTCCAAATCAGTGAGTGAATTTCAAGGGAGACCAATGCCCAGAAAGTTAGGTAAATCAAGTGTATTTTTGGGGAGACAGCTATAAAAAACTAAATAAAAGTGTAGATAATGGGCATCTTTAACGAACACTGCAGGAAGTGACTAATTCCGATGTCCATTTGCTATAAGCATTAATTCAATCAATTGCATTGGAGTATCAAGCCGTCAGAAGGTTTGTATACTTCAGTAAGTCTTCTGATAACAAGAGTTAACACAAAACCACTTGATCGACGGAGTCACATGTCACCTCAAAGTAAAAAATACAAACTCAAAAATCTGAAAAAAGTTGAACATTTGGGTGATATATTCACGACTAGGTTTAACCTAACCTGGTTTTCCCAACGTTTTTACACGTGAGCCTCAGGCGTCGAACCGATTCCTCTATGGTTATCTTCCTAGCTATTATCTTAGTCAGCATACATTATCTAACTGAAACACCACTAACAAACCTATGTAGTTATCCCATCAGGTCCTGATACATTCTCGCTTTATACCAAATAGGTGGAAAGAACCTGAGTGTTAAGATATAGCTAGGCCCACAAATGCCCTGGTACGGCCGAGAGTGGGGAGAGTCCGCTCTCCCTCTCGAAATACTCTCACATGGCCACGCGTATATAGCCTCTGCCAGGGAAGTCCTACTCACTGCCTTCTCGTGGCCGGGGTGTTGTTTACGAAAATGAGAGGACGAAAAGCGAATGTCCGGCGCTTTAACCGGATCCCAAACCAATGGTGCACATGGGCTCCAGTATCCTGAAGGAACAAATGGCGTATGAACCAATCGTTGGTCACCGGCTACCATGGGACTGCATCTCCTTACGATGCTCCACTGTCTTGTGGATCAGATCTTTAGGTCGAAGGCTCGGGGTGTGGCTCCTAAGAAAACCACCTGCTTCGGTTTGGGCACGCGGGCAGTATCACAGCCCTCACACAAATCAATTGAGATTCGTGTGGCGCATATGTATTTGGTGCCTCCTTGTACCAATATCTATGTGTTAAAATAAATTTGGTGCCTCTGTCTACTAACTTTCCAACTTGTTACCGGAAAGCACTGTCAGTAAACTGCTACAACTTTTGAGCAATATATTTCAAAAACAATTCAGATGAATTTTGCAGAATTACCCTCCTATTCATTCTTGAGTTATATATATTTTATTATTTTATGTACCTCGTGGTAAGTAAAGTTAGACTCAAATATGTCAACAATAGATAGCGCCACTGACTATTCGGAACGAGTATGGAGAAATATGAAGTTCTAGGATAAAATCCTGGGGACGATGGGCATAAGTCATGAGTGACATAGCTTAGGATCGGTCACAATCAAACAAGCAGATTCACTTTCTTAACTTCATTCTACATCTCTAACATAAGTTCTTATTTTCTGACTCATGTTGCCACTGGAAAGAGAAAGAAAACCAGAAGAAAACATGAGTTACTAAGACACTTTGCAACCACAAAACATAATTTACCAACAAACAAGTAAATCTTGGTTAGATATTTTCGAAATACTTAAATATTCGTGTGAGAAATAGCTCACACATTCAGACAAAAACTTTCGGAAAGTATGCTTTCAGATGAATAGAATGAACATGAACAAAGAAAATATAATAAGCCACCTTTAAGTTACGCAGGTTTATTAACTGAATACAAAACGGTTGACGAAAGTTAATAAGTACCTTCCTGTCCCGAAATCCAGCATGTTTTTTTCTTACAGAGTCGTTTTGATGTAGCTCTTCCTCATCTGTGTCAGAAACCTCTGATTGACATTTGACATTTGTCACATTACATGCCTGAAATAAGTTAACTCAATAAAAAGTAAACACACCTTCCTCTCTGTACCTTTTTCATTGTGGGGCTTATAAGCCATTCGTTCTGCATAAGGGAAGCTGAAGAATAATTAAAAATACATGCAAGCTTACCCCACAGAAATAAATAGCAAAATTAAACACGTTAAAGCGCCAAAGTAGTATACGTCGTAATAAGTTTCTAGTTTTCTAGGATATGCATTTTTGTAATGAGTGTAACGATTACGGTAAGGACCATGTACAGTAAGTTTTTGTTGAAAAGTTATACAAGGATCCCACTTCAAGAAATAGCAAAATGATATTTTAGAGAAAGAACGTCTGCCAAAAGACCCAAGAAAATGTCGCGGTAAGTGATAGAACAGCATCTAGTTAGTTTATCGAGAATGTACAGTTTAACTTAACCAGGTGAGGAGAACCTTCGCAAAAGTGAGTAATCCAATTGAACTGATTGTCTTCAGAGAAACTAATGCTACACCGATAACAAGCTAAGAGCGTGTATTGACTGGAGTGATCTTTTCCAAAAAAAACAGCTACCTTGATTCTTTGTCGACGATTCCTTTTTGTTAGCGTTGTGGTCGCTACACTCAAAAAAAAACAGACCAGAAAGTTTATTCAAATAATTTAAATTTATGGAATGAACATATTAACAATGAAGCTGAGCGGGACACGATTTTCCACAAGTTAATATTTTTCCTAAATTCGGACCTAAAAAAATTAGAAAAAGAGGTTATTTAGACCAGGTGATGAAGAGAGTGAAATACGCTAGTTTATGTTAATGTGCTAACTTAAGGTTATCATATAATGATACATTTAAACCCAGCTAAAAATAACGTCCGACGAAAACAGAAAGTACAAGCGTGTCGTTTGAGAAAGCGAATTCGTTGTGCAAATTATTAATGAATGGTATGATTAGCTGATGAGTGAAAGCTATCACGATATGTACGCAAAAAATTGCTTACGATTTAGTTCTATAGTCTAGGTTATTTTTTCAATAATGTTAGACAGTTCTATTATTTTAGTTAACCTACTCATTACATTTATTTTTATTTTAACACATAGATATTGGTACAAGGAAGCACCAAATACATATGCGCCACACATATCTCATTTGATATGTGTGAGGGCTGTGATACTGCCCGCGTGCCCAAACCGAAGCAGGTGGTTTTCTTAGGAGCCACACCCCGAGCCTTCGACCTAAAGATCTGATCCACAAGACAGTGGAGCATCGTAAGGAGATGCAGTCCCATGGTAGCCGGTGACCAACGATTGGTTCATACGCCATTTGTTCCTTCAGGATACTGGAGCCCATGTGCACCATTGGTTTGGGATCCGGTTAAAGCGCCGGACATTCGCTTTTCGTCCTCTCATTTTCGTAAACAACACCCCGGCCACGAGAAGGCAGTGAGTAGGACTTCCCTGGCAGAGGCTATATACGCGTGGCCATGTGAGAGTATTTCGAGAGGGAGAGCGGACTCTCCCCACTCTCGGCCGTACCAGGGCGTTTGGGGGCACTCATTACATTCTGAATGACAAAGCTGATTGGAATATTAGTGCGAGTGGATCTGAAATACGTATGCTAAAAACAATTTTGAAGCAAATATTAATGTTACTATACTGGTGCATTGTAATCTAGTATTTGACAATTTATTGTCCCTAGGCATATCCCTTTATAACACAGTAGTGATAACCTACAAAAAACTCTCTTATGCTGACGACCAAATTGAAGAAAGTTATTGATGATTTCAACAACCACTGAATTATTAAAATGACTAGGGTTTACTTTCATCACAAGAATATATTTGATTTTGTTACCGATCTTACTAATACAATAATCTGGTTGAAGCAATCCTAACAATTTTAAACTTACTCCAAGGGTGCTCAATGTACCTGGCTGAACGATGACCATGGTATTAACGTCTTATCTTTTAATTCCGTATAGGACTGATCATTTGAGAGGACATTTGAAGAAGGTTCACAAGCCGAGATCAAATCGTCTACGTCTGGAGTTTCATTTCTTGCACCGAGTAGTGGATTACTGTAAGTCACTGCCGGAACACGTAGTAGTAGCACCTTCGGTTAATATATTCAAAACGAGATTGAACCTCTACAGTGTCACTACAAGGATCAATATAGGTCGATAGACCTATCCTTATTAGTGAAGTAACTATTTCTATGAATTTCGTGTTCATCTTGTTATTCTAATAAGGTGTGGCAACTTGGACTGATGCATATGTGCCCGATCCTACGTTGTAGCTGAATGACTAGTTGAGTTTCGTCTGTCTCTCACCTAAGTCTAAATTAAAACTGGAAAGTTTTGCGATCTGTTAGTAACGGAACAAGTGAGTTTCTCAATGACATGGGTGAGGGCCACAGCTATGAACAAAGAGAGACTTGTCAACATGACAACTTTATAAGAGCATAATCCCCTAAGGTAAATGACTTGACAAAGTTATCTGTGCCATTCCCTGGTTATAAATATTAGCTTTTGAAGATCTATATAGTGTATAACCGACAGGATAATATTACTGGACTCGAATTCACTGGATCAGATGGATAGGTTGATGTCAGAAATTAATCCTAACAGGGTCATCTGTCGTGAGGTATATAAATAATTGTGGCGAAACTTTGCTGATACATTCAAAAGATGGTTGGATAATCGCACCACTAAGAACGGAAGAAAAAAAATAAATTGTTTGACCTACAACACTTAATACTGAAGACTAAGCCTTAGTAGGTAAAACTTTTCATATCGAAAAGCTGAAGTGTTCATTGAGATCGAGGCAGTACCAGTAGCCATAAAACCAGCTTTTTCGAAACGAAAATAGTTTAAACTTGGCATACGGATACCAACTAATAATCGCCGAAATTAGACAAGGATGAATCATACGACAGAAGCAGGTGTTAACAATATTGCATTTCTAGTTTGTCTTTATATCACAGACCACTGTAATTTGCACAACATCTTATTTAGAAACGAGCAGGATTTTAACACGGTTTCAAATTACCTAGACAGATATAAGCCAAGTACAAAATCAAATAGATGTCACAATGCATCTCATAGCCTCTTTTAGCCGACGACACCAAAATATCTATCTTGATTATCATGAATTAAAAACAGAAAAACAACTGACTTCCAATCGCAAGTAAAATTTCGCTTTTCGCGCAAAACACAATGAATTAAAAATTCTAATAACAACCAGTAAGTATACGTTTGATACTGAATTTCGATCCACATAACAGCCTTACCTGTTTATAATTTTCCACAGGATTACTTTGTTTGAAATGACTGTTATCCTGGTTACTGGCGGTCGATTTCAAAGTTCAGTAGTCTCTTTGTCGTCATGCGTAGGACGGACTCGCCAATTACTTCAAACGGTTATAGAAATAGTGTATCACCCAGGAGTCGTCGATACAGTCGGTCTCGATCTCGTTCCAAGTGAGTTAATAATGCATGCAAGCACATTTCAGATCGCACTCGCGTCGCTATAGAAGTCGCAGCGGAAGTCGTGACTTTTATCGTCGCAGCCCTGGCTACGGATATAGAAGTTCAGGTCGAAAGTAAGTCGTACATCCTTTCAAGTATTTTACTTCATATCTAATACATAAACACTCACTTTACATTAGATTTCTTGTAATTCTGTAACAGATAGACCGAAACCAAAGTAGTTTACCGATTCCCAATCATTCATTTTAAACCTGCTCATATATTCTTTTTTGTCTGTCTCTAACTTGTCAAGTCGTTCTAACTGTATTGTACTGCTGACAGTAGTTAACTGTTTAACGTCAAAAGCCATACTTTAGAGAAGTGTAAATTTTTTTTCCAGAATGTGCACCTAGGTACGGTCAGTTGATTAACTATGATATTGATGAGTTAATAATTACTTGTTTGCCTATTCATATTACATACCAGTGCCTCTTAGAAACTCTAGCAAATGAACACAAGTATTAGTCTCGAAGATAGTTTAAAAACTAATTATATTTCCGGATTCACACTCGCTTATGCGTGTTTATGTATGTTCATATATGACTTAGACGTAGGATGTGAAACCTGGATTGTGTTACATCAAATTAGTATATCAAGGTTTTACTATATAAACAATTTTCAAACTAGTGCCATAGATAGTAGATAAACCTTTAAACAAACGGAGATCTTGGTGCTTGTAATACATCAGGAAACAGTGAACACATATTTACAAGTGCAAACAATCATGGGCTGCCGTCAGCCATCATTGGTCAGCAGTCACGATAATTATTCGTACAGAACTAACTTATCTGCATACGCCTACATGTCTCAATCCCGTTGCAAATAAACTAATGTCAGTAGGTCGTAGCCTCCTAATCGTTCTATGAAATCTGACGAATGTTCGCGTCACTATCTGGCATCCATACTACTCAGCAATTTCTCCATAGATAAAATGGCGTGTTAATGTAATGGAACTGCCGTTTGCACGTTTTTCATGACAAATGTGTTCGAGACAACTCATGCAGTATTACTTGGTAATTAAATATTATTTTTGTCATGAGATTTCATCTTTCGTATTATTTACGCTGGTTGTGCTGTTATTTAATTTCAGGAGGTTTCTTGGACCTCGAGAAAATCCTACTCCTTCCAGGTGTCTTGGTGTCTTTGGTTTATCACTTCACACTCAAGAAAGGAACCTTTACGATATTTTTTCGCAGTACGGAAATATTGAAGATGTCCAATTAGTCTTCGATAACTACACGGGTTTGTTACCTCTTCTTTATGTAATCTTTAGGTCGCTCTCGTGGATTTGGTTTTGTATATTTCACTCACGTTGCTGACGCAAAAGCTGCAAAGGCCGATGCGCATGGAATGGAAATTGATGGACGACCTATTAGGTGTGATTTCAGCATAACTGAACGACCACATTCGCCTACCCCCGGCATATATATGGGGCGACCATCTAGGTAGGTACTCAACTAGGTTCTGTAATTTCCATATACTTGTCATATAATTTTGAACAAAACCGTTTAGATTTACAGGCTTTCAGCGGTGTTCTAACATTAATCGGTTCATAATTTCATTATAACTCAACTATTTCCACGACCCTTAAATTACTCCTGTTTTGTTGAAGTTTGCCTTTACGTCTTCCTGCCTTTTTAAGTATTTTATCTTTAAAACGAATGAGACAGTTTCAGTAGACTGATCGCATTTTGCTTCATATTCGCCAATTTTCAGCCTAAAATTTAATTCTACATACCTTCATTGTTGGTAAAATAATGTGTATTCCTAGTGGTTTTCTTTGTTTTTTTTAAATATCCCAAGCTCAGATAGCATCATCCGTTAGAATGCCTATCTGTATTTCAATTCCTCATTTTCTATGGAGTAACTCAAAATAGTTTCGCTATTTTAGGTGTTTAACCTTATCAGGGCTTCCTTTTTTTTACTAATTTCATAACAGTTTTTCTCTGTTAATGATTTTTTTCTTAAGTGTTTCTCAAATTATGCAGTTGTCCATTTTCGTTAATTGTGTTTTTCAATTTATGTTACCATGCTAGTGGTTATTATCTTTCAGGAATAAGTTAGCTTTCGATCCTTTTTTAGACGCCCTATTCCTCGGAGACGAAGTATTTCTCCACGTGGACGTTATTCTCGTTCAAGGTCTCGTTCGCGTAGCTATGATCGTAAGTAGCGCTGCATTTTAACCTGATGTTTTCCTTCAGGGCGTTACTAAACACTGACAACATTTGTGTTAAACTCATTTTTACTGAGATGCATTTCTGCTTCAGTGTACGACTGTTTCATCACTTGTCTGTAATACAATTCCTTCATCTGTTCACTCTCATATGATACGAAATAAACATATAGTCAAGAATTATGATTCATTTTGTCTTTCTTTTACAGTTGTATGAATGGCAAATAAGAAAATAGAATACTCTAATGTTAAGAAATTATACAGAGGAGTAATGAAAATGAAGAATTGACATGAAGTTATTCCGAAATAATTTTTTGTGGACAATGAAAATAAATTACGAAATACTGAGAATTACGCAAGACCTGAACGCTGTTACTGAAATCAGTCATTTCACCGGATATTTAGGTGGTTCCCTCCAACTGAATATATTTAACGAAACTATACTCATCTCGACAGCTTCGTTTGTTTTGACGTAATCGACCCTTACGTAGCGTCGTGGCGCTTTGAACTTTCGTGAAAACAGGTGTTGTAAGTCATTGTCGGTCGCAATGTATGTGAGCTTTGAATTTTCTGAAAGAGCTAGTGAGAATGTCTAGGCGCATGCTACCTGAAATCATTCACATCTCAAGAAACCTCGAATTTCTAGTTTCAGGATTACTGCAGCTTGGATTGATAAAGAGAAATAAAATTACTCGAAATTTGTACTAAGACAGTATGCAACTGTATTGTGAATTTCATTCAGAAATCCGTCCACTAATAAGAAAATATTTGAACATGAAACGATTGATCGTAAGTTTATCAGTTTGTCTTTTTTAGCTATTCGAGGTATGCGTAGTTAAGACAGTTACAACTTTTTGCGTTATTACTGTAATGCATGCGATCATCAAAACAAAGCTTTTATTACCATTAAATGTAATTTTCCAAACAAAAACGTACAAACGGGACAAAGTTAGGGATTGACAAAGGTAACGAAGATGTATCTTGTTCCTTCTGTCGTTGCTAGTCCTTCGTGTAGATGAGTCACTCTTCCTGGACTAACTACTGCCCATCCAACACGTGTATTGACGATTGAGCAGTTGTATCGATTGTAACGTGTCCCACCTCCCTGTAAATGAAAGGAATGAGTTTAATTCTCTGCTCTAATAAATGCTTTACTGCCGTCAAGAATTACTCACTTTGTAGTCTTTTCCAGGCTGGTTTAGTCCAATATTAATTGTGTAGGAAGATGCATCGTGATGAGGTCTCAAGGAAGGTTGTTCGTCTGGTTTGTATCTGACGACGAAATTCATACGGGCCCATGGCTACGATAATGTACAGACAAAATCAGTTATTATCAGACGTTAGATGTGTGCATTATTTCATATTGAAGAGTACCTACCTTATCGTCGTATCCTTGGAAGAGTTTCTTTTGCATCTTATGGACGTATTTTTCTAGAACATGCAGCCAGTGCTCCTCCCAACCAATTTGGCGCATGTGAATATCTCTTGTCGGTACATTTTCGTATCCTCCTTCCAGTCGTGGGTCATAGTTATCGCCTGTAGACCATTGTCCATAGTTTTCTACTTCTTCGATAAGATGTTTGCAGAAAGTTTCTGATACTAAAGGAAACCAAAATACGTCTGGGCATGGCTGAGGAATATCTGTCATTGTCACTTCAGGTTTCGCAAAGTTGAAGTATTGCGGGTGTATGTATTTTTCTTCCCAGTCCTGTTTAAAGTTAATTTCGGGTTATTAGGAAAGTGTAGCTACAATGTTTAGAGTAGTTAATAATCACAATTTCTGACGGTAATATTTGCTTACAAAATGAATCAGTTGTCATCTTTGTTTATCTACACAGTTTATAACAATGATTGTTTGGCTGTTGATTCTGATAATGCGCAGACAGGGCTGCGCTGATTTCTATCAGAATGTTTTTCTTTTGTAGATCTGTTTTTAGTCCCTTGTTGCTCCTGAAAGTGCTTATACATACAATATTTATTACGAAAAAACTCATCTGCTGAAGCGAATTCGTATATTTTATGTAACTAACACATTACTGGTTTTTGTATGTAATTAAACGTCGATAAATTTAAATATAACTTGTATCAATGATGAACTTCTTTTTGGTGACTGTAATAAGTTATATTTCAAAAAAGAAATAATGAACATGCCGGGTTTTCAGACTCACCTGAGGATTGTCCATCGTTTGCCACAAGTCGTTGTGCAGTTTACCTTTCGTATAGTTATTGGCGTCGATCAGATATCCAAAGTTCATTTGGTTATCCACGAACATAAAAACATTCTAAAACAAAAATTGAAAGAAGTTAATTGTATTTCCATAAATTCCCTTTTTATTTTTCGTCATGCGATTCGACATGTATGCAAAACTTGTAAGTAAAAAATCTTAAAGTAACCGCGTGGTTGCAGTACTGATAATCTATAAATAGATATGTATATATATCGCTCTTAGTATAGGGTTACATAGTTCAAAGATGTTATATATATATATATATATATATATATATATATATATATATTTGTTCGCAGCGAATCCAATTCAGAACTGTAAAGTTTATGTTCCACAAGATTTCGTCACTAGTCGGAGTTACTAGTCTCTCTATTCAGTTCCATAGGTTCTTCGTACTTTTGAATTAACTGTTCAGTTAGCATAACCGTAGACTGAGTAGTGTTTCCTCTTAAATTTCCCAAGTCCAACTATAAGTGGAATTGCGAAATATAACTTCTTTTGTGTTCCACACATGTTCTGCTGAAAACAAAAGTACGCCGCTCAATACAGTATCAGAATACCCTTTGTACATTATGTCTGAAAAATTTTGCATGTTACTAATCCAGTTGATATATAAAAACCAAATGCTTAATATTTTGCAACAATATTTGCAACTTTAATTCCTTCACATAATTATAAAATAATATATTTTAGATGCTTACCTTATTTCTTGCTTCATATGCAAAGTTCATTTCACTGTTACTGACATCAATCAGTTGACGTACTGCCCATCGCGATATTAAGTAGGCACTCCTAACCAGGGGTACATTCCAAATCCCTCTAAAAATCGAGATCGTTAATATCTTACGAAAGTTAATTCAAAAATGCCTAGTATTTCTTTTCGACTTACGTTATATTGTAACTTATTATATCCATATAGTCGCTAGACCTAGCGTAAAACCCATCAGCACTTAACGCTCCCCAGAAGTTCGACCAAGCTTTTCCTCTTATAGTTAACAAAGGTGCAATTATCGAACGGTTCATTTTTACCAAATGACTCAGAGTTTCTGGGTTGTCTAATTGAGCAATGCTATCTACTGCAAACACGTATTTACAATCTTCAATTGCCAAACAATGTCCGCTGAAAATAAAGTACCAATAAGTCACGCAATTAAATAGAAAACTTACAATACTTTCTTTCTTGCAATTTCTTCATCTAGATTTTCCTCAAGCCAGGTGACTGAAAAGTACTGATGTCCAAAAGTTTGATTAAACGACTCCGCAACTGAAGATTGAAATTTACTATTCTCCTATCAAAAAAATAATCAAGGTGTAACTAAACCATCAGTCAGTTCAATCGATTTTATCTCAGACTTCAGGGTGATCTTTAAACTATCATAGTTCTACTTAATATGGTGGGCCATGTACAGTAATCCATTTAGTTTGAATACTCTTTCTAAAGCGCTAATTGAGTTCACACTGCGGTTTCGTATATTTCGTTTAGTTTTCATGTTAGCAACCAAACTTGTATTAAATGTGTGTCCGGAAATCACCTTCAGTGCTGTCATTCGCAATATCTGCAATCAATTATTATCAAGGAAATGTGTCTATAACTATAGAACCGACATAGTTCTGCAAACCAAGGTTGTTCAGTAGAGCAGTGCGCTCACGTAAATGCTATGTAGGCATTAAATTTTGTCCAGTATCATTTTTCTTGACACCTATTTCTTCAAAACAAACAGATGGCTTACAAAGTCATGTGTTTTCGGATCCAATGCCTTGGCCGCTTATCCCAAATTAAGTAGGAATTCAGTAGAAGAATGGAGTTGTTTTTGTATTTCTAATGACATAAATGACACCTGTTCGGTCACTCACAAACAGGACAATGACATTTTGACTTTTATTGTATTTTATACACTTCAAATAATTTACCTGGTGATGACATAGTGAAGACGCTGACAAAATGCAGTCTGCTGACCACTCTAAACAACAATGCAAGCATGTTAGGCATGCAGTTTTCTCCGTCGAAATGCAAGATGTTGCTTCAGGATTGGGTTGCGTCGACACCCGAACTAGTGATAGGGAGTGAAGTAGTTGAGCGTGTCGACCGCTTCACTTATCTCGGAAGTCTCATCAGCCCTTGTGGTTTGGTGTGTGACGAAATCTCAGCACGGATACGAAAGGCTCGACTAGCCTTTGCCAACTTGCGTCATTTGTGGCGTAGGCGAGATATCCGTCTATCAACCAAAGGACGTGTTTACTGCTCAGCAGTTCGTTCCGTCCTTCTTTATGGCAGTGAAACATGGCCGACAAGAGTAAAGGATATTCGTAGGTTACTATTATTTGACCATAGGTGTCTTCAAAACATCGCTCGTATATCCTGGGACCACCGAGTAAGTAATGCAGTTGTTATGAAACGGGTACTAGGTAAGGATGGCAAATCAATTGAGGAAGTAGTGGAACTTAATCAGTTGAGATGGCTGGGACATGTGTTGCGCATACCCGACGTGCTATGTTTTATGGTGTAGGAGTAGGCTGGAAGAAAGGTAGGGGCGGCCAGACCAAAACATGGCAGAAATTCATGAAGTCACTGACAAGTGGAGTCATGTTGGTAGGTGTAAACTACCTGGTTGGGGACCGCGAGATGATAGCAACCGATGGTTAGAGACCTTGAATGACATGGCTCAAAATCGTTTGCAATGGCGCAGGTGCATCCACTCTTTGTGTTCTCTCAAACTCTAATCTTCTGAATTCTTCTTGTCCTTTATTTTCTTTGCAAATCTATTCCACTGGATTATACTCCTTAAATAACATCAAACCCTAATGTTCCCTATCACTGCTTATACTTTCAATACCTTTACCACTACAGGATTTGAATCTTTAACTGCATCTCTGTGCTAATGTGGTATGGCAACTTGAACTGATGTACGTACATACGAAGTTGCACGTTGTTACTGACTGACTGACCTGGTGAGAAATATATGCAATGTAATATACGGGAAAAATATATAGGAAATAAAACATAAATTAAGGTTTAGGCGACAAACATTTAATTATTGTCTTACCGCCATGTGACCAACTACATGGAGCCTGGACTTTGGGTAGGATAAAGCTGCTATTCGTTCAAAGAATCTTTCGATGAATGGTGTTCCCTGTTCAATGAAGATTCCCATGACCACTAGTGGGTAGTCCTTTTTAAAAAAATACAAAATCGAAACATTCCGCAATACCAAATATGTGATCATTTTATTAGGGAATTCTCAGTGCATTTGAAATTCAACTGGTTGTGACGATGAATCGTGAACTTAATTTTCTAGTTTAAAAAATTTCGAAGAGGGTCACCCTACTGAATCAGTTCGTTTCATCTAAAATTTCAGTGGTTATTTAGTTTACTGGATACGTTATGAGTATGCTGTATCTTTAGATTTGTTGTTGTGTTCTAAACACAACGTATTCCTCAAAACAGTTTCCCATGAATTCAAGTGAGTAGTTTTTACAAAAATGAAATCTTTCATGGATACACTTAAGATGTAGTTTTTGATAATGCTAACTTGTATCTTTCTATATAAATGAAATAGAACTATGGTAGAAATATGTTTTCCACATAAATTCAGACTATTACGCGAATCCCAGTTCCTTCGGACATGATTACTAGAATAGCACTTATTTACAAGTGTGGTATTTAGATCACAATGTGGACCTGTTTCCAGATTCCCTTCAATTATAAGCTAGGTGACTTGTCAATGAATCCTTCGAAATAGATGTATCAAAACAGCCTACCACCATCGTACCTAGTTTTACGTTGCTATTGATTCCTTCACTGAGAAATATGAAGACAACGGACTTGTTAACAAGAAAACTATTTTTTGTTCGATGGAACCGGCATTGATTCATCACTTCAAAACTGACATGTTTATAAAAAAGAAATAGATGCTTAAACGAATTATCGTAATCCAAGTCTTCACGAGTGCACCCATTCTCCGTAGTACACATTATCCTTAGCATTATTTCTACTAACCTCTTTTAATTACTATGAATAATGTGAAATGTTGAAACTTTCCTTACTATATTTGTAACTGTCAAACAATTCCAATGGTTTATTTGATTGCATTATTATTATTTATCATCTCAGTTCCATTCTCTCTACATATATATTTTTTTAACTGTTTCTATAGACTGGTTTTCTGTAGTTACTTAAACTTGATATTATGTACTAAAATATTTAATGCTTGGTTGAAACAAATTCTCTTTAAAAAATTAGCTAATTCATATGTAGAAACATATTAAACTAATTATACAGTGCCATTCACTCCTAGATAGAATATATATATATATATATATATATTCGATAATTCACAATCACTTTTCCATGTAAATTGTACGCCTAATGAATAATCAAACTGAAATACCAGCATTATTGGTTACGGAGACAACTAACTAAACGATTAATCCTCTTCGTTTTTAAATACTTACGAACTTTTTATTCCTGAAATCCACAAATATTGTGCTTTGGTAGCACTAAAATAACAAGAAGGTGGCTGAAAAATACCACTTCTAAAGGTTTCTAGGACTGTTACGAATGATATAAAAAAACTGATCAAGTGTCTTACTACTAAAAGGGGCACTGTAAGTGCATCCTGATTGTTGTGAATTAATTCATTTATGACCTGATTTTGAGAATTTACTGTTAAATGGACACTTAGTAAGTTAACAAATAATATAAGAGAAACTGATAACTAGTCGTAAAAGTGATCCATTTTCTAATAATAAATATTGACTAAAAAATGCAACAGTTCTCAGCACTTTTGCCATAAGAACCAATCGAAAGGAATACGGTTGCCTGCGATTTCTTATCAATTAATAAACTTACTGATATATCCTGAAATTCAATATTATCTTCATCACACTGTTGACAATTTTTTGCAGGACTCCAAGAATGTGCAAGGTAATTTGACAGTGAATTGAATTCAACCTTTTAAAATATAAAAAAATGAATAAGAACTATACATTAACGTGCCGATAGTCTAGAAATGTCATAGGAAATGATTGTTTACCCTTATAACCACATATGTGGTGAATACAGCACGCAAATTAATTGCAAGCATTTTAGAATTATTTGTATTTCAACAAATGATATTATATGACCTAATAAATCTCAAGTAAATTATAACGACTATGTAGCCTCTGAATCTTAACAACATGACCTACAAACAGTGGTATGAGTCATGGATTATCCCATTAATTGTAAAATCGACATAAATCTGACCAATCTGTATAAAGACAACACATTTAATAGAATTGACCTCTCATTTTCAGTGGGTTTGATAGATAACTATTTACCAAAAAGCCAGAAATACCTATCCCTTCTTTAATAAAATCGACTTTTAGCATAACAACGCATGGTGTGACCAGATGATTGCCTGAAACTAAGAAAACGTTGACCAATGTACTGTTCTTCCACCCACGCTTCTTGCCATTTTATTTTGGCCTATGCATTTAGTATACAGGCTGGTATTGTAACATAAAACTGTGCACAAAATTTATATAGTAAATCAGACCTGGACTGTGCAAATCAATAAATGTGAAAGATGAATTTATGGTAAACCTTTCTTAGTCTATTTTGTAAGCCTTAAGGTCATTATCTGAAATTACACCTATTTATAAACGAAACTAAAAATAAATGTTTACGTAAACATTAGTTTCGAAGAGTTTATTATTCATTCAAGCTGGAAATAACTAAGATTCATACATACATAAATAACTAAGGACCCCTTTCTTAAATAGACAAAGAAAAATAAATTCAGATAGCTTAAGACTTAGTTATAACCTACTGGTTTTGTATGATACTAGGATAATTATTACAATAATCTTGGCGTACATGTAAGCGATATATTGAAGGTTACTTAATTTTTCGAAAATACATCTGAAATTACATAGTTGGACAAAGTAAATATGTTTTTCATGTCATAAATTCATAAGACATCCATCTGATATAAGTTTAACTTAGTAGGTTTTCGTGGGCAAATATTATTTGTTAAAGTAGTACATGCCGTAACAGAGTGAACTACAAGATAAACCTTTATTATTTCAAACTAAATTATGATCTCCCCTAAAAATGTGATACATCGATATTACAGACACATCAATTTAAAAAAAGTTTAATAAAAAAAAAGTGTTCGTAATCGACTATCCCTTTAGACAATCAATTAGACGACAAATGATCGGTTTGTGTGCTTTAAGAAATTGTTTTACATCAAATCTATTTTCATTATATGAATGCAATAAACACTGTGGAAGACTTGTGAGCGACAGATTGTGTCAAGTTATTCAGTAATCCTCGCCAATTTGTAAGAGATTCTGACTTCAATGAATTCGAATCCTTTTTAATTTTGTATGTTTACTTGGACTTATACAGTTGTGCAATTAGATTTACTTAACAACGCAATATTAATAGTCAGATACGAAATACTTTGAGAAGACATGCATTTAATATGCATGAATATAGTTTGTTTGACGTCCTAGTGATACGTACTATTGGACTGGTCTCTAGAGTTACGATCTCAGAGCTGAGTTTGTACAGAGTAATAATAATATGTACTGAATTCTGAATAATGAACGGATTAACACAATGATCAGTTATCATACAGAGTCCTGGATGGATTGACTCATCAGTCAAATGAATGTATTAATTACTGTTTAGGTTTATATAGCCCAAGAATAATATAGTCGTAGAAACACATGTATATAAAAATAGTATATTCTCGAAAGATTGTAAATAATAAATTTAATATTCAAATGAGTGTTCAATATTAAGACAGATCAGACAAGAACAAGTCTCAATGGGTGTGAGACCGCTACAACACTATCTAAGAATATTTGAAAAGTCCAAATAATATATCATTAAGAATCAGTTTTCGAATTACTCATATCAAAACTCTTTGATATGACAACCATAAATAAAATTTATGAATTAACATACTGAAGAATTTGGAATTCTGAGTGAATCATTTCTAATTTTTCTTATCTTACCTTTATTGGTCCATTACCATGAGCTATAATTGGAGTTGTAGAGAATATTTTATTAAATAGATATCCTGTTTCATCATTAAAATGTAATTCCACATCACCTGGAAACAGAAAGTTTATTTATATGTAAATTATATTTGAAAGTTTATTTGAAGTGATGAAAATTATTTGTAGACCAGCTGAATGATTTCTGTTTGTGTTATGTGTTTTTAAGCTGGATGCTTTAAATAAGAAACTTTTATCATTGTTCTGGACAACACCATCAGCCACTACTTCATGTACAACCACTCAGCTCAGACAACATAACACAACCAAAACAAAGCTGTATTTTATACTTCATAATTCAATGAAATCTTCAGAAATAAATATAATTGTTACTTATTGTTATAACGATAATCATAATTAACATATTTAACTTCGATTACAAAAAATTTCTTACACAAATTTATGATGCATCATATTTAAGTTGAGTAAACTTCAATTTTCTGTGAATTAACATATTATTCTCTTTGAAATGTAACGATAAAAATTAACTAAAATCCGAAAAATATCCCAATAAGTTTCTTCGATTTTAAATTTTTTTACATATTCATATTGTCTGGAATTCTTGTTGTTAAAATTCTTTGAATCTGTACAAGTTAACCATTATTTCTGATAATTTATGCCTAATAGGTCATAACAAACACATCCATGTTGCATAACACTAATGTTGATTTACTCTTTTATCGATTGTTTCTTAAATAATCAAAGGGCTACATTTCACAACAATCTATATTGTTATATCCGAGCAAAGATTAAATCACGAGTAATTTCTGAGACATTAATTGACTAATATTATCTATATATTCTTACGGTATAACTATTCAACAGTTAGATTATGTATATTTATATTCCCCTTATTATAAGCTTCATTTTGACCTATAATTTATCATTGTACGATTTACAGTCCCTAAATTATGCTCAGTTTATTAATTACTGTCTCCCATATTCACAGCCACTTTTTGGCCTATTTGTGTACATATGTTAATTTCTATTTTATGGTACGTTGTGGTCTGCCTGATTGATATATAAACCGAGTATGTCTGAAATAAATGATTTGGTTCGATTTGGTTGATTCGGAAGCTGGTATTGTGTTCTGGACTCAACTGGCTGGGCTAGACAGGGAAGCAGGGCCAATCCGAACTCTAGGCTGCTCGCTCGTATTTGATGCGTCACTGTATCGATCGACAATACGCTGCTCTCTAATAGGTGGATCACACGTTCATACCATATATAATTCATCTTAATATTATAACTCTATACAACAGATATATTGAACTTTAGTTCTAACTGCATGATTAATGAATGTGAGTTATGGGATATATGTTGCAGTGATAAATCTAGTATATATTTCCTGTGTAATCAAAATGATCTGGTATTAATCAAAAAAGTTTTAAACAATTCCAATATGTAATTTTATAATTAAAAGTAATGGTAACACATAATTTAAGAGGGGGGGTTAATAAAGAAATATTAATTTATAGTATAATAAATGTGAACATTTCAGTTGATGAATGCAGTATAATTTAATAATATAATATTTAATTCGTTTATTGTAGTTTAATTACAAGTTGGATTCATTAACATTGATTGGTAGCAAAAAGACATCAGTAACTAACTTAATTTGACTTTCCAGATAAACTTTTGGTTTTTATCAAATAGGTTTACAGAACAAAATATATTATTAACAAAATACCTACAGACGAGATAATGGAGAATATTTGTAGGTCAGAAGCATGATTTTGAAGGAGTTTAGTAAGACAATGGAAGCTTAAGAATTAAAACTATTCAGTGGATATCACTTTACCATATTCCGGATATTCGAAAAGCAAATAGACGACATTTATTTAGATTCACTTGAAACACAAATTACAAGTTGTAATCCACTAGTCAAAACCATATATTTGTGTAAATTAGAAAACAATAGTATGTTGATATAAGCCAATCTATAGTATAGAAGATACTTGAAGATTGTACAATTTGTAGTTTACATCACAGGCTAACATCATTTAGATAACCACTGAAGAACAGAAAATACTTAAGAATTCGTTGTAGTATTGAGCTACTCGTAAGTATGCTTCTGCAACCTCTCTGGGAGCTAGATGTAGATCTTCAGGACTTGCAGCTAACGCTCAGCCATCAAACTACTAAACTAGAATTCAAATGGTTTACACTTTTAAAATTAATTGATTTGCTACATTTAATTCAATGGAATTGTGATGTTTGTCGCATACCCGACATGATTGAAATACAATCTTATGTGAACTTCATATTGTATAAACGGCCAATAGTTGATGATTAGATTATAAACACTGTCGAATCTAATTTCATCTAACAATTACTATCTACAATATAACTGAATGGTTCGCCCTATAATCTTGAAGTCTCCAACTGGACTATGTATTAGAAAATAGCTTCATGTCGTTTAATATGTGATTTTAAGAACTATATTTTATGGTGGAACTCAACAGGCACTCATCGATGATGCTAAAATTACTTGTTCCTATAGTCCTACATAACTTAATACTGAACTGCCTAAAATATTATGCACAAAACTATTAACGCTATTTTACATATGTATATTAAATTTTAAAAAATATCTAGCAAACCATTTACCTTAGGAATTTCTTTATTTTTTTTGTTTTTAATTGACATAAGTCATACCTGTACGTATACTCTACCACATATTTTCAGCATTTTGTAACTTCTAGTAGTTATAAGCCATAAAAAGATTCCAAAAATAGTAATAATATAAAATTACATTTATATTAATTTACAGTATCAAAAAACAAATCCCTCAACTTACTGAATGCTCCATTTAGATTTTGAAAAATTCTTGAAGTTTTGTCAAGTTCAATATCATACAATGTCTAAAATAAATAAATAAATTTTAAATTTCTGCCATTGATTTGTTTTAAGTTATTAACGTCAAATACTTAGAGTAGCAACAAAAATTTTAAAAGTGAATTTATACATCAAAGTTGTGTATGTAAATAATGTCTTTCTTCTTCTTGGTGAAGAAATTTTTGTTCTTTTTCTCCTCGTTGACTATACTGTTCTATAGAGGAAATAGTCGTTAGGTTTGTAGACACGTATTTATTTAACAATTAGGTAATGGTCAATAGTACATCATCTTGGTGATTTACATAAGCAATTTTCGATGTAAATTAGTCAGATATACTCTAACTTTCCATAATAATTGTTATTGCAAATATAGCACCGTTAGAAACCCTTACTTTACATTAAAACATAAGAAAGATTATTCACGTATATGTTTAAAGGCTAATAGTGCATATTTACAGTGAAATTTCTGTTAATTGTTAAGATTATTTAGGTAAAAAAGTCTTGCATATATGATTTTCACAAAAAAAACCAAACTATATATATATATATATATATATATATATATATATATATATAGAGAGAGAGAGAGAGAGAGAGAGAGAGAAAGAGAAAGAGAATGTTGAACAATATAATCTCGTTCAAACTAAAAATTTAACCAACAAATGGAACAAAAACTTACTAAAAATTCTATACTTTCATATTCTATGAGAGAAATTAATAATTAGTTTAAATTTATTCAACAATATTACTATTTTACATTAAAATATACACAAAGTTTGTATTAGTATAGTAACGGTTTCTTTCTTTTTATTTAAATCTTAATATATTGTATTCTTTGGTTTACATTAAAAGAATGAAAATGATCATTCAAATGAGATTTTAACAACAACAAAAAAAGTATTTTCTTTCATTTATAAAATATTGTATTAAATTAGATTATTGTTAGTTTTTTTTGGATTACATATTTCCATTGAACTTAAATATACTTAAACCAGGAAAATATTAGTGAGTAGTTGCAATGAGATTCCGTGTAAATATTCACATATATACAATTAACTTTTGATTATAAGATGGTTTAAATGTTGAAAACATTTTATTAATTACTTTTCTCCTACACTTTACTGTTCTATATATGTATTTTTTGCAAAACATACAGCACGTATGTATTACCATTTAAATGAAATTTATTTACTTTTATTTTATGGGAATAATGGCTTGTATCTATATATACAATCTTATAGTTTTATACGAAATTATGGAGTGGATTGTAAAATTAACCACGATTTTAGTTCAATATGAGACAGGTATTTTCGAGTATTGAAGATATCCATGAACTCATGTTCATAAATTTATGTAGATATCTGAAGTATAGTAATTATATCACGTATCCTAAGAATTTCATAAAAATAATTTATTTTTTGTCTATTCAATTATCAAAGCATGGAACTTACTCTTAACGTTGAATCTAGAAATATGTTTGTATAATATAGTTGGTCATCATCATCATCTTTAATAGGTGCGTGATTGATAATTTTAATTAAATTAGCTGCTGGTCCGATAAACCCGCCAGAGTTTAAATAACGTTTTTCACCAGAATTTACTTCAGGATATAAGCTCTATAAGAAGAACAAAAGAAAAGAGTGAAAAATGTCACTAACATACAGACTTATTAGCTTCGTAAACTAAGTTAGTTGAAAATCAATTGAAAGACCACTGAATTAGCAACAAGAGATGAGAATATTAAGCATACTGTAAGACTGTACGATGGTGACTTTAATGCACAACTTTTATATTTTTCTAATCATGTGTAATTGTAACATAAATTATTACTATCAATTATAATATATATATCCAGATAAACAATAAAAGCTAGTCAAGCATAAAAAATATGAACTTTACGAAAACTCCACACATGAACAAAAAACTGCACGATAATAAGCTAGAACATTGTTTAGCCAAAAAAAGATGCAAACTAATATTGTGTTATCCTTTTAAGATGCGCTTATATCATACTTATAAGAAAGATATTTTGAAAACGATCATAAAATTTAAAAACAATGATAAAATCACCACACGTGGTAAAGTGTTAATATAACTGAGTAGCTATACTGCCTAATTTACCTGTAAGCTTGGTTGTGGCCAACAAAATTCCTCCGCAGAAAATATTACTTTGGATTTGAACTTTTCATATTCCTCAAGTAATTTAGCCACATTTTGCATGAAAACAACATCATAACTGTGTGAAAACAAAGTAAAGTATTTAATGTAATTCAGGATATGATACTTGATTGACAAATGTAGTGATTGATGAAAGTTATGCGATAGTTTGCTTACGTAACGCATTCCACTAAAACACTAGCTTTTAAATTTTTGAAGCGTAGATGTCATTTGTTTATGATTTTTAGAACCTAAGGCAAGAACGAACATCCGAATATTGCATTGATTATGGATGTTAGCTCCTTCTGGAGCTACTCTTCAGCAATTACTAATTACAAAAGAGATAGACAGGAAGTTAAAGACCTTACTCCATAAAGAGAAAACTCACCTTAAAATAGCCAACCAGAAAAACCAATAAAGCTTTACTCTGGACTTTGAAGAATCTTTCTATGGAAGAGTTATGATGCCTCATGAAGAAAACTGAAGTTCTTTTGCAGCCACGAGTCAGATACCCCTTTTCACAGTCAACTTTAGAAAGAATGTTGTTTCTTATTGCTAAAAAGGAAAATATGCCCCCCTACACACAAGGAGTTGCACTGATACCCTCCAAATAAGCACAAAACTCCCTCATTCAATACAAAACTCACAAATACAGGATAATCAAATCATCCTTCGAAACAAAGTCGAAATGGATTACAACGAACAAGAGGGGCAAAATTTGGCTGATCTGTGTGCTTTTAACATCAAAAGCATCTCATAGTCAGCAGCATGTTCCCTTGCGAACCCACGCACGAATCTACATGGATTCCACAAAACCATCTCACCAAAAACCAGATCGACCACATCTACGTCAATATAAAATTCAGAAGGTTCATGAAGGTTGTAAAAACAAAGAGAGTAGCTGATGTGGCTTCGGATAGTGACATTATGGTACCCAAGCCGAAATCGGAGCTAAGAAAGCATTAGAAAGCCGGTCAAGAAAGACTAAGAAAGTTTACTACAGTCCTCATTTGAGATTCCATAAGGCCTAGTGAGCTTAACATAACTCGTGGCAACAAGTTCCAAGCCTTATAAGATCAAACATAAGAAGAGGAAGTCAACATGTAGAGCAGCTGGAAATGGATTAAAGAAGTAACAAGTTCAACACGATGGAAGACGCTCTGCTATGAGAAGCACAAGAACAAAAATCAACCTTTGTGCAGTCTGAGCAAGATTCAAGATAGTAAGAACAGGAAGACATCAGTCAACAATGGCCAAGTAAAGCAAAGTAAAGTCGATGCACAAATGAAACCCACAGAAGATAATTATTGAGTGAAGAGGAATATTAGAGTTGACATGAAAAAAATACGTGACGAACCTAAAAATTACACTACTCAAGTTGCAACGGAAGAAAGTATGAAATAGTTGTACGATACGGTGAACAAGCTTCAGGAAACTATGTAGCAGATCAGAGCAACCAATCGAAGACAAAAAATTAAGGCAACTATTGAGAGGGTAGATGAGATGAACAGGATACTTTGTAAGGCTCACGAATAGACCAGCACCACCGTACCCAGTGAGTGTAAACATGGGACGCGTAGATCTTCCAATAGATGATATCTCATTAGTAACATAAAAATTAAACAAGACTATCAAACATATCAATAGCGACTAAGCAGTAGGACCAGATGACTCATCAGCTGAATCATTGAATTCAGATATAGTAATAACGGCGGCGGTGTTCTTTTTTCTCCTTGAAAGAATCTGGGAAAAAACTCGAAACCCATCAGACTAGAAACGAGAATTCCTTGTCAGGGCTCCAGATAAAGGGGATCTTAATAATTGTGCAAATTACAGAGTCACACTACTCCCAGTTCCACGTTAAGTTTTCTACTACGTTAATAAACCCGATAAAATACTCACTGGACGCCAAACATTTAGACCGACAGGCTGGTTTTATAAACATTAATACTAATCAGATCAAATCACAAAACTGCCAATTATTGTTGAGCAATCAGTAGAATGGAACTCATTGATATTTGGTGGCCCTGTTTCTGACTCCAGTTGTATCGTATGAATGCTATTTAAATATAAATGTAGCCAATCCTCGTATATAATCATCGACTTAGCTCACGTTATTGTATAACGGAATTAAACAAGTTAAATTTAAGAATGAATTTCGAATACATATATTTCATGCGATCGTCAATCCAGACAAACGATCAGAGAAGCAAAGCGAAATGACGCGCGGTGAAGGCATGTAAGCCAAGCCAATTTAGTCAAGCGTTAATCAATATTTATAGCCAGATATAAATAAGCTACGGACCTGTGATGAATAGAATAAGAAGTGCGCACTCATACGTTCATATAAAAACAACTAGTATAAATAAGCCAATAAGTGACAAAATCAAAATGTGGCTTAAGTAGAATGAATAGATTAGCTTGTCCTGAGGTTAGAATTATTTATGTGGGTTCAATATAACACATGACGTTGCACTATCCTCCACAGATTTACAGAAAAATAAGTACAAAAGAGATTTCAAGCTCATGTGCTCAAGCATTTCAAACCGAGTTTGGTGTCTTTTAACGGTGCAACTCTTATGCTTCTATCAAGTTTTTTAGCGAAATTCTGATTATCTTTGTAGACTCGCATGGTATGTTTGTTGCAAACTGTTCTGTCATTTTTATTATAAAGTGGACTCACCAAATTAGCTGCTTTAGATTCAGTTCACAGAAGTAAATTCTTGTACTTCCTTCGAGAATTATAAACCGCATTAGCACACTAATTTGTAAAGTATCATTAGACCAGCTGTGTCGAGAGTGACAGGGGCGTATCGGAGCTTCCTCGTTTGTCAGAGTATGGTTTAGCTCTTAAAATGGTTTCTTTTACCAGCTGTAAAGGGAGAACTATGCTGAAAATCCATCCAAATTGTTTTACTGGACAGTATTGTTTTTTCATTGTTCTTCTACTCTGTTTTCTATTTCAACTTTTACTCAGATCTATTGTCATCACGTTTTATGTTCTTCAATATTCTGTCCCGGTCCTAGTATTTGACTTTCTCCAAAGATTTTCTTGTGTTATTTAATTTTGCTGTTTCATTTTCTCGGGCCATAGACAATATGGTCTTTTTCGACCAAACTTGGGGTCGGTGATTTCTGACCATTACTGCATACTGGAAAACGTTATTCGAATCCTTGGGGATAACCTTGCTCATCTTAAGGTGCCAAACACTTATTTATCAATCATCCTCTTTGCTGTTTAGTAGGTCATTTTGTGCTAGAGAAACCTTTGATTGTATACCACAGGGTGTACCATTCGAGGTATATTGTACTATTAGTATAACTTTTCGATATAATTTTATAGGAGTCTTTTGAATATTTTTTGTACGCTATGCCGAAGAACGTAGTCTTGGCCTATCACATAGTTCTGATAATCTTCGTTTTCTTATTACATTATTGAAATTAAAGTTCATTTCTTTGGCTCCGCGTTCAGACCAAATACTGAAATTTCGATCCTTACACTTACAATTACGCATAGCCGTCTTACAAGACATTTGTAACTCCACATCCATCTATTATTTCTGTACTATAGAATAGCAGCGTAACGAAACAAACCTTCAAATAGAGAAGTTTGCTCAGCTAATAAAGAAGGACATTATTTAGTTCACTAAATGTAATGGTGAGCCAACGTGATCTGCTACAACTTGCAAACTATGAGTCTGTTCCTTATCGGAATTTCATAAATCATTGCTTTATTTTATGTTTTACATATTGTGTTTCAAAACCTTATGAAAATCTTAAACGCAGAGGCCTGACCGATTGACAATGTTTGGATCAATTTCTTAATAATATTGATTTACAGCACGATTCAGCGACAGACATGTTGTTAAGAATGAGGGAGGTGATTGGCCAAAGAACTTTCGATTGTGGCCTATTTAGACAACATTACTTATTGAAACTTCCTCATCAGGAGCAAGCTGTGCTTGTCTCGTTTCAAAACAACACCGTAGACAAGCTGGCTGCATCTGCCGACCGCATTTTAGAGATCAATAAATCTGAGGTTGGTTAGAAGCGAATTCGACCACATGATAGATTTAGGAATCATTCAGCCGACAAGTAGCCCATAGGCACCTTTCTTCCATATGGTTCCTAAAAATGACAGCAACATTTGGCGTCCAGATGATGACCATCGGCGATTGAAAGCGAAAACCATTCCTGATTGTTATCCGTTGCCTCGCATTAGTGGTTTGACAGCTGCCTTGAAAGGTACAACTGTCTTTTCAAAAATCGACTTGAATAAAGCCTATAAAAAATATCTATGGCCGCTAGCCACATAGTCAAAACAGCTATTGTAAATCCTTTCAATCTCAACAAAGTTTTTTGTATACCTTTCGGTATTGGAAATGCCGCTCAAACCTACTATTAGTATAACTTTTCGATATAATTTTATAGGAGTCTTTTGAATATTTTTTGTACGCTATGCCGAAGAACGTAGTCTTGGCCTATCACATAGTTCTGATAATCTTCGTTTTCTTATTACATTATTGAAATTAAAGTTCATTTCTTTGGCTCCGCGTTCAGACCAAATACTGAAATTTCGATCCTTACACTTACAATTACTCATTGCCACAGATTTACAGAACAATAAGTACAAAAGAGATCTCATGTATAACAAATATTAGGGTCTCCTGGTAAGCGCCTTATGTTTTGGGATGAAAATTGGGCTTAATTAAGTAGTTAGTTTTGTCAATAACTCTGTATACAGCTAGTAAGTAGTAAAACAAAGTTAAAACCAAACTGCTTTTGAAATTAGCCTTGTCATTCGTTGCTTATTATCGCAGATACAATCGTGAATAATAAATATCCAATAAACGAAGACATTTTTGCACTAACCTGTCAACAAATAGAATAAGTTGATCCGGTTCGTAAACAGCTTTAGCTAGTTCTTCTTTCAACAAATTGACTTTCTGTCCACCACCTGTTGACTTCGCAACATACCCACCTCTCCAATTACTTCCCTCTCCAAGAACCTTTAATTGCGAGCATATTAACACTTAAAACTACCTACCTTCACTTTAAATCCGTTCAAGTTACATGACCTCAGGAATCGCTGTAAAGCATCGTTTTTCTCCGTCGCCACCGTTAAAACCAAAACATCTGAATTTTGTAATGTCAAAAATTCTATGTAAATACCATGGCAGAGGCATGATGCAGTGTAACAGGTAAGTATCAATAAAAGGAATACTGAGCTGTTGCCGAACGACATCTGAAAGCAATTTTTGAAAACGTACGCAGTTTTTGATACAACAAGCTATATAATATAAACAAAACAACCTTGTAACTTTTAAAAGTGGGTTAATTTAATATTAAAAAATATTCCAAGTCTAACTCAATGTGTATTTTGATTATTTAAATTTACTAATCAAGTATGTTGGTATTATACTTTCATTGTATTAATATAGACGTTCTTACTTTTTGGCAGTTTGTTTGCTTTACTGCCAGTCATTTAAAGACAAACAAATATAGTAACAGAGATCCTTGGTTTGAATATTCGGAAAGTAAATCCGATTTTTAGACTCTATCATCGTCAGATATACTTCAATATCCCTGTTTAAAAATTAATTTAGTGTATTGAATATATTCGTACCATGACTGTTATAATGATGGATATTCAGGGCAAGTGAAGTATTACTGTGGCGTATCCACGTCTAGCGGCGGTTAGATCACTGAATATATGACAACTTTTCGACCTTCTTTAATGTCTAAAGCAACCAACGTGAATCAGTCACTTACACTCCATATACAGGCGCACATGTTGGTGGTCTCACTTTGTTCTTTTACCTATTTTGACTGATACATTTCTATCGTAACGTTGTGCTTTAGCTGTACAGTCATCAAAGTAACTATGGTACCTGGATACGACAAAACGTTAGTTCATATTAAGGTATTAACAGCGAGATAAGAATACGAATTAAGGTAAGACGTTACGACATTACCACCCTACTCGAGTAGGCCCTCAGACACGGACATAGACCATCTACATTGGTGACCTACATGTAAATAACTTGGATAAATACTCTTGTGGGCACTCGAAATCAGTACTGATGCATTTAAAATTGATGGAAAGAACTAACTAAAAGTGCCTTGTCAAACATAAGCACCAAACCACTGTGTAAAGCCAGTGAAATATCACTGGGCTCTAGCCCAATCATCCAACAGTCCAGTCAGCAAATACCAAACAGCCCACTGACTCTTATCAAGGACAAAGACAACCGACGTGTATCAGTTGGTTGAATGCCATGAACTGGTCTATGCAGCAGTAGTCTCCCTCTGTTTCTCGTACCTCTTTTACCAAAATATCTCTGTAGCGATGTCTTTTGTGTTTCACGGTTATCTAAGCAGCCATATTACCTGGATACAACGACAGTGCGATTTATACTAGGTACTAACCATAATGTGTAACTTAGACGTTAGTTGCTTGGTCACATCGCTTTCGTTTAACTCAAGTGGGCCCCCAACCATTCCACACAGATCATCCACGTCTGTTACCTACAATTGCATGAACTAGATTAAAAAGCTTTAAGTCTGATTAGTAATTATTATAAAATTGAAGTATTTTCTTATCCTTACTTAGTATTAAACCTATCTTTCATTCTTACTATAACCGCTTCACTACTTGTTCTTCATCTTCAACAGATCGTTAGATATACAAATATAAACTTTGTCGAACAGGAACCTGTAAAAGTCGGATTTCGCTGCTGTTAGATTTCAGTAAATTTGCCCGTAACTACTGAATTCCTGTATACATAAAAAGGTTTATCAGAATCATAAAATGACCGACGGAGCAATTAGTAATTATTTTAAAAATAGTGTTTGACTGAAATCTGTTGTTCAGTAGGTTTCTCATAGTTTGAACGCTAACCGTGAGAAAATCAAAACCACTCGTGAAATCTGTAGAATTATGGTCTACTAAGGTATTAGCACTAGTCTAATAACAGACCTAATCCTAAAATTGCAGATTTGTTATGATGTAACTTCCTAATCTATAAGATCTTACTTGGAAGTCACATCATCATCTACACCAACTCACTGCGTCGTAACAATTACCAATACATGATATAGAACAATCTTAGGCCAGAGATGGAACAATATATTTGATATGAATAAAAGACAACGTAACATTTGGCAGGAGGGACCATGCTTGCATGGTCGAGCAATGCCATAAGATTAACTCCGATCTATTCAATTCATTCTCCCCGCCTTCTCCATTCTTCTGTATTTCTCCGCGTTAAATGTTTTATGCATATTTCTCATATTGTCTCGTGGTAGGGCCCAATGCCACTACACTACCCTCCCACCAGAATCAACGTGACGTTGGTTCGATACCAAATTGTGTGGGATTGTCGCGCGCCGGAGGTTAGCAAGAATAATAAAAATCATCCGGGTATTGATGAACTGAAAGATAAATCAAAAAGAAGGCGGCAACATCTGGTCGGGAAACACACGTAATAATTTTTAAGTGTCTGGTTTAATGCTTAACACGCCTAAAATGAAAATTTGGGCGGAGATTATTTGAGCCAAAGAAATCGGGATTATAATTATATTGAAATGATACCGTAAGATAGTTAGTAATAGCCGTAGGTTAATAACACTTCCTGTTTACTGATATTGAAAACAATCAATATTGTAGAAATGTTAAAACTGGTATTATATTTAGTTCAAATTATGAAATAAAATAACGTTTATATCAGAAATTTGTCCATGCGTTGATTTCCAATTGCATCTGCATTAGTAGGCTAACTGAAAGAACAAAAGTATAACCGTGGAGAAGAATTCCAACTAGTATTACAGTTAGTTTAATACGATTTATTTAGTTACGAGGGAGATTTTCTCGACCTCGTTTTTACTTGTCCGTGATAGAATTTAGTAATACAACTAATACATATGCATTGTTATCAAAAATTTTTAAATACGTGAAAAGTAATAATTATGTGGATTTTGGACAGATGGCTAAGAGCGATTCCTTAAACATGAGTGTATCCGTTAGAGATATGGTCTAGACTCAATGTTCTGATTTGCCCTAGACTATTTATTTATATTCATATCTATCGGCTGATGGTACATACAAGTTAGTCGCAAGTGTCAGTTTAGTATGACAGAATGCTGTTTCATTGAGACAGTGATTATAAGTAATTGAAATCAGTTAAGCCTATGTGCCACATTTCTAGGTGATGTGGTGCTGCAAGATGTATTCGCCTAAATAAGTCCTTACAAGATGATCAACAGTGAGTGATGCTCATGTGATTACCAGGGAGAACATGAATTGAAACCACGGGCAGAACACTCCCAACTCATGTCTATGATAATGGCTTGAACCTTAGTCAGTGTTGGGGTAAATTCGACATTGATGTTTTCAGTCTGCAGGAGATTCGCTCGACTGCTTATACCGATTATTTGCATTCATGACTGTGTCGCTTAACCTTCAATTAGACTGACAAGGTTTTGAGATATTTATTGAATGAGCAACTGATAGAGAAACATACTGAAATCATCTACAATGTATGAAGATACTGAGGAAACAACACTATCTAATGATAATTACGAGTCAGTTTGTTGACTGATTTTGTTAGTTTCCAATTTTATCAGTCATATTACGTGATTGTCAAGTCATGACAATGCTTTATGACGATATCCTGAAACCATTATTTTTAACTAGTTATGGTGTTGATTGAGTAGTAGCCAGTTGAAAATAGGTATTATTGTTTTATGTGCTTCTGAAATAACAGAAGTTTGTCGCGTTAAAGAATCCGAGCTACCTAATTTTATTATAAATCACAGTTTAAAAACATTCGTTTTATATAGTGTTGATTTTAGTAGTAGGCTCAGGAGTTTTAATTCTAAACATTTGTTTGGCCAACAACTACTTGACATTTTAGTTATTATGCTTGTGCATTATGATAGCACTTAAATTCGGTGACTTTATTATCTAAATTGTGTTCCTGTTTTCAGGCTACTAATATGATAGACCAATTCATAAACCCAAAGACGTGTAGCTCTAATGACTATGATGGGTTTATTGAAGATGTTACAGGCGATTCAAATGACTTTTCAATTTAAAAGACACCGAGAAATAATTCAACGCATGTACGGACCAGGTTAACATGCAGGTTGGTAAGGCGTGACAATTTAAAAATAGTAAACATGTCAGGGAAAAGTTTTAAAGCTAAGAAAACTTATGGAACATTAGGTAGGGATATGACTCTTTGTATGCTTTCAATAAGAAGTTTCTGCATTTGGCCTAGTGACACGTGTGACAAAAGCAACTGGAAAATATATACATGTCAAGTACAAAAATCCATCCAGCAAAATAGTTAAACTCGCCTGGATTATTTTTGAAAATCAGATTGTTCAGTAGACGACATATGTAAATCTATTCGTGAGGAGTAGTAATGATTCAAAAGCATCCAGAATAAAACATGCAGTATGGTAATTAATTCCAGGGTCCTTGGTGCCGCTGACGTTTACGTCACTCGCTCGGATCAGAACAATTGAATGAATCCAGATAATTGTGTGGTTTCCATTGAACGACCCATCTAAAATGAACTTATGATTGCAGAAAACTTATAGCTGCAACTCACCGTATGCTTTTGTAGTAGTGTCATCCTTGTTGTTTGGCAATGGAACTCGAGAATTGGAAATTAGGCAGGCAGTGGTCGGAAGAAAAGATATTGCAGGGTAGTGTATAGTTTAAAAACAGAATGTGTTAAGTGAAGGAACACTAAGAATCAGAGCCAGATAACTATTTAGTCCTTGATTGCATTGTTAGCCAATGTATATTTAGGTTATTTACAGGTCATATTTGCTAGAGCTTGATGTTAAAACAAGTTTGTTTCACTGAAGCATGTTGATGCTATTAAAGCTTGGTAACGAACCATCAAAGCTATTTAGTTAATGCAGATGACCAGTTTTTATTGTTGATTAAGCTAGTAAGTTATGAGTAATAATCAATATAGCGTTAAGATAATACATATGAGCATTAATCGGAGGATTGTTAGAATAATGGTCTACTGTGATATTAGCACTAGTCTAATAACTGACCTAATCCTAAAATTGCAGATTTGTTATGATGTAACTTCCCAATCTATAAGATCTTACTTGGAAGTCACATCATCATCTACACCAACTCACTGCGTCGTAACAATTACCAATACATGATATAGAACAATCTTAGGCCAGAGATGGAACAATATATTTGATATGAATAAAAGACAACGTAACATTTGGCAGGAGGGACCATGCTTGCATGGTCGAGCAATGCCATAAGATTAACTCCGATCTATTCAATTCATTCTCCCCGCCTTCTCCATTCTTCTGTATTTCTCCGCGTTAAATGTTTTATGCATATTTCTCATATTGTCTCGTGGTAGGGCCCAATGCCACTACACTACCCTCCCACCAGAATCAACGTGACGTTGGTTCGATACCAAATTGTGTGGGATTGTCGCGCGCCGGAGGTTAGCAAGAATAATAAAAATCATCCGGGTATTGATGAACTGAAAGATAAATCAAAAAGAAGGCGGCAACATCTGGTCGGGAAACACACGTAATAATTTTTAAGTGTCTGGTTTAATGCTTAACACGCCTAAAATGAAAATTTGGGCGGAGATTATTTGAGCCAAAGAAATCGGGATTATAATTATATTGAAATGATACCGTAAGATAGTTAGTAATAGCCGTAGGTTAATAACACTTCCTGTTTACTGATATTGAAAACAATCAATATTGTAGAAATGTTAAAACTGGTATTATATTTAGTTCAAATTATGAAATAAAATAACGTTTATATCAGAAATTTGTCCATGCGTTGATTTCCAATTGCATCTGCATTAGTAGGCTAACTGAAAGAACAAAAGTATAACCGTGGAGAAGAATTCCAACTAGTATTACAGTTAGTTTAATACGATTTATTTAGTTACGAGGGAGATTTTCTCGACCTCGTTTTTACTTGTCCGTGATAGAATTTAGTAATACAACTAATACATATGCATTGTTATCAAAAATTTTTAAATACGTGAAAAGTAATAATTATGTGGATTTTGGACAGATGGCTAAGAGCGATTCCTTAAACATGAGTGTATCCGTTAGAGATATGGTCTAGACTCAATGTTCTGATTTGCCCTAGACTATTTATTTATATTCATATCTATCGGCTGATGGTACATACAAGTTAGTCGCAAGTGTCAGTTTAGTATGACAGAATGCTGTTTCATTGAGACAGTGATTATAAGTAATTGAAATCAGTTAAGCCTATGTGCCACATTTCTAGGTGATGTGGTGCTGCAAGATGTATTCGCCTAAATAAGTCCTTACAAGATGATCAACAGTGAGTGATGCTCATGTGATTACCAGGGAGAACATGAATTGAAACCACGGGCAGAACACTCCCAACTCATGTCTATGATAATGGCTTGAACCTTAGTCAGTGTTGGGGTAAATTCGACATTGATGTTTTCAGTCTGCAGGAGATTCGCTCGACTGCTTATACCGATTATTTGCATTCATGACTGTGTCGCTTAACCTTCAATTAGACTGACAAGGTTTTGAGATATTTATTGAATGAGCAACTGATAGAGAAACATACTGAAATCATCTACAATGTATGAAGATACTGAGGAAACAACACTATCTAATGATAATTACGAGTCAGTTTGTTGACTGATTTTGTTAGTTTCCAATTTTATCAGTCATATTACGTGATTGTCAAGTCATGACAATGCTTTATGACGATATCCTGAAACCATTATTTTTAACTAGTTATGGTGTTGATTGAGTAGTAGCCAGTTGAAAATAGGTATTATTGTTTTATGTGCTTCTGAAATAACAGAAGTTTGTCGCGTTAAAGAATCCGAGCTACCTAATTTTATTATAAATCACAGTTTAAAAACATTCGTTTTATATAGTGTTGATTTTAGTAGTAGGCTCAGGAGTTTTAATTCTAAACATTTGTTTGGCCAACAACTACTTGACATTTTAGTTATTATGCTTGTGCATTATGATAGCACTTAAATTCGGTGACTTTATTATCTAAATTGTGTTCCTGTTTTCAGGCTACTAATATGATAGACCAATTCATAAACCCAAAGACGTGTAGCTCTAATGACTATGATGGGTTTATTGAAGATGTTACAGGCGATTCAAATGACTTTTCAATTTAAAAGACACCGAGAAATAATTCAACGCATGTACGGACCAGGTTAACATGCAGGTTGGTAAGGCGTGACAATTTAAAAATAGTAAACATGTCAGGGAAAAGTTTTAAAGCTAAGAAAACTTATGGAACATTAGGTAGGGATATGACTCTTTGTATGCTTTCAATAAGAAGTTTCTGCATTTGGCCTAGTGACACGTGTGACAAAAGCAACTGGAAAATATATACATGTCAAGTACAAAAATCCATCCAGCAAAATAGTTAAACTCGCCTGGATTATTTTTGAAAATCAGATTGTTCAGTAGACGACATATGTAAATCTATTCGTGAGGAGTAGTAATGATTCAAAAGCATCCAGAATAAAACATGCAGTATGGTAATTAATTCCAGGGTCCTTGGTGCCGCTGACGTTTACGTCACTCGCTCGGATCAGAACAATTGAATGAATCCAGATAATTGTGTGGTTTCCATTGAACGACCCATCTAAAATGAACTTATGATTGCAGAAAACTTATAGCTGCAACTCACCGTATGCTTTTGTAGTAGTGTCATCCTTGTTGTTTGGCAATGGAACTCGAGAATTGGAAATTAGGCAGGCAGTGGTCGGAAGAAAAGATATTGCAGGGTAGTGTATAGTTTAAAAACAGAATGTGTTAAGTGAAGGAACACTAAGAATCAGAGCCAGATAACTATTTAGTCCTTGATTGCATTGTTAGCCAATGTATATTTAGGTTATTTACAGGTCATATTTGCTAGAGCTTGATGTTAAAACAAGTTTGTTTCACTGAAGCATGTTGATGCTATTAAAGCTTGGTAACGAACCATCAAAGCTATTTAGTTAATGCAGATGACCAGTTTTTATTGTTGATTAAGCTAGTAAGTTATGAGTAATAATCAATATAGCGTTAAGATAATACATATGAGCATTAATCGGAGGATTGTTAGAATAATGGTCTACTGTGATATTAGCACTAGTCTAATAACTGACCTAATCCTAAAATTGCAGATTTGTTATGATGTAACTTCCCAATCTATAAGATCTTACTTGGAAGTCACATCATCATCTACACCAACTCACTGCGTCGTAACAATTACCAATACATGATATAGAACAATCTTAGGCCAGAGATGGAACAATATATTTGATATGAATAAAAGACAACGTAACATTTGGCAGGAGGGACCATGCTTGCATGGTCGAGCAATGCCATAAGATTAACTCCGATCTATTCAATTCATTCTCCCCGCCTTCTCCATTCTTCTGTATTTCTCCGCGTTAAATGTTTTATGCATATTTCTCATATTGTCTCGTGGTAGGGCCCAATGCCACTACACTACCCTCCCACCAGAATCAACGTGACGTTGGTTCGATACCAAATTGTGTGGGATTGTCGCGCGCCGGAGGTTAGCAAGAATAATAAAAATCATCCGGGTATTGATGAACTGAAAGATAAATCAAAAAGAAGGCGGCAACATCTGGTCGGGAAACACACGTAATAATTTTTAAGTGTCTGGTTTAATGCTTAACACGCCTAAAATGAAAATTTGGGCGGAGATTATTTGAGCCAAAGAAATCGGGATTATAATTATATTGAAATGATACCGTAAGATAGTTAGTAATAGCCGTAGGTTAATAACACTTCCTGTTTACTGATATTGAAAACAATCAATATTGTAGAAATGTTAAAACTGGTATTATATTTAGTTCAAATTATGAAATAAAATAACGTTTATATCAGAAATTTGTCCATGCGTTGATTTCCAATTGCATCTGCATTAGTAGGCTAACTGAAAGAACAAAAGTATAACCGTGGAGAAGAATTCCAACTAGTATTACAGTTAGTTTAATACGATTTATTTAGTTACGAGGGAGATTTTCTCGACCTCGTTTTTACTTGTCCGTGATAGAATTTAGTAATACAACTAATACATATGCATTGTTATCAAAAATTTTTAAATACGTGAAAAGTAATAATTATGTGGATTTTGGACAGATGGCTAAGAGCGATTCCTTAAACATGAGTGTATCCGTTAGAGATATGGTCTAGACTCAATGTTCTGATTTGCCCTAGACTATTTATTTATATTCATATCTATCGGCTGATGGTACATACAAGTTAGTCGCAAGTGTCAGTTTAGTATGACAGAATGCTGTTTCATTGAGACAGTGATTATAAGTAATTGAAATCAGTTAAGCCTATGTGCCACATTTCTAGGTGATGTGGTGCTGCAAGATGTATTCGCCTAAATAAGTCCTTACAAGATGATCAACAGTGAGTGATGCTCATGTGATTACCAGGGAGAACATGAATTGAAACCACGGGCAGAACACTCCCAACTCATGTCTATGATAATGGCTTGAACCTTAGTCAGTGTTGGGGTAAATTCGACATTGATGTTTTCAGTCTGCAGGAGATTCGCTCGACTGCTTATACCGATTATTTGCATTCATGACTGTGTCGCTTAACCTTCAATTAGACTGACAAGGTTTTGAGATATTTATTGAATGAGCAACTGATAGAGAAACATACTGAAATCATCTACAATGTATGAAGATACTGAGGAAACAACACTATCTAATGATAATTACGAGTCAGTTTGTTGACTGATTTTGTTAGTTTCCAATTTTATCAGTCATATTACGTGATTGTCAAGTCATGACAATGCTTTATGACGATATCCTGAAACCATTATTTTTAACTAGTTATGGTGTTGATTGAGTAGTAGCCAGTTGAAAATAGGTATTATTGTTTTATGTGCTTCTGAAATAACAGAAGTTTGTCGCGTTAAAGAATCCGAGCTACCTAATTTTATTATAAATCACAGTTTAAAAACATTCGTTTTATATAGTGTTGATTTTAGTAGTAGGCTCAGGAGTTTTAATTCTAAACATTTGTTTGGCCAACAACTACTTGACATTTTAGTTATTATGCTTGTGCATTATGATAGCACTTAAATTCGGTGACTTTATTATCTAAATTGTGTTCCTGTTTTCAGGCTACTAATATGATAGACCAATTCATAAACCCAAAGACGTGTAGCTCTAATGACTATGATGGGTTTATTGAAGATGTTACAGGCGATTCAAATGACTTTTCAATTTAAAAGACACCGAGAAATAATTCAACGCATGTACGGACCAGGTTAACATGCAGGTTGGTAAGGCGTGACAATTTAAAAATAGTAAACATGTCAGGGAAAAGTTTTAAAGCTAAGAAAACTTATGGAACATTAGGTAGGGATATGACTCTTTGTATGCTTTCAATAAGAAGTTTCTGCATTTGGCCTAGTGACACGTGTGACAAAAGCAACTGGAAAATATATACATGTCAAGTACAAAAATCCATCCAGCAAAATAGTTAAACTCGCCTGGATTATTTTTGAAAATCAGATTGTTCAGTAGACGACATATGTAAATCTATTCGTGAGGAGTAGTAATGATTCAAAAGCATCCAGAATAAAACATGCAGTATGGTAATTAATTCCAGGGTCCTTGGTGCCGCTGACGTTTACGTCACTCGCTCGGATCAGAACAATTGAATGAATCCAGATAATTGTGTGGTTTCCATTGAACGACCCATCTAAAATGAACTTATGATTGCAGAAAACTTATAGCTGCAACTCACCGTATGCTTTTGTAGTAGTGTCATCCTTGTTGTTTGGCAATGGAACTCGAGAATTGGAAATTAGGCAGGCAGTGGTCGGAAGAAAAGATATTGCAGGGTAGTGTATAGTTTAAAAACAGAATGTGTTAAGTGAAGGAACACTAAGAATCAGAGCCAGATAACTATTTAGTCCTTGATTGCATTGTTAGCCAATGTATATTTAGGTTATTTACAGGTCATATTTGCTAGAGCTTGATGTTAAAACAAGTTTGTTTCACTGAAGCATGTTGATGCTATTAAAGCTTGGTAACGAACCATCAAAGCTATTTAGTTAATGCAGATGACCAGTTTTTATTGTTGATTAAGCTAGTAAGTTATGAGTAATAATCAATATAGCGTTAAGATAATACATATGAGCATTAATCGGAGGATTGTTAGAATAATGGTCTACTGTGATATTAGCACTAGTCTAATAACTGACCTAATCCTAAAATTGCAGATTTGTTATGATGTAACTTCCCAATCTATAAGATCTTACTTGGAAGTCACATCATCATCTACACCAACTCACTGCGTCGTAACAATTACCAATACATGATATAGAACAATCTTAGGCCAGAGATGGAACAATATATTTGATATGAATAAAAGACAACGTAACATTTGGCAGGAGGGACCATGCTTGCATGGTCGAGCAATGCCATAAGATTAACTCCGATCTATTCAATTCATTCTCCCCGCCTTCTCCATTCTTCTGTATTTCTCCGCGTTAAATGTTTTATGCATATTTCTCATATTGTCTCGTGGTAGGACCCAATGTCACTACAGATACACCTTATAGCTGTAATTACCTATTTTACCCATTCTTTATTTCCTTTCGAAGCCGTCTACGACCACAGGTCTGGCAACTCCTTATTTTTCAGCTTTAAGAGGAGTCTATTATTTAGCGTCTTATCAAGTGGTTTGCTGAAGTCTAAATATACAACACCCACCGATTCACCGTTAAATAGAAAGTCTTTCCATTTTTCTCTCGTTCAAAAAATCCTCTCATGAAACTATGTTGTTTGTTTTTTAACATGTCGGTTTACATGAATACCGTTGTAGCCGTTTTGATTATTCTTTCTAATTATTTATTTACGACGCTAAAGAGGCTGATAGGTCCATGTTTGGATGGACGTCTTTACATGAATTGGAGTGACAATTGCATCATCCCAGACCATGGATGACCCACTTTGGCATGATGACATATTGGATATTGTGGTCAGTGGGGCAGTAATGCGGTTCTTGCAATTCGTTTCAAGGTCTTGGAGTGACGTCCATCTATTGCTGTTGATTTTCCCGTGTCTAAAATGTAAGTAGACTTTAGTTAGTCATCTCGGTCAAAGTTCGCAGTGAACAGCTGGTTTCGGGACTCTCTATTTGTGTTTGTTCTCTCATCTAGATGAATCTTCTGAAAGAATCCAGTGGCGCGTTCTTGTCTTGTTGTATGTGTGCGAGATCGGTCTTTTCACTTACTTGATCACGGATTATGCCAACTGATTCTTGTATTTCCACCGATCTTCCCGGGTTGAGCTTATACACTAACGTTTTTTCTATGGATGAATGTGCTTTGTCTACTTTGTGACTGTTGAGGGTATGGAAAGTTGCGTTACTTGATTGTATAACTGCTGGAAATAAATTTGTGCCTCCCTTACTGATGCATGAGAGTCAGCTTTCCAGTTTTCTGTCGAGGCTATGAAGTTGAGTGCCATGATGTCTTTTCTATATGTTAAAAGGGGCAGTAGAAATTTCTTGATAGACTATATCATTCATGAATCGAAATATGACAAATGTATGATTTCTTTTCCCTTTCAGTTGGAGGAAGTTCATTTATCTGGCATTATCACTGTGTGTGAAGATCGAGTCCAAGACAGGTGAAGACTTTTGTGCGTCATATCTGGCAGGATCTTTAATACATTGAAATAAGGCTTGGGGGATGTGGTCTCTAATTTTTCATGATCAAACTATGTTTTGACGGCCGTATTCTTAAATTTCTCCCGAAATACGGAGGATGCATTAAAGTCACCTACTACCAGACATTAACCCATATCTGATCACGGTTTACGGTCATTTTAGAGCAAGTCACTCGATACACAATCCAAACAGCGGTGTGTAGTGGCAGGTACTATGTCAACCTTACACAGGTTATTCTAGCCTACGGACAGACTAATCTATTTATTCCTCTCAAACCAAAATTTCACGCTGTTATTTATTCACTTATTAACACTGATTGTTGTTGTATGACCGTATTGGTGTTAACTGCTTACTCTATTCATTACGTGTCTATGACTTGCTTTCGTTCGACTATAAATATCAAATCACACTCGGTGGAAGGGAGTTGGCTCACTCGCCTCCACCGCATGTCATTTAGTTTCTCTTTGCTTTTTACTCTTCACTTTGCTTCGCTTCCCTGATAATCTGTTCAGAGCAGCGAGTGTACAAAATATATGTATTCAAACTTCATTGTCGTATTTGACTTGTTTAATTCCGTTATCTATTAACGCAATTCAAGTTATTGAAAATATACGAGGGTTAGTGGCGTGCATACTTCGGTAACAAACGGCATGGATTGAACTGGGATCAAATATAGGCTCACGAAAGTAGTGAGCCCGTCGATAACGATCGTCACACGATCTAATCGGAGTCAGATACGGTACGGCCACTAAAGTAATGAGCTCACCAGTTTCATGCCTGCATGTGTCTTTCGTTCTGTTGATAGAAAAAACTAGACCAGTGGCCGATAGATCTTGAGTTTAGCTCGTGAGTGACACACAGTGGAGCGCGAGGTTGCCTGTTCAAACACATAAGGTTTTTCAAAACTCAATATAAGATAATAGGAAATAGAATTCATATACAAATTAAAAAAGTGAATGAATAATTGAGTTTTATTTTTTTGACATACATTTAGATGTCTGTGATCAACTCCTAACAATTCAACTTAAGTTGTTACAATCTCCATCACGGGTCTAACTCAGTAAACCATGTTGATGATGAGCCTCCAATACTTTCAAATAATAAACACAACATAGCTTTCTCAATCGACAACGTCATCGATAATATCATCATACCACTACTAAAGCTGTAGGCCCGATTTCGAACTGAGAGCTCCCTATAAATCTATGTAGGAGGTAAACATCTCGGTCTCTACGTGTCCGATAAACGACCTAAGTGGCTGACTTAATCGACGAGCACATCAAACGAATCGCTCACTTATCCAACGCATTCAGCAAGGCCGGTACACCCGGGATAAAGGCATGCTCAAATTGTATTATCTCATCAGTACTTTATTCTCGTGTCAACTGTTCTCACTGATATATCAGGTGGATCATTCCATTTTGATCATAATAATCATCATATTCTCGACAACTCGTATAGTTATGGCGGTTTCATGTGCAGGATAACCCCACCACTCCATACGATTTAATCACTCAGTCCTGCAAATTAAAAAAACTTAACTATCGAATTTCACTATAATACACTTCTGAAGCTACCTGTGTTTCCGAGGTCGCGATGACACTAGAATTTCCCGTGTTCGCCACGTTTTTTCACTCCTCCGTTTTGCCGAGAAAGCATTTGAATAGCATATCTTTGATTCTGTGGAATACTTCCCTGTACCACTCGCAGTGTCTTAACGATCATTCTGTTCTGAGATTTTTCAACACAAAACCCACATATGTGTTGTTCCCCTTCTCGATGGTGTTCATTCATATCGGCTCCTGCCGAATGACTCGCAATACAATCAACCAACCTGGGATATGTGTAGAATTATGGTCTACTATGATATTAGCACTAGTCTAATAACAGACCTAATCCTAAAATTGCAGATTTGTTATGATGTAACTTCCTAATCTATAAGATCTTACTTGGAAGTCACATCATCATCTACACCAACTCACTGCGTCGTAACAATTACCAATACATGATATAGAACAATCTTAGGCCAGAGATGGAACAATATATTTGATATGAATAAAAGACAACGTAACATTTGGCAGGAGGGACCATGCTTGCATGGTCGAGCAATGCCATAAGATTAACTCCGATCTATTCAATTCATTCTCCCCGCCTTCTCCATTCTTCTGTATTTCTCCGCGTTAAATGTTTTATGCATATTTCTCATACTGTCTCGTGGTAGGACCCAATGTCACTACAGATACACCTTATAGCTGTAATTACCTATTTTACCCATTCTTTATTTCCTTTCGAAGCCGTCTACGACCACAGGTCTGGCAACTCCTTATTTTTCAGCTTTAAGAGGAGTCTATTATTTAGCGTCTTATCAAGTGGTTTGCTGAAGTCTAAATATACAACACCCACCGATTCACCGTTAAATAGAAAGTCTTTCCATTTTTCTCTCGTTCAAAAAATCCTCTCATGAAACTATGTTGTTTGTTTTTTAACATGTCGGTTTACATGAATACCGTTGTAGCCGTTTTGATTATTCTTTCTAATTATTTATTTACGACGCTAAAGAGGCGGATAGGTCCATGTTTGGATGGACGTCTTTACATGAATTGGAGTGACAATTGCATCATCCCAGACCATGGATGACCCACTTTGGCATGATGACATATTGGATATTGTGGTCAGTGGGGCAGTAATGCGGTTCTTGCAATTCGTTTCAAGGTCTTGGAGTGACGTCCATCTATTGCTGTTGATTTTCCCGTGTCTAAAATGTAAGTAGACTTTAGTTAGTCATCTCGGTCAAAGTTCGCAGTGAACAGCTGGTTTCGGGACTCTCTATTTGTGTTTGTTCTCTCATCTAGATGAATCTTCTGAAAGAATCCAGTGGCGCGTTCTTGTCTTGTTGTATGTGTGCGAGATCGGTCTTTTCACTTACTTGATCACGGATTATGCCAACTGATTCTTGTATTTCCACCGATCTTCCCGGGTTGAGCTTATACACTAACGTTTTTTCTATGGATGAATGTGCTTTGTCTACTTTGTGACTGTTGAGGGTATGGAAAGTTGCGTTACTTGATTGTATAACTGCTGGAAATAAATTTGTGCCTCCCTTACTGATGCATGAGAGTCAGCTTTCCAGTTTTCTGTCGAGGCTATGAAGTTGAGTGCCATGATGTCTTTTCTATATGTTAAAAGGGGCAGTAGAAATTTCTTGATAGACTATATCATTCATGAATCGAAATATGACAAATGTATGATTTCTTTTCCCTTTCAGTTGGAGGAAGTTCATTTATCTGGCATTATCACTGTGTGTGAAGATCGAGTCCAAGACAGGTGAAGACTTTTGTGCGTCATATCTGGCAGGATCTTTAATACATTGAAATAAGGCTTGGGGGATGTGGTCTCTAATTTTTCATGATCAAACTATGTTTTGACGGCCGTATTCTTAAATTTCTCCCGAAATACGGAGGATGCATTAAAGTCACCTACTACCAGACATTAACCCATATCTGATCACGGTTTACGGTCATTTTAGAGCAAGTCACTCGATACACAATCCAAACAGCGGTGTGTAGTGGCAGGTACTATGTCAACCTTACACAGGTTATTCTAGCCTACGGACAGACTAATCTATTTATTCCTCTCAAACCAAAATTTCACGCTGTTATTTATTCACTTATTAACACTGATTGTTGTTGTATGACCGTATTGGTGTTAACTGCTTACTCTATTCATTACGTGTCTATGACTTGCTTTCGTTCGACTATAAATATCAAATCACACTCGGTGGAAGGGAGTTGGCTCACTCGCCTCCACCGCATGTCATTTAGTTTCTCTTTGCTTTTTACTCTTCACTTTGCTTCGCTTCCCTGATAATCTGTTCAGAGCAGCGAGTGTACAAAATATATGTATTCAAACTTCATTGTCGTATTTGACTTGTTTAATTCCGTTATCTATTAACGCAATTCAAGTTATTGAAAATATACGAGGGTTAGTGGCGTGCATATTTCGGTAACAAACGGCATGGATTGAACTGGGATCAAATATAGGCTCACGAAAGTAGTGAGCCCGTCGATAACGATCGTCACACGATCTAATCGGAGTCAGATACGGTACGGCCACTAAAGTAATGAGCTCACCAGTTTCATGCCTGCATGTGTCTTTCGTTCTGTTGATAGAAAAAACTAGACCAGTGGCCGATAGATCTTGAGTTTAGCTCGTGAGTGACACACAGTGGAGCGCGAGGTTGCCTGTTCAAACACATAAGGTTTTTCAAAACTCAATATAAGATAATAGGAAATAGAATTCATATACAAATTAAAAAAGTGAATGAATAATTGAGTTTTATTTTTTTGACATACATTTAGATGTCTGTGATCAACTCCTAACAATTCAACTTAAGTTGTTACAATCTCCATCACGGGTCTAACTCAGTAAACCATGTTGATGATGAGCCTCCAATACTTTCAAATAATAAACACAACATAGCTTTCTCAATCGACAACGTCATCGATAATATCATCATACCACTACTAAAGCTGTAGGCCCGATTTCGAACTGAGAGCTCCCTATAAATCTATGTAGGAGGTAAACATCTCGGTCTCTACGTGTCCGATAAACGACCTAAGTGGCTGACTTAATCGACGAGCACATCAAACGAATCGCTCACTTATCCAACGCATTCAGCAAGGCCGGTACACCCGGGATAAAGGCATGCTCAAATTGTATTATCTCATCAGTACTTTATTCTCGTGTCAACTGTTCTCACTGATATATCAGGTGGATCATTCCATTTTGATCATAATAATCATCATATTCTCGACAACTCGTATAGTTATGGCGGTTTCATGTGCAGGATAACCCCACCACTCCATACGATTTAATCACTCAGTCCTGCAAATTAAAAAAACTTAACTATCGAATTTCACTATAATACACTTCTGAAGCTACCTGTGTTTCCGAGGTCGCGATGACACTAGAATTTCCCGTGTTCGCCACGTTTTTTCACTCCTCCGTTTTGCCGAGAAAGCATTTGAATAGCATATCTTTGATTCTGTGGAATACTTCCCTGTACCACTCGCAGTGTCTTAACGATCATTCTGTTCTGAGATTTTTCAACACAAAACCCACATATGTGTTGTTCCCCTTCTCGATGGTGTTCATTCATATCGGCTCCTGCCGAATGACTCGCAATACAATCAACCAACCTGGGATATGTGTAGAATTATGGTCTACTATGATATTAGCACTAGTCTAATAACAGACCTAATCCTAAAATTGCAGATTTGTTATGATGTAACTTCCTAATCTATAAGATCTTACTTGGAAGTCACATCATCATCTACACCAACTCACTGCGTCGTAACAATTACCAATACATGATATAGAACAATCTTAGGCCAGAGATGGAACAATATATTTGATATGAATAAAAGACAACGTAACATTTGGCAGGAGGGACCATGCTTGCATGGTCGAGCAATGCCATAAGATTAACTCCGATCTATTCAATTCATTCTCCCCGCCTTCTCCATTCTTCTGTATTTCTCCGCGTTAAATGTTTTATGCATATTTCTCATACTGTCTCGTGGTAGGACCCAATGTCACTACAGATACACCTTATAGCTGTAATTACCTATTTTACCCATTCTTTATTTCCTTTCGAAGCCGTCTACGACCACAGGTCTGGCAACTCCTTATTTTTCAGCTTTAAGAGGAGTCTATTATTTAGCGTCTTATCAAGTGGTTTGCTGAAGTCTAAATATACAACACCCACCGATTCACCGTTAAATAGAAAGTCTTTCCATTTTTCTCTCGTTCAAAAAAATCCTCTCATGAAACTATGTTGTTTGTTTTTTAACATGTCGGTTTACATGAATACCGTTGTAGCCGTTTTGATTATTCTTTCTAATTATTTATTTACGACGCTAAAGAGGCTGATAGGTCCATGTTTGGATGGACGTCTTTACATGAATTGGAGTGACAATTGCATCATCCCAGACCATGGATGACCCACTTTGGCATGATGACATATTGGATATTGTGGTCAGTGGGGCAGTAATGCGGTTCTTGCAATTCGTTTCAAGGTCTTGGAGTGACGTCCATCTATTGCTGTTGATTTTCCCGTGTCTAAAATGTAAGTAGACTTTAGTTAGTCATCTCGGTCAAAGTTCGCAGTGAACAGCTGGTTTCGGGACTCTCTATTTGTGTTTGTTCTCTCATCTAGATGAATCTTCTGAAAGAATCCAGTGGCGCGTTCTTGTCTTGTTGTATGTGTGCGAGATCGGTCTTTTCACTTACTTGATCACGGATTATGCCAACTGATTCTTGTATTTCCACCGATCTTCCCGGGTTGAGCTTATACACTAACGTTTTTTCTATGGATGAATGTGCTTTGTCTACTTTGTGACTGTTGAGGGTATGGAAAGTTGCGTTACTTGATTGTATAACTGCTGGAAATAAATTTGTGCCTCCCTTACTGATGCATGAGAGTCAGCTTTCCAGTTTTCTGTCGAGGCTATGAAGTTGAGTGCCATGATGTCTTTTCTATATGTTAAAAGGGGCAGTAGAAATTTCTTGATAGACTATATCATTCATGAATCGAAATATGACAAATGTATGATTTCTTTTCCCTTTCAGTTGGAGGAAGTTCATTTATCTGGCATTATCACTGTGTGTGAAGATCGAGTCCAAGACAGGTGAAGACTTTTGTGCGTCATATCTGGCAGGATCTTTAATACATTGAAATAAGGCTTGGGGGATGTGGTCTCTAATTTTTCATGATCAAACTATGTTTTGACGGCCGTATTCTTAAATTTCTCCCGAAATACGGAGGATGCATTAAAGTCACCTACTACCAGACATTAACCCATATCTGATCACGGTTTACGGTCATTTTAGAGCAAGTCACTCGATACACAATCCAAACAGCGGTGTGTAGTGGCAGGTACTATGTCAACCTTACACAGGTTATTCTAGCCTACGGACAGACTAATCTATTTATTCCTCTCAAACCAAAATTTCACGCTGTTATTTATTCACTTATTAACACTGATTGTTGTTGTATGACCGTATTGGTGTTAACTGCTTACTCTATTCATTACGTGTCTATGACTTGCTTTCGTTCGACTATAAATATCAAATCACACTCGGTGGAAGGGAGTTGGCTCACTCGCCTCCACCGCATGTCATTTAGTTTCTCTTTGCTTTTTACTCTTCACTTTGCTTCGCTTCCCTGATAATCTGTTCAGAGCAGCGAGTGTACAAAATATATGTATTCAAACTTCATTGTCGTATTTGACTTGTTTAATTCCGTTATCTATTAACGCAATTCAAGTTATTGAAAATATACGAGGGTTAGTGGCGTGCATATTTCGGTAACAAACGGCATGGATTGAACTGGGATCAAATATAGGCTCACGAAAGTAGTGAGCCCGTCGATAACGATCGTCACACGATCTAATCGGAGTCAGATACGGTACGGCCACTAAAGTAATGAGCTCACCAGTTTCATGCCTGCATGTGTCTTTCGTTCTGTTGATAGAAAAAACTAGACCAGTGGCCGATAAATCTTGAGTTTAGCTCGTGAGTGACACACAGTGGAGCGCGAGGTTGCCTGTTCAAACACATAAGGTTTTTCAAAACTCAATATAAGATAATAGGAAATAGAATTCATATACAAATTAAAAAAGTGAATGAATAATTGAGTTTTATTTTTTTGACATACATTTAGATGTCTGTGATCAACTCCTAACAATTCAACTTAAGTTGTTACAATCTCCATCACGGGTCTAACTCAGTAAACCATGTTGATGATGAGCCTCCAATACTTTCAAATAATAAACACAACATAGCTTTCTCAATCGACAACGTCATCGATAATATCATCATACCACTACTAAAGCTGTAGGCCCGATTTCGAACTGAGAGCTCCCTATAAATCTATGTAGGAGGTAAACATCTCGGTCTCTACGTGTCCGATAAACGACCTAAGTGGCTGACTTAATCGACGAGCACATCAAACGAATCGCTCACTTATCCAACGCATTCAGCAAGGCCGGTACACCCGGGATAAAGGCATGCTCAAATTGTATTATCTCATCAGTACTTTATTCTCGTGTCAACTGTTCTCACTGATATATCAGGTGGATCATTCCATTTTGATCATAATAATCATCATATTCTCGACAACTCGTATAGTTATGGCGGTTTCATGTGCAGGATAACCCCACCACTCCATACGATTTAATCACTCAGTCCTGCAAATTAAAAAAACTTAACTATCGAATTTCACTATAATACACTTCTGAAGCTACCTGTGTTTCCGAGGTCGCGATGACACTAGAATTTCCCGTGTTCGCCACGTTTTTTCACTCCTCCGTTTTGCCGAGAAAGCATTTGAATAGCATATCTTTGATTCTGTGGAATACTTCCCTGTACCACTCGCAGTGTCTTAACGATCATTCTGTTCTGAGATTTTTCAACACAAAACCCACATATGTGTTGTTCCCCTTCTCGATGGTGTTCATTCATATCGGCTCCTGCCGAATGACTCGCAATACAATCAACCAACCTGGGATATGTGTAGAATTATGGTCTACTATGATATTAGCACTAGTCTAATAACAGACCTAATCCTAAAATTGCAGATTTGTTATGATGTAACTTCCTAATCTATAAGATCTTACTTGGAAGTCACATCATCATCTACACCAACTCACTGCGTCGTAACAATTACCAATACATGATATAGAACAATCTTAGGCCAGAGATGGAACAATATATTTGATATGAATAAAAGACAACGTAACATTTGGCAGGAGGGACCATGCTTGCATGGTCGAGCAATGCCATAAGATTAACTCCGATCTATTCAATTCATTCTCCCCGCCTTCTCCATTCTTCTGTATTTCTCCGCGTTAAACGTTTTATGCATATTTCTCATACTGTCTCGTGGTAGGACCCAATGTCACTACAGATACACCTTATAGCTGTAATTACCTATTTTACCCATTCTTTATTTCCTTTCGAAGCCGTCTACGACCACAGGTCTGGCAACTCCTTATTTTTCAGCTTTAAGAGGAGTCTATTATTTAGCGTCTTATCAAGTGGTTTGCTGAAGTCTAAATATACAACACCCACCGATTCACCGTTAAATAGAAAGTCTTTCCATTTTTCTCTCGTTCAAAAAATCCTCTCATGAAACTATGTTGTTTGTTTTTTAACATGTCGGTTTACATGAATACCGTTGTAGCCGTTTTGATTATTCTTTCTAATTATTTATTTACGACGCTAAAGAGGCTGATAGGTCCATGTTTGGATGGACGTCTTTACATGAATTGGAGTGACAATTGCATCATCCCAGACCATGGATGACCCACTTTGGCATGATGACATATTGGATATTGTGGTCAGTGGGGCAGTAATGCGGTTCTTGCAATTCGTTTCAAGGTCTTGGAGTGACGTCCATCTATTGCTGTTGATTTTCCCGTGTCTAAAATGTAAGTAGACTTTAGTTAGTCATCTCGGTCAAAGTTCGCAGTGAACAGCTGGTTTCGGGACTCTCTATTTGTGTTTGTTCTCTCATCTAGATGAATCTTCTGAAAGAATCCAGTGGCGCGTTCTTGTCTTGTTGTATGTGTGCGAGATCGGTCTTTTCACTTACTTGATCACGGATTATGCCAACTGATTCTTGTATTTCCACCGATCTTCCCGGGTTGAGCTTATACACTAACGTTTTTTCTATGGATGAATGTGCTTTGTCTACTTTGTGACTGTTGAGGGTATGGAAAGTTGCGTTACTTGATTGTATAACTGCTGGAAATAAATTTGTGCCTCCCTTACTGATGCATGAGAGTCAGCTTTCCAGTTTTCTGTCGAGGCTATGAAGTTGAGTGCCATGATGTCTTTTCTATATGTTAAAAGGGGCAGTAGAAATTTCTTGATAGACTATATCATTCATGAATCGAAATATGACAAATGTATGATTTCTTTTCCCTTTCAGTTGGAGGAAGTTCATTTATCTGGCATTATCACTGTGTGTGAAGATCGAGTCCAAGACAGGTGAAGACTTTTGTGCGTCATATCTGGCAGGATCTTTAATACATTGAAATAAGGCTTGGGGGATGTGGTCTCTAATTTTTCATGATCAAACTATGTTTTGACGGCCGTATTCTTAAATTTCTCCCGAAATACGGAGGATGCATTAAAGTCACCTACTACCAGACATTAACCCATATCTGATCACGGTTTACGGTCATTTTAGAGCAAGTCACTCGATACACAATCCAAACAGCGGTGTGTAGTGGCAGGTACTATGTCAACCTTACACAGGTTATTCTAGCCTACGGACAGACTAATCTATTTATTCCTCTCAAACCAAAATTTCACGCTGTTATTTATTCACTTATTAACACTGATTGTTGTTGTATGACCGTATTGGTGTTAACTGCTTACTCTATTCATTACGTGTCTATGACTTGCTTTCGTTCGACTATAAATATCAAATCACACTCGGTGGAAGGGAGTTGGCTCACTCGCCTCCACCGCATGTCATTTAGTTTCTCTTTGCTTTTTACTCTTCACTTTGCTTCGCTTCCCTGATAATCTGTTCAGAGCAGCGAGTGTACAAAATATATGTATTCAAACTTCATTGTCGTATTTGACTTGTTTAATTCCGTTATCTATTAACGCAATTCAAGTTATTGAAAATATACGAGGGTTAGTGGCGTGCATATTTCGGTAACAAACGGCATGGATTGAACTGGGATCAAATATAGGCTCACGAAAGTAGTGAGCCCGTCGATAACGATCGTCACACGATCTAATCGGAGTCAGATACGGTACGGCCACTAAAGTAATGAGCTCACCAGTTTCATGCCTGCATGTGTCTTTCGTTCTGTTGATAGAAAAAACTAGACCAGTGGCCGATAAATCTTGAGTTTAGCTCGTGAGTGACACACAGTGGAGCGCGAGGTTGCCTGTTCAAACACATAAGGTTTTTCAAAACTCAATATAAGATAATAGGAAATAGAATTCATATACAAATTAAAAAAGTGAATGAATAATTGAGTTTTATTTTTTTGACATACATTTAGATGTCTGTGATCAACTCCTAACAATTCAACTTAAGTTGTTACAATCTCCATCACGGGTCTAACTCAGTAAACCATGTTGATGATGAGCCTCCAATACTTTCAAATAATAAACACAACATAGCTTTCTCAATCGACAACGTCATCGATAATATCATCATACCACTACTAAAGCTGTAGGCCCGATTTCGAACTGAGAGCTCCCTATAAATCTATGTAGGAGGTAAACATCTCGGTCTCTACGTGTCCGATAAACGACCTAAGTGGCTGACTTAATCGACGAGCACATCAAACGAATCGCTCACTTATCCAACGCATTCAGCAAGGCCGGTACACCCGGGATAAAGGCATGCTCAAATTGTATTATCTCATCAGTACTTTATTCTCGTGTCAACTGTTCTCACTGATATATCAGGTGGATCATTCCATTTTGATCATAATAATCATCATATTCTCGACAACTCGTATAGTTATGGCGGTTTCATGTGCAGGATAACCCCACCACTCCATACGATTTAATCACTCAGTCCTGCAAATTAAAAAAACTTAACTATCGAATTTCACTATAATACACTTCTGAAGCTACCTGTGTTTCCGAGGTCGCGATGACACTAGAATTTCCCGTGTTCGCCACGTTTTTTCACTCCTCCGTTTTGCCGAGAAAGCATTTGAATAGCATATCTTTGATTCTGTGGAATACTTCCCTGTACCACTCGCAGTGTCTTAACGATCATTCTGTTCTGAGATTTTTCAACACAAAACCCACATATGTGTTGTTCCCCTTCTCGATGGTGTTCATTCATATCGGCTCCTGCCGAATGACTCGCAATACAATCAACCAACCTGGGATATGTGTAGAATTATGGTCTACTATGATATTAGCACTAGTCTAATAACAGACCTAATCCTAAAATTGCAGATTTGTTATGATGTAACTTCCTAATCTATAAGATCTTACTTGGAAGTCACATCATCATCTACACCAACTCACTGCGTCGTAACAATTACCAATACATGATATAGAACAATCTTAGGCCAGAGATGGAACAATATATTTGATATGAATAAAAGACAACGTAACATTTGGCAGGAGGGACCATGCTTGCATGGTCGAGCAATGCCATAAGATTAACTCCGATCTATTCAATTCATTCTCCCCGCCTTCTCCATTCTTCTGTATTTCTCCGCGTTAAATGTTTTATGCATATTTCTCATACTGTCTCGTGGTAGGACCCAATGTCACTACAGATACACCTTATAGCTGTAATTACCTATTTTACCCATTCTTTATTTCCATTCGAAGCCGTAACTATCTCTTTCCGATGCCTATGCCTGGTAGAACAAGCCACATTATTTCAAACTTCGTCCATGACTTGTCAAACTCTCTTAAACGATAAAGAGTCTGGAATCTGGCTTTCTTCGTTGCAAATGGTGTGGAACGTGGCTGCGTTTTGCACTGAGCATTCATGTTCACCCTACACTTATGGATTGATGCAAATGGAGATATTGGAGAATTTATTCCCGATGCTAATGTATGAAATCGACTACTGTGTGTGTTTATATTTTTAGTGATGGTATATTCTGAAATAAGATAATACGAAAATTAAGGATTTTTTAAAGAGGTAGACGGAACCTCACAACAAGCCAGAAATAATTATACTGTACCGTCCATAAAGTCACAAACCTTGATTTTTTCAATCTATGTTCTGTTGTGTTTTAACATCATCTGCAATTTACCTAGTGGAATGACAATTACTGAATAAGCCCCGTAACCACCATTTATTGGTGGCGAACTCAAATATCGTTAAATCGTACTAGTAGGTTAAGATGACGCATGTTTTCAAAGTGATACCCAATTTTTATCTTGAATCCATTCGTGTGCTCCGTAAAACTGTTCTTTGAAAAATAGTTGGTTCAACGAATATTCTGTAAATTATGCAACACTACAAGTGATAGTCCTTTTACTTTTTGAATTTGTAGTGTGGCGTCGAGTTGCGTTTGACTATGATTAGGCTAGAGATGGAACAATATATTTAATATGAATAAAAGATATAACGTAACATTTAGCAGGGGCCACGCCTGCAAGACCGAACCATGCCACACGATCATCTCCAATTTATTCAATTCATTATTCCCGCCTTATCCATCGTTAGGTTTTTCTCCGGGTTAGATGTTGATTTTTTATTTCACATATTGTCTCGTGTTAGGGCCCAATGCCACTTCACATGCACGGACATATACTGTGGATTCAGTCATTATGATTGAGTTTCCCGGTATTAATTTTGTAGTGGCATTGGCTCCTAACCACTCGGTCTTTGAAGACGAGCACATAATTACTGAGATTTACATTCAATACATAAGATTTAGAGAAGGTCAAGAATGGTGAATTGTGGAACAGTTTTTCTGTATGGCATGGCTTGACCTTGTAGGTGTGGTATTTCTGTGTAACTGATCACTACTCAAAGAAGATCCGAACATCATACTGCTTATTATCACCATGCGGCTAATCATTATTGACGATGATGTGACTTTCACGTAACATCTTGTAGATTAAGTGGTCATATCATGACAAATCTATTTTGACAGCCTTTGAAGTTTGGTTTGTGAAACTCTCCGCATCTTCACAGTCTGCTTTGGCAACAGCCATGCGGATCCCACATTTCCCAAAATGTTTTGAGAGCTGCTGTAAACCAATCATTGGCTTTGCTTTGTTTCTTGATCGAATAATCCACAACTTTTAAGCTTTGCTCACGTAGACTATGTTTAGCGTTGATATGATGCTCTGCATAGGGTTCTGTAATTGAAATCGACAGCTCACATTTTTAAAGTTCTCTGTAATTTGCCTCTTCTTTGAGTGCTTTTTCTTTTTCATTATAATCATAGTTAAATCTGTGTCCTTGTCATCCGCTTTGGTGTGGTGTTTCGCTCTGATGGCTATACTCAGAAGTAAACCTGGACTTATGAAGACGCCCACTGCTTTCTCTATACCTGACAGCTGCCATTTTCCTTCTACCTTTTTCTCTGAAAACATTTTTAAGCTGTGTTTAGCGGCACAGTCGCCTCGAGACTTAACAGGGACTTCACAGAGCAGCGTGCTTTGCACAACCGACGAGATAGTAGCTTGAAACACCTCTTATATGCACTCAGTGTTAGTCCGGTGCACTCGTTGTGATGCCATTTGTTGTAGTCGTCACACCGCATGGTTTCTAGAACAAATTCTTCAAAATCTCTGTTAGTGATATGTACTTAACACAGAAGACTACAATCCATATGTTACAACAACTAAAAATTCAACTTAATTAATTATAAAGGAAGCCTTCGTATCTAAGTTCATAATCGAAACTAAAAAGCTTACTCTGTGAGAAAAACTGTCACTGCTGTTCTTGAATAACACGCCCAATGTTTATTTTTGCAATATCTTGATGTAATTAAAGCAGGGATATGATTTTCTCTTTATTCTATGTAATCGAAAAAGCCTATCCACCAAATTGGAATGGAGCAGGTTAGACCTTAATCATGTGACGTAATAGTAATTATGACAATAATTGTAATAATAATGAATTTAAAGTCAGATGTACACCACGTGGAATATACAACTCGATATTATGGTAATCCAAGACTAACTTATGGTGAATTTGAGTATAAGAAATGAAGACGCTGATTGAGACGTAATCAATGAAACTGAAAATATTGTCAAACTCACTTTAATCAGCTTACGGCATTTTTTTATCTGTAAGTCTTTGCCTATATATAAGCTTCGCGAAGTACGCACCAGTGAACCTATAGACGAAATATATTGGTTGCTAATATTACTTTAGTACCTAGGATGTTAATATAAAGCGATTTTAAGATTGATAAACATCTTAATAAAAGTACAGCAAATTGAGATGTCAGAGTAACAACAGTTTTTATTCGTGTACGAGTGAAAATGTTTACATACCTCTGGTAGGATTTCGCAAAAGGCTGGAAAAGCAATGTGTGATTGCTTACCTCAAAGAAGGAGGGTGATGCAATGAAACTTTGAGCTACCAGCTGATAGTAGGTCTCTCAATTACTGCAAAAGTTATGATGTTCTAAACAAACGATAGTCTGTGTGACTACTTATTATCCATAAACCGTTCATCCTGTCATCTCCGTTTCAAGAACGCTCGCTACCTATAGTCAATCTGCTGACTGTGGTAGACAGATGGGCAACCATTTTTGATCGCAGGAAGAAGGTTAATATCATATACCATGACTTCCCAAAAGCTTTTTATGGAGACAATCATATATTTTTCATCAATAAGCCCCAACGACCAGGTATGGAGTCAAAGTTATTAGATTTCTTTACTTCATATCCAAATAGTCGACTGTTTAGAACCAAGAGAAAATTCACTTTCTCTCAGACGACAGAATGTCTCAGTGTGGTCCCTCAGGGTTCAGCACTCAGAGCTCTTTTTTCCTAGTTTATATAGATGACCTTACTCAGCAAGTAATGCCTGGATATTTGTATTTTCGCTGACGTTGTGTAACTTTAGTGATTAGTTGGGGTGCATTTTAAGCTGGTTTGAAAATAGAGCCTCCTCATTATTCTTCATCGGCTTTGTTTGACTAGAGTATGGAAATGTAGCGTTTGTTCCCTAACTCTAAAAGGATAGGAATACAGTGGGACATATCCAAAGGCAAGCCTAGAAATCAGTTCGAGGACTCAAATCCAAACCTCATGAAGAACGCTACAAGTCTCTGAATCCTTACTCTATAGAGTATAGACATCCTAGAACTGGCCTTTCAATGACTTATAGAATCCTAAACACTCCTAGCCACCCCACGAAACATGTGCTTAGGCTCAGTCTCAACGCAAACCGTAGGGGTATTACCCAGAAATTAGAGCTAAAAAATAACGTAATCGACAATACGCAAACCTCTTACTCTTTGCGAGTAGTAGTGGTCTGAGCGCTTTTTCATGAGTCCTCCAGGAGAAAACGTGACACCATAATTTCACCATAATTTATTGACATTTCTCTTTTACCGTTAAATCTATCTATGTTCCCACCTTTAGGCCTCGATGATCCACTGCTGTTAGATATGGAAGCCTGTCAAGCGAAAGCTTTTTCTATTCCGCTCCGAACCACTTGAACCATTTTTGGTTATATGTAACAGTGAATTTGTTTATCTTGACAATCAAATTTGTCATCTCAGAGAGTAGCTAGACGGTCGACACAAGTCAACTAAATTGAATTTAAGTTCAATAATTTCACCGAGATCAATTCCTACTGCAATTGAGGATCTGGGTTAATCGAAAATTTGAAGTCGGCGTCGCTCTTAGACTGGGTATTTGTTTATAATTAACAGCCTCTCAATCCTGGAGAGAAGTGATCACGCCATTATGGCCCTTAGTTTTATTAGCAAAACTGAACCAAGACATCCCATCAACAACAAGCGCTAGAATTTCAAACGGTTGAATGTGTCCGTTGAACAGGATTGGGAAAATTACCCTCAACTTGATGTGAATGCTCATTGAAATTTCTTGCTGCACGCGACCTTATGTGCTACAAAGTAGTCTGTTATTCAAATGGTCCCCGAAATCTACTAGCAACCTACAGTCATCACGAACCTCATTCTTCGTTTACTAAGCCGCAAAAGACATTGTTGGGCGGAATACAAACGAACTGATAACAGCGGCGCGTACAGGCGATACAAGCATATAAGGAACATATGCACAAAAGCAATGAGAAAATACAGGCTTTAGTACCAGATAAAGCTTATCGATAAATTTGTCTTCAATCCGAAGGGCTTATTCCGTTATGCGGCCTCTCTTCGACAAGCTAAAACTGGAGTTTCCCAACTTCAAGGACCTAATGGCCCGACTAATAACGATGGTGACACCGCTAATCTTCTAGTTAAACAACACTCTCGGACATTTCAACCGACCCACATTATAATGATGAAAGCTTCATCTGCAACTGCACAGGAATTTCCGAAGTGAACCTGAGCGCTGACCTGGTGTTCCGGAAACTACAGCATCTGAGAAAAAACACTTTTTCTGGCCCAGATGTGGTCCACTCTGTTGTACCGAGGGAAGTAGCTTCAATCCTGGCAACACCGCTTAGCGTGATGTTCTCACACTCGCCAAGCCGAGGCAAACTACCGGAAATTTGGAAGTTGGCTCACAGCACACCACTTTTCAAAGGAGGTCAACGCAGCGAACCTTCAAGCTACCAACCGGTGGCTCTTCTATCTATACCTTCAAAAATCATGGAGTTTCTGATATGCGATGGTATATATGACTATTTACTATCCTTAAACTTCTTTTCACCCCAAAAGCATGGTCTCAGGAAGGGTCAATTTTGTATAACCAACCTGCTGACTGAGGTGGACGGATGGACAACCATCCTCGATCGCAACGGGAAGGTTGATATCATTTACCTTGACTTCTTGAAAGCTTTTGATAGCGTCAACTATATGTGTCTTATCAATAAGCTCAAATGATTGAGTATTAAATCACCTCTAATTGACAGCCTCACTTCATATATAAAAAATCGACATTTTAAGGTCAGGGTTAACATCGCATTCTCCCAGGTTATGGAATGTCTCTCAGGGTTCAAAACTAGGACCTCTTCTTTTCTTGATTTATTTATCCACGACAGGTACCGTCAGACTTATTACTGTTACTGATGATGAGAAACTTTGGAGAGTGATACGCAAACAAGAGGATAAACTGGCACTTCAGGAAGATCTGAATATACTTCAAAGTTGGACAGATGATAACGGATTTACCTTTAACACTTCAAAGTGTAAAGTAGTTCATCTGAGATATGTTGCACACTACAGCTACAACTTGGGAGTGCTGGTACCCTACGATTTAAAGTCTTACGCTAACTGTGGCAAAAATGTCTTTCGAACAAACCTTGTATTGGTAACATTGAAGAACATTTTTGGCCAGTTTGAGGAAAGAACTTTTTACATAATGCTCAAAAGTTGTATTCGTCTCCATTTAGAGTATGGAAACATAGTATTCTCCCCTCGTTTCAAAAGGATAAGGGCACTCTGGAACGTATCCAACAGCCAGCCACGAAATCAGTCCGGGGACTCAAACTCAAGCCTTAGGAAGAGCCTCCCCAAACACTAAACCTTTATCCATCAGAGTATAGGCATCTTAGGGGTGACCTTCTAGTGGCTTTCAGTATCCTTACCACTTCTGGACACCCCTCTAAAGTCAAGCTCCAACACACAACTAAGGGGTAACACCCAGAAATTGGAGATACAACATAGAAGAACGGACTGCAGACACAATTTCTACTGGAATTCTCTGCTGGCTGAGCTAGTATAAGCGACCTCTCAAGAGTTCTTTAAGAGAAAACTTGACCTATTCTTATGAAATAAGGATAGTATCTCACTATAATTTACCAATTTCTATCGATAATGTAGCTAAGTTCTTGTCTGGAAGTATTGGCGACCTACTGCTACCAGACGCGGAAGCCTGTTAAGCAAAAGCTTCTTTTATTCCGTCCACAACCATTTGAACCATTTTGAATAGCACCCACCTTGTTTACCTTTTGGCCTTGAGTTTAGCGCGCTTAATGACATTATTTCAGAGTTCTGAGAAAGCTAATGACCCCCTTGATTCTTCACAAGATCGTGGGAAAGAGTTCAAGTACAATAATGCTTTACAAAACAAATAATATATTCCAATTTCCACTACAGAACTGAATCTCTATTATGTCGTCTGAAGTATCAGAATAATTTGCCGGAGCTCCCATTCGATCCTAAATTCCTAGTATATCCTCTCGAACCTTCCAGGTTAAACTGTCTTTGATCTTTATATGTTGGTATTAGATTCCTTCAATATGTTGCTACCTCTCTCGAAAGGAATTATAAGCATGAATTACTCACAGAAACAGATGTAGGAGTTGAGGTTGACTTAATTGATCCTGATGTCTTCCGAATTGATAAAAGAGGTATATTTTCGTTAAACTTTTAAGTGATACAAAATAGCAACTCTTCATCCGGACGATGAGCGACTCTTGGAAGATGAGGCTCCTACTTTTGTCAATGCACGTAAATCTAGACATCAAAAGTCAGTGTCTTGGCTAAGGAAAACAGAATATATATCTACTGAGCTCTACAATCGTTGGAACAAATCTGAAAAGGTGGAGTCTAGGTAGGCGTTTTTATTTGTTCTTACTTTCAAAGACTTGGGTACAATGTTAAACGTCATCTCAATGAAGAGATCGTGTATCGTGATCGCGAAAGCCAGATCAACGCCATTGAGGAAACGTTCAAAGCAGCTGAAAAACCTATTCATAAGCACTACAGTAAGCCAAACGTGCACGCTTTGGAGGTTCTTCCAGTGTTACCGGACTTCACATTATGGAGATATCCATGTGCACAGGTCAGTCGCATTGATTTTTCAAATAGGTTTTATGTATGAAAATAACAAACTCTAAACCCTATTCTACAACTGGTGTTTAACGTCATAGCTTGTTTTCAAGTGAGTAATCAAAGATATGGTTCTAAGACCTTGTAGACCCTGATCTTGTTAATTACATCATGCTACCTGAAACGAGGGCTTGACAAGCTCTAAACTAGCCAGCTAAATTCTCTAGTAATATTAGTTTTGTTAGTAGCAATGTAAGCCTTTAACATAGCCGACCGTTTATTGTCACTAAGTTGTTTTGTTTTTGACCAACCTACTTTTGTAAAACACTATATACCTTGTTTTCTTCCGTTACTAATCAGCCTTCATACAGTATTTTCCGGCTTATGGATGTTAAATAACAAAAGAATGTTTTTAAAAACGTGTGTGAATGATTCCCACGAGACTCAAGCCTTTTCGTTTCAGAAATAGATCCTTTTTTGTTTGTCACCGAATGTGTAGAGCTGTGGCTTAGTAATTGGGACATCCACTATCGAGTTTCTACGTACCTACCCTGGTTTATTCAACTGGGTAGCTTCATTAGACTTCACACTCATACCCAAGTACTTGATGAATACCCACACTTTCTCATAGCCTAGGACTTCGAACAGAATAAAACAAGTTTTTTAAAATAATTATTTTTCTCTACCTTATAATACTGGTCTATACAAATTGCCTCAACAATGACTCCATATATCTTGTTTAATCTTTCCAGGTTATTTTCGATGATGACCCTTCTCGTAAAAATAAAACTACCACTGAACAAAAGGAGGAGGTGAATCAAGCAATGATTCGGTTAGTTTCTCATTCCCTTGTTTTCATGTTGTGGCTAATTTTTTAACTGCTACTTCATTATCGACACGCTTAGGAGAAATTGTTAGAATAGTTTTCAATTTCTGTCCCAGTATGTTCCAAATTCTTGGCTGCAATCCACAAGGTAATCATGGACAATGGTTAGAAACTATTATTTCTCTCCCTCTAAATCTTGAGTTTGCTATTATCCCATTCGTCTCATTCTTCAATCTCATCATTAACATTATAAGCATGAGATATCTTAGTAAACATGTCTTTATTTACATACCCTTGTAGTACGGTAGTTTTTATTTAGTGAAAATCTAGTTTGTCATACAATATTTTGTTATCCTCAATCTACTTATACTATAATTGACCCGTTTAATAAATTTGTCAGTGTGTTGTGGTTGAGGTTATGGGTGATTTGTTTGGAATTTATACTTATTTATAATTCACAAAATAAATGTGTCGTAAACCTGACTCATAATCTACTTGACCATCCCATGCTTATCTTTTGTTAATTGTAGTGGTATGGTAGATGAATCTGGCGACCATTTTGTTGCTTACTTCCTACCAACTGAACAGACTAAACAATTACGTCGTTTGGATGCTGAAAATCGAATACCATATACTGAAGATGCTGCCTATGAATATGAACTTACACGAGAGTACAACTGGAATGTCAAAAATAAAACTATGGCCAATTATGAAGAAAATTATTTTTTTTGTTTTCGTAAAGATGGTATGACTTCATATGTAGTTTGTCAACCGTACTTTTTCCTTATCATTGTCTAAATAAGATTTTGTTTCTTGCATTGTGTATGTTGAAGTCTACTGCTGCAGAGGCCGCTACTACACTGGTAGTTTTCACTTGCATTTTTTGATGTTTATGGGATAGAGAAGCTAGATGATCTGTGAATTCCTAATCGTCTAGTTGGATCCAAGTTGTCTATTGTATTCCGTGCTTCCCTTGAGATGCAGAAGTTAGCATAACCCAGTCGACCACTTAAAGGAAGAGGAAAGGCCAGAGCAAGCAACCTTGTCAGACACCGGTCCCCACGTGGAATGCATCTGTGAGCTGTCGTCCATGCACAAAGTTCGAATGTAGTCCGTCGTGTGAATTCTATATGATAACGATCTTTGCGGGTACACCATAGTGTGCATATCTCTGCTCTTGTTCGGCTGTTGTTAATTGCTGTCCTACTCTTCCCTTCTTGAATCCTGTCCACGGTTTTGATAGCAATTCACTCTTTGTGATGTACTTCTTGCGGCCCAGCACTTCCTGACACGCTGAAATTAGTGCTTCTTTGATCCCTTTCCAGTTGTCTTCCATAGAAGATTCATCTTCATTCAGTAGATACTGTAAGGTTTGCAACCTGTTGTTGAGAGTTATCTTGAATTTGTTAGTATCTCGTTGGAAGGCTGTATTGAAGCTTTGTAATTCTGTTTCCCTAGCTGTTCAGTGTTTCTTTAACTTCATCTTGGCAACCACCAGCTAGTGGTAATCTGAAGCTATGTCAGCTCTTCTCTTGGCTCTCACGTCTTGCATTGACCTTCTGAATATTTTATTAATGCAAATATGGTCGATCTGATTCTCTGTGGTTGTGATCCGGTGGGACCCATATGACTTGTATGTGCGTTTACGACGGAATGTGGTGCCACGTATAACCAACCATATAGTTGAAAGCATATAAATTTGCAAACCTCTCACCAGTTTGATTTCTTTCTCTCATTCGACATCGTCCCGTGGTATCTTCCTATTCCATGTTGTCTATTCAGACCTTGAGGTTTAGGTCTCCCATCAAGATGGTCAGATCGTTCCCTGGTCTCTTCTCTATAGTCGATTGCAGTCTCTCATAAAACTGGTCCTTATCGTCTTCGTTGGTGGGTGTACAACAGTGGATAACATTCATAGCGCCCCCTCCTGTTTTTTGAAGGATGTTTTGATGATCCTAAAACAGCTTCGTGTGTGCTTGTGTAGATGATTGCACATCCAAACATCATGGTTGGATCCAGATATTTTGGTCTATAAGTATCCTGTCATTTATAACATTATTCTCTTAAATTTACATAGAATTTGTTAAATCTAGTTTGAACTTTTCACTCGTTACTGAATTCATTTCTGTATTGCTTGACAAACTGTGTTTATAAATTTTATCGTTTTTAGAAAGCGACTTAGACTCACAGAATGTTGTGAATTACTTTGTTTGGCAGGTTTAGTATCAAGGTATACCCTAAATACAACTCAGTAACCAAGTGCCTTTTTGTATAGTTTGTTTTGCATCACAAATTTTATACGAAAGCTAATGATGTGACCGGCTTGTTGGAAATTGAGTAGATAGACTATGACATAATTATTTGTCAACTAACCCACCGCTTTGAAAAACATACTACTTAAATATTACTTATTTATTTTTGTTCTCGTAAATGTATTGTCATTGAATCTATTATGATCTAGGGGAACGTGTATACTGATATTCAATTTCTTATTTCCTTACAGGAGTTTACTATAACGAGTTAGAAACCAGAGTCCGTCTTAGTAAACGGCGTAAATTAAACCAGTCTGGTACTAATGTTGGCGCTCTACAAGCCCCCAAAACTCGTTTGATTGTTCATCATCGAGATTTCACGGATGAAGAATTGAAGGCTCAAACTGACCGTTTATATATGCTGGAACATGATGTTGAAGGTGACGAAGAAGATGATGAAGAAAATGCAGATGGTGATGAAAATGGTGCTGATGAAGAATCAATAAACAATGAAAAAGAAACCAATCGTAAAACTAGTTATAACGGTAATTTCAAGTTTTACTAGTGTATCATATATACTCACAAATTCCTGTAAAAATTATTAACCACTGTCAGGCATGAGTGAAGTTGCACTTCTCAATCACCAAAATACTATATACCTATGAATTAAAAAGCAGTTTACCTTAATGATGATTTGTGCACCAATATTTGTATACAGTTCTATTAAATGGAGCGGAGTCCTTGATTCTATTTTACTTGTTACATTTATCGTTTTGACCACACTAATATTTGCCGTGATCACCGATGAAGTATGTTACTGCAGCTCACTGAAGCAAACTATCGTAGGCTTTAAAACTAACTGAAAAAGTACTTAAAGATGCCCAATCCCATTTATTTAACGGATATTGATCATATCAACAAAAAGATTGTATGTTTCATCATTCAGATTTTGAGTATCCCGTTAACCAATGGTTAGAGACGATAGATGATATAACTCGAGATCGCTTCTTATTTTAGAATGTCCGAACTATCTGTTATCATATTTCTTTGTTTTTTTTATATATATACATCTATCAGTCGTTCTTTTGAGTCGACTTATTACTCAGTTGTAAATTGCGTTAACTTGAACTCTTCAATATTGTCAGAAATTCCATGTGTTCTTCGTTTTTCTGGCAATTTTGTGATTCTTCAAACTCCTGTGTCTTTTTATCCAGTCAGTTTGCCAGTTCCTTTGTTATAGTTTTATAGATTCTTTCTTAAGTAGTTTATGCCTTAACACCGTTCAATGCATTGTTCGCAACATACCCATTGATAAAATTTGTGATAATATTAAATTGATACTACCAACAACAACTAGTTTGAGACCATGCAGTTTAGTTCATTAAGCTACTAATCTAATGTTTATTATACTATCCTTACAAAAATAGTTGAGGGTAAAGTACATGTTTATCTCACTAGTATATTACTCACAATTACTTTTTTCAAGATTAATGAATTCATAGTTGTTATAAATATTTTAGTTTTGTTTGTTTGTTAATTTGATAGACACCAAACCTTTAAAAATTCCACACTAATCAATTACTTATTTACTTTCCTAACCAAAAGCAATTTAAAAATAAATCCAAGTGATAGAACTTTGACTTCATTATTATTTCAAAAAGCTATCAATGCGGAAATAAAGTATGTAGATGAACTGGTTTTACGGATTATTCATCCATCCATATAGCTACAAAACATCCTTGTATTATATGTAATCCCAGTTCGTGGTGTAAACTTTAACTGCAGTTTCCTACTTGAATTTCTAATCATGATTTGTGACGCTATTTTGAGCCTAACAGTCAGTTTTAAAATCTCTGAAGGTCGTTAGGGTACTTTATTCCCACCACTTTCAGTTGCCATTTACGTCATCTGACCAACCTCTTTGGACTGAATGTGTTTAGGCTCTATATATAATATATGCAACATAAAAACTGGGATATTGAAGTATCTGTTAACTAATTCATCAGTCTTTGAAGATGATGTCCACTCGATAAGATGATTGCTTTACTTACCTGTAAGCTAATCGAGTAAGTGGAGCTAAATAAGACTAAGATTTGATAAATCATAAAATGTATTCACAAAATGGGGCTCAGCTTTTAATAAAGTTTTACTAGACTTATTTCGGTATCATGTTTTCTTTGAAAAAGCTGTAAAGGTTAAGTGATGTTATGAATATTTCCTTCAAATGAAGCTTGATAACTGCTCATACCAACTATTAAATCAATTCAGCATACTCAAAAGTGATCGAACTTGCAATAGGAATGATAAATAATATACTTATGACGATGAATTCACATTTCGGCATCTGTTTTGTTTGTTGAAATCGCGTAAACTTGGGCAATACAGTCATCCAGTTTTACAGCCAATTAAAAAGCGCATCAGGCTACGTCGATCGTAGTTAGTGTTTGTGAAATATATATCCAGTTAGAATAGAGATATTCTAGTTCTTGCATACGGATACGAGTGCAATAGAAAATATTTTCCCATCTTCTTTATATATTGTCTAATGATGAATTATCGTTTCTATAAGCCAGTAAACTTGATAAATTTCTCAAGTCACTATCTTCTTGGTACACATTTTTGTAAAAATGAAACCCTGTATGCGAAAATGTGCTTGGTTTTTAGGTAGTGACGACGAAGAAGAGGCAGAGGATGGAATTAGTGATGGTCAAAACACTGAGACTGGAGAAGAAGCAGAGGAGGAAGCTGAAGTCGAGGAAGAAGATGAAGAGGTCGAAGAAACACAAAAGGTTGAAACTAAAAGGCGTTTCCATTCTAATAATAACTATAATCGTTCCAAAACGTCTCATCATTCTGATGACGAAAGTGACTTAAGTGACCTGAGTGATTAATTATCATTCAGGCCGGATATTATTGTGTATGCTTGTTTCTTCTATTGTATTAGTTTGTTTTTGCATTAATGTGCAAAATTTCTTCGATAAGGTGTAAATATATCTAATTCCTTGGTTGTTCTATTATATCATACAATTTGCATTGTTGTTTATTTGCAATCTCTAAGTAATTTTCTATATCACTACAGGATATAATTCCGCTACATATGAATTTATATAAAGGTTCCAGTGAATATAATTTTATCCCCAGATTTGGAGTAACAGTTTTTGGTTTGTGCTTTCGCCTAGTAATCTTATTTCATACTAAGTAACGAGTTAAATTTCACATAAAAGATAGTTATCGTTCTCGTGAATTAATTTTCTATTTTTATTCGCAATATAAACATTTTACAGCTACTTATGTTGAAAATGGTAACTTAAGATAGATCCTTTTAATGTGTTTAGTCACTTTTATTAAATATTATAAGTAACGCAAAATTCAACTAACTACTGTGTACTTTGTAAGTTAATATTTCCGAACTCCCACTGTAAATGACCCTGGTCAACTTTATATATATATATATATATATATATATATATATATATATATATATATATATATATATATATATATATATATATATATATATATAGGCCAATTCAATTAGGTTTCTTCCCATTCAAGATATTCAAAAGACAATTACGAGAATAGATTAGGGTTGATTCATTATGAAGGTATTACCTCAGGTCAAACGTATATCAGCCAGACCAACACCAGCTTAGACGAGGGTGTGTTTAAACCATAGTATCAAGACTCCATGTGTATTCGGAATTCGATATCGCCTTTACATATAACACCTTTATAATAAAAGTATAACAACCCAGTCAAATCAAAGTCAGAGATGAAGAGGTTTGAAGTTATATTTGAAAGGGGATCGATATCTCGCGAAGCGTCTGAGCTGGCTAATGGTTGTAGGAAATGAATTAGGACAGCGTCCCCACTCGTGGTCTGGTGCGGTTACGTGACTAAGCGCCCTCGGCTAGAGTATGTCCAGTCAGCGTCATTGTTAAAGACATACGGAGCTACTTATTTTAGCAACTTATTTACCGCTATATGTGAATTTATATAAAGGTTACAGTGAATATAATCTCATCCCCAGATTCGGAGTGACAGTTTTTGGTTTGTGCTTTCGCCTAGTAATCTTATTTTTGCCAAGATTGATAAAATCGCCTAGACTAATAAGTCGTAGCTATATACCAGTCACCTGCTAAGTTCATGTTGAAAATCAGTAAGTGTAATTTACATTGATTCTAGAAGGAAGCTGAGTTAATGAAAAATCTGAGTCATTCGAAAACATTCTACCAATGATACTATTAGAAAGAGCTTGAAATATTTACAGCCCTATCAATGTTTCACTTGGTTATGAAGATAACCTAGGCGCCAAAGTGACAAATATATTTTTAGACAAAGATAACCAATTTCATTAAGTTCTCAAACTATATTTGAATACTCTCACGATCTTAACCGGTATGTTTTGGATTCAAGTCGAGGGCCTTACCACATCATATAAGAGCTGAGGATTCATATACTTTAAGAAATTATCTCACTGAAAGCCTAGAACACAAATATGTTTATATAGACTCCATGATGTACTAAGACTATATATCGGATATTTAGAAAGGATACTAACATTCCTGTTTTAAATTTGAAACCATTGTGTATCAATGTGAAGCATTACCAGCAACGTAATTACTATTCGGAACTAGGAATACCGAAATCCAAAATATTTTGGTTTCACTCTCATCACCACAAACAACAAAAGCATTTGAATTTTATAAGCCATTTCAGGAGACGTATTCCATATTACGAAATGGTACACAGCTGCATCAGGAGGAAATATAGGTCATCCAAGAAAGTACGTCGTGTGAAGTTTCTAAATCTGGAAACTGGTTTCGTAGAAATAAGAATTATAATGCCAAGGCAATGTAAGTGAGAAAACGGAGTAGTTTTACTGATGAAGACACTAAACGTAGTAATATTTGTAACGGTGATCGCTTTGTGCAAAATTACGCTCTCAGCTGGAATTACAGGCAAAATATACCTTTTGTTTTGTCGACTGTGTTTGGTCTGTGACTATCTTGCTGGTTTATTCGTGACTACTAGAGTAAGTATTGAACTGGCCTGGGAATTAATAGTTAGAATATCGATTTCATTTTTGATACTTCTGATCACAAGTGTCCAATTATGAGTGTGAAGGAATTTGTAGTGATGGAAACAATTATTATTATAACCAGTTGTACCAGTGGTTGTTTTACTGTTCTTGTTTGTTTAACTCTACGAAAGACATTCTTCCTTCCATTGCTTGTGACCATGCACGAACTTACGTTTGCTCAGTAGTTCCGTTTGGGGTGAATTTATCCGCAACGCAACCATGTAAACTTAATGTATCGCTCAGAGTCATCTGTGCGTTCAAGTAACCACAAATTTTGTCATTTCCTAATGTATTTTTAATTAAATAACTAGATTATGTTGTTAATTTTCCTCTGGTTATAACTTTTATTCGCCACGTCTGACTGCGTTTCACTGTACATTCATTGCACGCTGGGGTGATATCCCAAGTCATAGTGAGCTCAATCTCATAGTTGATTGTTTCCAGATAGACCGTCAGTGCATAATTTTACTGAAGAAAGGTTTGTTGTACTGTAAACTATGTTTTTATGAACAACTGACTGTTGTCTTCAGTCTGAAAGCAATATATATATATATCCTTTGTCTTCTGTTAGGTAAGTTCGACTGGCCTATATTTCGTGTTTTGGTTTTATCGGCTGAATTATGTCCATTTAAGTACTTTAAGCAACATGTCTGTGCAAATGAAACAATAATTATGACACTTGCTTAGTTTAGTATTCTTGGTTGTCAAAAGAATCATGGTATACTTAAGTATATTGCTTGAAGCATGTAACGAAACAGATCAGTTTAGTAAGTAGAGCCGCCTGTTTCTAATGAGTATAATGATTCAAATCAGTCTGATTAAAATTAGGAAAAAAAGGCTTTGGTACTGTTGCTGTCATACATTATTTGATAGCTTTAAGTACGTTTGGTGTTTATTTCTAGACAGTACACTGTTCATGTTTCAAGACCACTGTCATTAAACGATTTCCCCAGCTATAACATCGGTAACAGGATAGCTAAGTGTCTGAGCTTTTATTTGCCTGCAAAACGGCAGTATCCATCATAGATGAGGAGTGTCCTGTCTTAATTAAATGCTGTCGGCAGTGAAAAAGTGTTAAGAGTCTTTTTGACAACTGGAAGTTTTAGTTTACCAGATAGTAAATCAACTTGTGTATCTTCTTGTAAAACCGGACGCAGATGCATGGGAATGCTTAGGTGGGAGCAAAATAATAAAAGCTGTGCAACGCTGTACTTTGCACAAGTTTTATTAACTGATATTTATGAAGTCCAGGTAAATCACAGCTGCATAAAGTCTTTCCTTAGAAACATGTAATTTGTTTATTTACCTTTTCAACATTCTTGACTAAATCCATTACTATCTTTTATTTATAATGTAACAGTAATGAGCCGTCACAGGTCTTACAAAGTCATTCAGCTTTATAATTATGGCCCTATGAAACTTTATGGGAGACCCAAGTAACAGCAGATTATTAAAAGCATATCGGACGTCCATTTCAGTCTCACAACCACTTCCAGTGTTTTGGAGTCACTTCTTATACCCTGTCGTTTGAAAAGAAACAACTACTGCAGCTTCACTTTACCAATGCTACAATGTAATTCCATTGTTGATTAAAGTTCGTGAAAACATCTATAGACTTGATGCTATTTCGTTTTGTCTAGTTAATCGTTGTAAGAAACTGGTGAAACGCGAGCCTCTCAGCACCTAATTGATATGTAGTAATTTCAAGTTAAGACAGTTAACACAGTTACACATCCCAACAGTTCCTGCCTGTAATCTTAGTTTCCGATTGAAATACCATATGATAAGCAAGCAACGGCAAACCCCAAAGTCCGAGTCTTCTTATAACCCATTTCAATCCTCTTGATGTGTTGCAGTAGTACGTTGATGGGTACGCGTTTAAACCATAGTTGTTTATTGGTGTGTCGTCGGATTTCCAACCAATACCTTAGCTACACTGACGAGTCACTAGTATCGTGAGGGTATGTGCTCGTCAAAACACAACTACAGGCCCATTCACTGTTATTGTCTTTTCGAAATTTCCTTCTGCATACTTAACAATAGATTTAGCACTACTTCCAGTCTTAACCATCGGTAAAACAACCTCCAACTGATCTTCACTTAGTCTTCTGAATCAAGGATCATTTTTCAAGCACTTTTCACCACAAGGATGGTTATGTATCATCCTCGATGAATATTTGACGAACCGGTTCACAGCATACCGTAAACGAAACATGGCCTTGCAACCACCAAACTTTGATCTATGAAAGTTGAAAACAATGATAATAATCACTTACCCTTATACTCTCTGACCATAGCCCTCCGGCTTCTTTTTATGGCCAAAAGAACATACATACACTACATACTCATAGCGAATTTCCGGCTTTTCTTTGTTCAGCCTGCTTTTACGTACAATATAACTGATTCGAAATAAATTTCACACCAACATATAGAACATTACACTAACTGCGGCATTTCAGCACACCGAAACATTAAATTGCATAGCTACACAAAAGAAATAGCTGAAAGAAATACAGAACGAAGAAAGCCGACCGCCATTGCTCACACAAATGGCGGATATAATGATTCCCGCCTCATTCTGATTAGTTGCTAAACTGAAGGGCACATTTGCGAAATTAAGTTGCGTTTAATTGCAATCTTCCGTTTCTACCCCTATGGCGCGATCTCGGTATTATTTCGATACCATGGGATCGCCAACAAATATCTCTCGCTACAAACTTCAATCACCTGATTTCTCGTTTACTCGAAGGTTTAGCCTGTTCTGGTACGCAATCTTCTTGTAGTGATAATCATAGTCAAACGCAACTCGACGCCACACTACAAATTCAAAAAGTAAAAGGACTATCACTTGTAGTGTTGCATAATTTACAGAATATTCGTTGAACCAACTATTTTTCAAAGAACAGTTTTACGGAGCACACGAATGGATTCAAGATAAAAATTGGGTATCACTTTGAAAACATGCGTCATCTTAACCTACTAGTACGATTTAACGATATTTGAGTTCGCCACCAATAAATGGTGGTTACGGGGCTTATTCAGTAATTGTCATTCCACTAGGTAAATTGCAGATGATGTTAAAACACAACAGAACATAGATTGAAAAAATCAAGGTTTGTGACTTTATGGACGGTACAGTATAATTATTTCTGGCTTGTTGTGAGGTTCCGTCTACCTCTTTAAAAAATCCTTAATTTTCGTATGATCTTATTTCAGAATATACCATCACTAAAAATATAAACACACACAGTAGTCGATTTCATACATTAGCATCGGGAATAAATTCTCCAATATCTCCATTTGCATCAATCCATAAGTGTAGGGTGAACATGAATGCTCAGTGCAAAACGCAGCCACGTTCCACACCATTTGCAACGAAGAAAGCCAGATTCCAGACTCTTTATCGTTTAAGAGAGTTTGACAAGTCATGGACGAAGTTTGAAATAATGTGGCTTGTTCTACCAGGCATAGGCATCGGAAAGAGATAGTTACGGCTTCGAATGGAAATAAAGAATGGGTAAAATAGGTAATTACAGCTATAAGGTGTATCTGTAGTGACATTGGGTCCTACCACGAGACAGTATGAGAAATATGCATAAAACATTTAACGCGGAGAAATACAGAAGAATGGAGAAGGCGGGGAGAATGAATTGAATAGATCGGAGTTAATCTTATGGCATTGCTCGACCATGCAAGCATGGTCCCTCCTGCCAAATGTTACGTTGTCTTTTATTCATATCAAATATATTGTTCCATCTCTGGCCTAAGATTGTTCTATATCATGTATTGGTAATTGTTACGACGCAGTGAGTTGGTGTAGATGATGATGTGACTTCCAAGTAAGATCTTATAGATTAGGAAGTTACATCATAACAAATCTGCAATTTTAGGATTAGGTCTGTTATTAGACTAGTGCTAATATCATAGTAGACCATAATTCTACACATATCCCAGGTTGGTTGATTGTATTGCGAGTCATTCGGCAGGAGCCGATATGAATGAACACCATCGAGAAGGGGAACAACACATATGTGGGTTTTGTGTTGAAAAATCTCAGAACAGAATGATCGTTAAGACACTGCGAGTGGTACAGGGAAGTATTCCACAGAATCAAAGATATGCTATTCAAATGCTTTCTCGGCAAAACGGAGGAGTGAAAAAACGTGGCGAACACGGGAAATTCTAGTGTCATCGCGACCTCGGAAACACAGGTAGCTTCAGAAGTGTATTATAGTGAAATTCGATAGTTAAGTTTTTTTAATTTGCAGGACTGAGTGATTAAATCGTATGGAGTGGTGGGGTTATCCTGCACATGAAACCGCCATAACTATACGAGTTGTCGAGAATATGATGATTATTATGATCAAAATGGAATGATCCACCTGATATATCAGTGAGGACAGTTGACACGAGAATAAAGTACTGATGAGATAATACAATTTGAGCATGCCTTTATCCCGGGTGTACCGGCCTTGCTGAATGCGTTGGATAAGTGAGCGATTCGTTTGATGTGCTCGTCGATTAAGTCAGCCACTTAGGTCGTTTATCGGACACGTAGAGACCGAGATGTTTACCTCCTACATAGATTTATAGGGAGCTCTCAGTTCGAAATCGGGCCTACAGCTTTAGTAGTGGTATGATGATATTATCGATGACGTTGTCGATTGAGAAAGCTATGTTGTGTTTATTATTTGAAAGTATTGGAGGCTCATCATCAACATGGTTTACTGAGTTAGACCCGTGATGGAGATTGTAACAACTTAAGTTGAATTGTTAGGAGTTGATCACAGACATCTAAATGTATGTCAAAAAAATAAAACTCAATTATTCATTCACTTTTTTAATTTGTATATGAATTCTATTTCCTATTATCTTATATTGAGTTTTGAAAAACCTTATGTGTTTGAACAGGCAACCTCGCGCTCCACTGTGTGTCACTCACGAGCTAAACTCAAGATCTATCGGCCACTGGTCTAGTTTTTTCTATCAACAGAACGAAAGACACATGCAGGCATGAAACTGGTGAGCTCATTACTTTAGTGGCCGTACCGTATCTGACTCCGATTAGATCGTGTGACGATCGTTATCGACGGGCTCACTACTTTCGTGAGCCTATATTTGATCCCAGTTCAATCCATGCCGTTTGTTACCGAAATATGCACGCCACTAACCCTCGTATATTTTCAATAACTTGAATTGCGTTAATAGATAACGGAATTAAACAAGTCAAATACGACAATGAAGTTTGAATACATATATTTTGTACACTCGCTGCTCTGAACAGATTATCAGGGAAGCGAAGCAAAGTGAAGAGTAAAAAGCAAAGAGAAACTAAATGACATGCGATGGAAGCGAGTGAGCCAACTCCCTTCCACCGAGTGTGATTTGATATTTATAGTCGAACGAAAGCAAGTCATAGACACGTAATGAATAGAGTAAGCAGTTAACACCAATACGGTCATACAACAACAATCAGTGTTAATAAGTGAATAAATAACAGCGTGAAATTTTGGTTTGAGAGGAATAAATAGATTAGTCTGTCCGTAGGCTAGAATAACCTGTGTAAGGTTGACATAGTACCTGCCACTACACACCGCTGTTTGGATTGTGTATCGAGTGACTTGCTCTAAAATGACCGTAAACCGTGATCAGATATGGGTTAATGTCTGGTAGTAGGTGACTTTAATGCATCCTCCGTATTTCGGGAGAAATTTAAGAATACGGCCGTCAAAACATAGTTTGATCATGAAAAATTAGAGACCACATCCCCCAAGCCTTATTTCAATGTATTAAAGATCCTGCCAGATATGACGCACAAAAGTCTTCACCTGTCTTGGACTCGATCTTCACACACAGTGATAATGCCAGATAAATGAACTTCCTCCAACTGAAAGGGAAAAGAAATCATACATTTGTCATATTTCGATTCATGAATGATATAGTCTATCAAGAAATTTCTACTGCCCCTTTTAACATATAGAAAAGACATCATGGCACTCAACTTCATAGCCTCGACAGAAAACTGGAAAGCTGACTCTCATGCATCAGTAAGGGAGGCACAAATTTATTTCCAGCAGTTATACAATCAAGTAACGCAACTTTCCATACCCTCAACAGTCACAAAGTAGACAAAGCACATTCATCCATAGAAAAAACGTTAGTGTATAAGCTCAACCCGGGAAGATCGGTGGAAATACAAGAATCAGTTGGCATAATCCGTGATCAAGTAAGTGAAAAGACCGATCTCGCACACATACAACAAGACAAGAACGCGCCACTGGATTCTTTCAGAAGATTCATCTAGATGAGAGAACAAACACAAATAGAGAGTCCCGAAACCAGCTGTTCACTGCGAACTTTGACCGAGATGACTAACTAAAGTCTACTTACATTTTAGACACGGGAAAATCAACAGCAATAGATGGACGTCACTCCAAGACCTTGAAACGAATTGCAAGAACCGCATTACTGCCCCACTGACCACAATATCCAATATGTCATCATGCCAAAGTGGGTCATCCATGGTCTGGGATGATGCAATTGTCACTCCAATTCATGTAAAGACGTCCATCCAAACATGGACCTATCCGCCTCTTTAGCGTCGTAAATAAATAATTAGAAAGAATAATCAAAACGGCTACAACGGTATTCATGTAAACCGACATGTTAAAAAACAAACAACATAGTTTCATGAGAGGATTTTTTGAACGAGAGAAAAATGGAAAGACTTTCTATTTAACGGTGAATCGGTGGGTGTTGTATATTTAGACTTCAGCAAACCACTTGATAAGACGCTAAATAATAGACTCCTCTTAAAGCTGAAAAATAAGGAGTTGCCAGACCTGTGGTCGTAAACAGAATGTAAGTACGAGCTCCGAATGCACTTCCCGGAAATCAGCAGTTAGTGGAGTACCTCAAGGCTATGTTCTGGGACGTTTACTTTTCCCAGTGCATGGAAATGAACTGTCAAGCATAGATGTGTCTCCGATGCCACCTGACTCCGATGATGTAACAGTAGACAGATCCATATGCATTTCAGTCAGACTTGCACGTCATGGTTAGCCAGTCTAAATAAGGGCGGATGCCTAAAGACGGCACAGGTATTTGGAGTTTGAAAACGATTTTACCCCCAGTACTTTTTAAATCAAAACATACCAACCCAATCATATCAGAAGTCAGAAATGAGATGATTGAATATATATATATATATATATATATATGTCGCGAAGGATTTGGTCTGAGCTGACAAACCGTTTCAACAGATGCGTGGCATAACGTACTAACTTGTGATCTGGTGCGGATGCGTGACCAAGAGCCTTAAGCTATGTGTGTACAGTGAAATTGATGAGGTTGAACTCGATTTCAAGAACACACAGATCATGGGCCAGAACATACAGTGTGATTAACTGATGCGCGTCGGTTGTCCTTCACCGTGACGAGTGCGGATTAACTGTTCTACATTCAGTGATTCAACTACTTGTCTATTTGTCTAGAGCCCAGGGACGTCTTACTGGACTTATAAGCTCCTTATCCAGAGCGAGAAGTGTTTTGCGAAGGCATTCGGATATATGGCCACAATGAATAGAACAGAGCCTTAGGATAGTAGTATTCGCAAACACCAAAAACACTAGCATCGGTCTAAAGTGTTCACGAGATTTTTTGTTATGTTATCAGTAATCTGTAATATGGTTCCATCACACTGATAGTGTTGTAGAATCTCTATTATATGTAGCGGTAACAGTGATAGTAACGGTAATTTATTCTCAATAATCAGAAGTTACATGACGCTGGCCAATTTACAGGCGAAATCAAATTGCACATCTAAACATTTGGATTAGATTATGGGGAATGTATATTTTGCCTGATTGTACGTTACTGGATTATAATTGTCATCACAGTTTCAATAAAATATATCCTGATTAGTCGAGCTGATTGATAACTCCAGGTGTAATAATTCTACAGAATATACTACCTCATGATTACTCGCAACTAAATCTGTGTTTGACGTTATCTGATAAATGGTGGATCGCAAAATATAAATGGTCTATCACAATAAATGAATTCAAGATTTCTACAACTCTAAAACCAAGATAAGCGAATATATCACTTTAGGAAAAAGAAACATATTCCATCATAATATGTGGTAATAGGTCCCATCATAGGTTCAGTAATCAGCACATACGATTTTTGGGACATTCTTTCATTCTAATAGCAAAAATAAAGACGTATGGCTCCTCTTGAAGTACTCCTGAAGCTAAAGACGGTTTCAAGGCTAGGTAAAGAAGGAGGGTTGGGTATATAGTCAGAAACTCCATTCCATACAAAACAATATTTCTAAAAAACGATAACTAGAATAAACAATTTAAACTCTGTCCTGTGAGAAGAAGGACCTTCATTCAGAAGAATTATGGCACCTCACTCTGAAGGCCGAGATTCTTCGGAGTCATGAGGCTGATGCCCCTTCTAACAACCAGAGTAACAATTAATATCGGTACATCGAATGTTCGGAAAATGTGAGAGACAAGGAGGACCAATCAAATAGCTACGGAAATGAGGAGATACAACTTGGTGGTGCTGATAATAAGTGAAACACATTTGACCCAAGCTGAACAGTAAAGGATAGATCTGGGAGAAATGTTATTGAACTCTGGTCGTGAAGAAAATAATGCTCCACACACACAAGCAGGCAGTTACACTGATGTTGCCCAAAGAAGCACGAAAAGCACTCATAGGGTTTTGAATCTCATGGATTCAGGATCATCAAAACATCCTTCAAAAGACAGGAGGGGGCGCTATGAATGTTATCCACTGTTGTACACCCACCAACGAAGACGATAAGGACCAGTTTTATGAGAGACTGCAATCGACTATAGAGAAGAGACCAGGGAACGATCTGACCATCTTGATGGGAGACCTAAACCTCAAGGTCTGAATAGACAACATGGAATAGGAAGATACCACGGGACGATGTCGAATGAGAGAAAGAAATCAAACTGGTGAGAGGTTTGCAAATTTATATGCTTTCAACTATATGGTTGGTTATACGTGGCACCACATTCCGTCGTAAACGCACATACAAGTCATATGGGTCCCACCGGATCACAACCACAGAGAATCAGATCGACCATATTTGCATTAATAAAATATTCAGAAGGTCAATGCAAGACGTGAGAGCCAAGAGAAGAGCTGACATAGCTTCAGATTACCACTAGCTGGTGGTTGCCAAGATGAAGTTAAAGAAACACTGAACAGCTAGGGAAACAGAATTACAAAGCTTCAATACAGCCTTCCAACGAGATGCTCGCGTCCTCTTAAAACGTCGACTATGAACTTTTGGAAGGTTTGAGCGGCATTTCCAATACCGAAAGGTATACAAAAAACTTTGTTGAGATTGAAAGGATTTACAATAGCTGTTTTGACTATGTGGCTAGCGGCCATAGATATTTTTTATAGGCTTTATTCAAGTCGATTTTTGAAAAGACAGTTGTACCTTTCAAGGCAGCTGTCAAACCACTAATGCGAGGCAACGGATAACAATCAGGAATGGTTTTCGCTTTCAATCGCCGATGGTCATCATCTGGACGCCAAATGTTGCTGTCATTTTTAGGAACCATATGGAAGAAAGGTGCCTATGGGCTACTTGTCGGCTGAATGATTCCTAAATCTATCATGTGGTCGAATTCGCTTCTAACCAACCTCAGATTTATTGATCTCTAAAATGCGGTCGGCAGATGCAGCCAGCTTGTCTACGGTGTTGTTTTGAAACGAGACAAGCACAGCTTGCTCCTGATGAGGAAGTTTCAATAAGTAATGTTGTCTAAATAGGCCACAATCGAAAGTTCTTTGGCCAATCACCTCCCTCATTCTTAACAACATGTCTGTCGCTGAATCGTGCTGTAAATCAATATTATTAAGAAATTGATCCAAACATTGTCAATCGGTCAGGCCTCTGCGTTTAAGATTTTCATAAGGTTTTGAAACACAATATGTAAAACATAAAATAAAGCAATGATTTATGAAATTCCGATAAGGAACAGACTCATAGTTTGCAAGTTGTAGCAGATCACGTTGGCTCACCATTACATTTAGTGAACTAAATAATGTCCTTCTTTATTAGCTGAGCAAACTTCTCTAGTTGAAGGTTTGTTTCGTTACGCTGCTATTCTATAGTACAGAAATAATAGATGGATGTGGAGTTACAAATGTCTTGTAAGACGGCTATGCGTAATTGTAAGTGTAAGGATCGAAATTTCAGTATTTGGTCTGAACGCGGAGCCAAAGAAATGAACTTTAATTTCAATAATGTAATAAGAAAACGAAGATTATCAGAACTATGTGATAGGCCAAGACTACGTTCTTCGGCATAGCGTACACAAAATATTCAAAAGACTCCTATAAAATTATATCGAAAAGTTATACTAATAGTACAATATACCTCGAATGGTACACCCTGTGGTATACAATCAAAGGTTTCTCTAGCACAAAATGACCTACTAAACAGCAAAGAGGATGATTGATAAATAAGTGTTTGGCACCTTAAGATGAGCAAGGTTATCCCCAAGGATTCGAATAACGTTTTCCAGTATGCAGTAATGGTCAGAAATCACCGACCCCAAGTTTGGTCGAAAAAGACCATATTGTCTATGGCCCGAGAAAATGAAACAGCAAAATTAAATAACACAAGAAAATCTTTGGAGAAAGTCAAATACTAGGACCGGGACAGAATATTGAAGAACATAAAACGTGATGACAATAGATCTGAGTAAAAGTTGAAATAGAAAACAGAGTAGAAGAACAATGAAAAAACAATACTGTCCAGTAAAACAATTTGGATGGATTTTCAGCATAGTTCTCCCTTTACAGCTGGTAAAAGAAACCATTTTAAGAGCTAAACCATACTCTGACAAACGAGGAAGCTCCGATACGCCCCTGTCACTCTCGACACAGCTGGTCTAATGATACTTTACAAATTAGTGTGCTAATGCGGTTTATAATTCTCGAAGGAAGTACAAGAATTTACTTCTGTGAACTGAATCTAAAGCAGCTAATTTGGTGAGTCCACTTTATAATAAAAATGACAGAACAGTTTGCAACAAACATACCATGCGAGTCTACAAAGATAATCAGAATTTCGCTAAAAAACTTGATAGAAGCATAAGAGTTGCACCGTTAAAAGACACCAAACTCGGTTTGAAATGCTTGAGCACATGAGCTTGAAATCTCTTTTGTACTTATTTTTCTGTAAATCTGTGGAGGATAGTGCAACGTCATGTGTTATATTGAACCCACATAAATAATTCTAATGAAGATGCCACAGGTATTCGGAGTTTGACAACGCTTTAACCAGTAACACCTTCTAATACGAAGCCCACCCACCAAGTAAAATCAAAAGACAGAAGCGAGGAGATCGAAAATATGGTTGATAAGCTATCAATATATCGAGGATCGTTGGCACTAATCTGACTAGCGATTGCGGTAGATGTTGAGCACGGCGTTCCCACACGTGATCTGGTGCGGATGCTTGACCGAGCGCCTTCAGCTAGATGAGTCCACTAAAACTGTGGTCAGCATCCAATGTCGAAAACTTACAGAGCTATTTGATTTTGGGGAATTATTTACCGCTACAGATCATTCCCCCCCGAGTGGGGTAGTGATGACCCTAAGACGTGGCCAGCCAGAAGTTTAAACCCAACGAGATTTTCGTTGGTAAACACTCTTCTGATAGCTTGATAGGTTTAGCAGCGTCTGGTCGTCTTTCCTTACTATAATGGACCATGATGTACAATATAGTAAAAAAAGGTACAATGCAGATTTTCGTTTTTCGCAACTTCATCGTTCTTTTCCAGTCGTCCTGGAAAGGAAAAGAAAAATATGTAAGTGCATGTCGGAATACACTCGTACGCGCGTGAAAACACAAAACGGGCGAAGAAAAAGGAAAACAAACTCATGCTCACGTAGTAGCGTAAAATAAGATTTTTATAAAATCGTTATTTTTTGTTTTTTTCTTTTTTGAAATAAAAAAAATAATAATATATAAGCATATTAAATTCAGGTTTTTTTGAAGGAAAAAATTATATATAGTACAAAGGGAAATTCGAGAGGATGTAAAATGTTAACTTGTGTCTTACGTGCAGTAATCGTTCAAGTGTTCTGGAAATCTTACTCTTCTTCCAGAACGCGTTGTTTTGAGTTTATTTTCGGATACTGTCGCAGTATCAACGTGTGTGTCTGCTGTCGATTGAGGCATTATAAGCGCAGGAGTTGTGTCGTGCGATTGTATTGAAGGAAAATCGACGTGAATAGGATTTCCTTCTAAATACGCTGCTTTGAGGCGATCGATGCTGATGCTTTCGTTGGTTCCGTTCTTATCTATTATATAGTACTTAGATTCGCGTTGAAGAACTTTGAAAGGTCCTTCATATGTTGATTCGAGAGGTCGTCGATGCGAGTCTCGACGCACGAAAACGTGTGTACTATGTAGTAAGTCAGGTTGAACGAAAACATCAGTTGATTGTGGTCGAGTGGAAACAGGTTTAACTGAACGCATTGTGTTTGTAAGCCTGTTCGCGTAGGAGGTTAGATCCATGTCCATCGAAGAGGATGAAGGATCCACGAACTCTCCTGGAAGTCGAAGGGTCGTACCATAAACGAGTTGAGATGCAGTGTATCCAATGTCAGATTTCACTGCATTGCGTATGCCTAGTAAGACGAGTGGAAGAGCGTCAGTCCACTGAGAAATGTTTGAGGCTGATAGTGACGCTTTTAGTTGTCGGTGAAAACGTTCTACTAATCCGTTTGCTTGTGGGTGGTAGGCCGTCGTTCGAAAGCGAGTGATTCCTAGTTTCATGGTCAGACAACGGAACAGTTCAGATTCAAACTGACGTCCACGATCTGTAGTAATGGTTGTTGGGCAGCCAAAGTTTGCTACCCACCTCTCGACGAAGGCGCGGGCCACTGTTTCAGCAGTAATATCTTTGATGGGTACTGCTTCTGGCCATCGAGTAAAACGGTCTACGCATGTTAAAAGATAAGAATATCCATTTGAATCTGGTAAAGGTCCTACCAAATCCAAATGAACATGATCGAAGCGAGCATCGGGAGTTTTAAACGAGCCTAAGGGACATTTGTTATGCCTAATAACCTTAGATTTCTGGCAGCTTACACAGGAGTGTGCCCACTCCCTCTCGTCTTTATTCATACCAGGCCAGCAAAACCGTTCTGTTATCAACTTGATGGTTGCACGAACACTTGGATGAGAAAGTCTGTGCAACGTATTGAAGACGTTGCGTCGATATTGTTTCGACACGATTGGGCGATCCCTACCTGTAGATGTGTCACAAAGTAAGGTTTCCTTACCTGTTCCCATCTGTTTAATGCGCAGTTTAAGTGTTGTTGAGGCCAACTCGTGCTGAAGATCACTGTCTTCTTTTTGAAGTTGGGCGAGTTTTAAAAGGTCGATTCCTTGGGAACTGTTCAAGGAATTTATACGAGACAAGGCGTCTGCAACTACATTGTTTGCTCCAGAAATGTGTCGAATATCTGAAGTAAACTGCGAAATGTAGTCCAGTTGTCGAGACTCACGTGGTGAGTACTTGTTCGAAGAAGAGCTTAAGGAGAACGTAAGTGGTTTATGGTCGGTAAAAATGATAAATTCACGGCCTTCGATATAGTGTTGAAAATGCCGGACAGCACAATACATAGCTAGGAGTTCCCTACCGAATGTGCTGTACCTCGATTCAGTGTCTAGCAACCGTCTAGAGAAAAATGCCAAAGGTTGCCAGGAGTGGTTAACCCATTGTTGTAAGACTGCTCCAATTGCTGAGTCGGATGCGTCTACTGAGATGCTAATGGGCGCTTTAGGGTCCTGATGAGCAAGCATTGCTGCTCAGGCGATATGTTCCTTAACCGTGGAGAATGCTTTTCGTGTAGTGTCATCCAGATTGATGGATTTCGCATTTCCACGAAGTTGGTCAGTAAGGGGTTTCATAAGTAACGCGCATTTCGGTATGAATCGTCTATAAAAACTTACCAGACCGTTAAACGTGCGCAATTGCTTGATGGTGGTCGGTTCTGGGTAATCCAGAATGGCCGCTACTTTCGTTCTAAGGGGTCGAATGCCATGCGCATCTATAGTGTGTCCTAAGAAGTCTAAGGATTCGGTTCCGATTTGGCATTTCTGAATGTTAACGGTAATGCCATGCTTTTGTAGTCCGTCGAAAACAATGTCCAGATGCTGGAGATGTGATTCTCTGTCCGGACTTGCTATTAAACAGTCATCAACGTATGCATGTACGAAGTTGAGACCTCGAAAAACGTCATCTATGAACCTTTGGAAAGTCAGTGCCGCGTTTCTCAGACCGAAAGGCATTCGCAAAAATTCATAGAGTCCGAAGGGCGTTATAATAGCGGTTTTTGGAATGTCTTCAGTGATCATAGGAGTTTGGTTATATGCTTTAACCAAGTCGATTTTCGAAAAGACAGTTGTACCTTTCAAGGCAGCTGTCAAATCGTGAATGTGGGGCAACGGGTAACGATCGGGAATGGTGTTTGCATTCAATCGACGATAGTCTCCAGTTGGACGCCAATCGTTGCTGTCCTTTTTAGGGACCATGTGCAACGGAGATGCCCATGGGCTATTTGACGGTCGTATGATCCCTAAGTTTATCATATGGTCGAATTCGTTTTTCGCCAACCTTAACTTTTCGGGGGCCAGTCGGCGTGCTTTCGAGAATACAGGTGGTCCTGTAGTCGTGATGTGATGTGTAACATTGCTGGTTACACACGGCAATTTCGGTTGCGATTGGTAAATGCCAGAATATTTATCGAGTAGTGGTTGGTAGAAGGGGTCTATAGTGTGCTTAATAGTGACTGGGGATAACCTGCAACCAGAAAAAGAAGTCAGGCAAACAGATAAATTAGTGTTTCCGTCAACTAACCTCCGTTTGCGCGTATCGATAATTAAGTTGTGGTGTTGTAGAAGGTCCATACCAATGATTGGCATAGAAACATCTGCAACAACAAAAATCCAGTGAATGGGTTTGCGTAAACCCACGTTAAGATAAACATACCTTTGGCCATAAGTAGCGATAGGCTTTCCGTCTGCCGCCTGTAGATTTAAAACAGGCTCGTGTAGCCTGTCGTTGGAATTCGCTGGGAGAACGCTAACCTCTGCGCCAGTATCTACGAGGTAGCGAACTCTCGTTATCACATCAGTGACATATAAAAGACGGCTATGTTCGCCGGCTACGGTCGCCGTTAACGCGTGCCGGCTTGGAAGTTTCCCGAAACGTTCTTCGCGTCGACGGATTTCGCGTTGGGGAAATTGCAGGGTTTTCTGCAATTTCTGGCAGACTTTCCGTACTGGTTATGGTACCAGCACCAATCAGGATTATCTGTCTCTCGAGTTCTAGATACGGATCGCCTACGTGATGTGCTTCTCCGCGGAGTAAGTGATCGTTTACGGTCGTTACCGAGTTTGAGATAGCGCGTAAGTGTATGACATAACTGTGTTATGTCATTCTGGGTCGTTTGAGGCTTTTCTTTGACTGAAAAAACCTCGGCGTTAGGAGACCTAGTGATCTCGAGAATGCGATCGGCAGATGCCGCTAGTTCGTCTACGGCGTTGTTTTGGAACGAGATCAAAACAGCTTGCACCTGTTGAGGAAGTTTGGATAAGAAAATTTGCTTGAATAGGCCGTCATCGAAGGTTCTTTGGCCAATGACTTCTCGCATTCTTTGCAACATGTCTGTGGCAGAACTGTGTTGCAGGTCGATGTTGTTAAGGAGTTGGTCTAACCTTTGTCGATCGGTTAGATCTCCGCGTTTAAGGATGGCCTGTTTCAGTGTTTGGTATGGATCAGAAACATCACTAGTAAACATACTAGGTGTTACGTACCTGTTGAATTCGCGCGGTAGTGCCTTGACTACTGCGAGGAATTGTGCACGCACATCGTTCACACCGTGCTCGTAGAAGTCGGCTTCTGCATAACAAAACCAGGCTTCGATGTTGTCTGGCCAGAAAGGCATAAGTTGGAAAGAGGGTGGGGACACAGTCTTTAACTTGAATACTTTAGGTGTCTGTTCAGTCATAGTAATATACCAAGTACGAAAAGTGAACGAGTGGCAAATATATATATGAACCCAAAAACACGGAAAAAAATATCACAATGTAAAAAAAAAGAAATTAAAATAAGACAATGATATATGAAATCACAAAAAGGAACAGACTCACAGTTTACAATATGGTGTACCAGATCACGTCGGGCTCACCAATGAAGATGCCACAGGTATTCGGAGTTTGACAACGCTTTAACCAGTAACACCTTCTAATACGAAGCGCACCCACCAAGTAAAATCAAAAGACAGAAGCGAGGAGATCGAAGATATATTTGATAAGCTATCAATATATCGAGGATCGTTGGCACTAATCTGGCTAGCGATTGAGGCAGATGTTGAGCACGGCGTTCCCACACGTGATCTGGTGCGGATGCTTGACCGAGCGCCTTCCGCTAGATGAGTCCACTAAAACTATGGTCAGCATCCAATGTCGAAAACTTACAGAGCTATTTGATTTTGGGGAACTATTTACCGCTACACTAACCTCAGGACAAGCTAATCTATTCATTCTACTTAAGCCACATTTTGATTTTTTCACTTATTGGCTTATTTATACTAGTTGTTTTTATATGAACGTATGAGTGCGCGCTTCTTATTCTATTCATCACAGGTCCGTAGCTTATTTATATCTGGCTATAAATATTGATTAACGCTTGACTAAATTGGCTTGGCTTACATGCCTTCACCGCGCGTCATTTCGCTTTGCTTCTCTGATCGTTTGTCTGGATTGACGATTGCATGAAATATGTATTCGAAATTCATTCTTAAATTTAACTTGTTTAATTCCGTTATACAATAACGTGAGCTAAGTCGATGATTATATACGAGGATTGGCTACATTTATATTTAAATAGCATTCATACGATACAACTGGAGTCAGAAACAGGGCCACCAAATATCAATGAGTTCCATTCTACTGATTGCTCAACAATAATTGGCAGTTTTGTGATTTGATCTGATTAGTATTAATGTTTATAAAACCAGCCTGTCGGTCTAAATGTTTGGCGTCCAGTGAGTATTTTATCGGGTTTATTAACGTAGTAGAAAACTTAACGTGGAACTGGGAGTAGTGTGACTCTGTAATTTGCACAATTATTAAGATCCCCTTTATCTGGAGCCCTGACAAGGAATTCTCGTTTCTAGTCTGATGGGTTTCGAGTTTTTTCCCAGATTCTTTCAAGGAGAAAAAAGAACACCGCCGCCGTTATTACTATATCTGAATTCAATGATTCAGCTGATGAGTCATCTGGTCCTACTGCTTAGTCGCTATTGATATGTTTGATAGTCTTGTTTAATTTTTATGTTACTAATGAGATATCATCTATTGGAAGATCTACGCGTCCCATGTTTACACTCACTGGGTACGGTGGTGCTGGTCTATTCGTGAGCCTTACAAAGTATCCTGTTCATCTCATCTACCCTCTCAATAGTTGCCTTAATTTTTTGTCTTCGATTGGTTGCTCTGATCTGCTACATAGTTTCCTGAAGCTTGTTCACCGTATCGTACAACTATTTCATACTTTCTTCCGTTGCAACTTGAGTAGTGTAATTTTTAGGTTCGTCACGTATTTTTTTCATGTCAACTCTAATATTCCTCTTCACTCAATAATTATCTTCTGTGGGTTTCATTTGTGCATCGACTTTACTTTGCTTTACTTGGCCATTGTTGACTGATGTCTTCCTGTTCTTACTATCTTGAATCTTGCTCAGACTGCACAAAGGTTGATTTTTGTTCTTGTGCTTCTCATAGCAGAGCGTCTTCCATCGTGTTGAACTTGTTACTTCTTTAATCCATTTCCAGCTGCTCTACATGTTGACTTCCTCTTCTTATGTTTGATCTTATAAGGCTTGGAACTTGTTGCCACGAGTTATGTTAAGCTCACTAGGCCTTATGGAATCTCAAATGAGGACTGTAGTAAACTTTCTTAGTCTTTCTTGACCGGCTTTCTAATGCTTTCTTAGCTCCGATTTCGGCTTGGGTACCATAATGTCACTATCCGAAGCCACATCAGCTACTCTCTTTGTTTTTACAACCTTCATGAACCTTCTGAATTTTATATTGACGTAGATGTGGTCGATCTGGTTTTTGGTGAGATGGTTTTGTGGAATCCATGTAGATTCGTGCGTGGGTTCGCAAGGGAACATGCTGCTGACTATGAGATGCTTTTGATGTTCAAAGCACACAGATCAGCCAAATTTTGCCACTCTCACTCTTTTTTCCAAGTCCATGTAGCGCCAAGATCTATTCATATCCAATATTGGTCATCATAACTGTGCGATTCAAGCCTCCATTGGAATGGTCAGGTCTTTATTTTGACGTTTCTGTATTACCGACTCGAAACCCTTATAAAGTGATCCATTTCACCTAGATTGCTATCGTTGCTAAATGCGTAGCACTTGATGGGACTCATTGGGATCTCTTCAGAATTCTTTCAAGAGGATGATTTGATTATTTTCAGCTTGTAAATTTTGCATATTTTCCAGATTGTGACTGCGCCGGATGTTAATATTATTTCAAATATTTAACATTATCTAACAGTTCATGATAATTTGTAGTATTTGAATTATAGTACAAACTAGGAATTATAAAAATAACGCACTTTAACCAAGAGGTATTGGATGAGTACGAACAATGTATTTTATTTGCATTTCGAAATCAGACAGTCATTGAGTATAAAGGAATCATCAATTCAGACAAAAAACACATCACCTACAGCTTGAATTAAAATCCAAGTTTCTGTAAGTGATTATAGATCATAGTTTCATAATTATATAGCATACCATTGTAGACTAGGGCCATTTTACATTGGTTTTCAGGAGAACCAGACATCGTCCGGACTTTCACGTGAAAACTCAAACAGTACATCTCAATCCCGCTTAAAAAGAGAGCCAGACACCGCCCAGACTTAAATTTTATAAACTGACCAGCAGAGCTCTATTCCGCTTCACAGGAGAACTAGACACTGTATAGGCTTTAATGCTACAATCTGAATAGTGCAGCTCAATCCTGTGGCGCAACCACACAAGTATCAAGCACCACGGGGGACCAGATCGATTATAGGTCTTCTCGTCAAGTCTATCCTGTTTCTGTCCGATAGTGTATTAGGTGTAGATCCTGTATTATCTGGAATGTACTCATTAGTATTAGAAATATCAACCAAAATTGGAACAGACTCACCTGGTCCCTGGAATTGTATTCGATCAAACCATCGGTCGTATATACCTAAGTCATTAATATCTAGAATTCACACCACAGATTTCCCGACATTCTTCACCACAATCCCCCGTGGTTGGTCGAAGATCTTTTCCACGATAATATGTAATTTCTGCGGACTCCAAACACCTCATAGTCGGACGAAGAATTCCTCCTTCTAGTAGCTTTGATTAAGTCCCTTCCGTCACAGAATGTTTAGCATTTCTATATTACAATAGGAATGCATCTACTTCCCTCTCCAGTTCATTAAATGTTGAAGCTAAAATAAAATGAATAATTTTCAATATCCTTACAATAATTTCTACCTGAGTATTAGAACAAGAGTGCTTGGAAACAGTGAACAGATGTCTGCACCCTATACATTTCAACCAGGTAGTGACTGTTTTCACAGCGAAACGAAAGCCATTATAAGTCACTAACACCATGGGAATCCCTTCTCTATTAAACACCTTTATTAGTGCATGGATTGTGAAGTCAGAATTGTATGAAGATGTGAAAAAAACTTCAGGCCACTTCAAAAAAGAATCAATGACTACAAGTGCATAGTATTTACCAGGAAAGGGATCACATTATACAGCATGAATTCTCTGCCAGGTCTTAGGCGATATTGGTCATGGATTCCAGTTCACAGGTTGACTTTTCCACTCATGAAATTTTTCATAATTGTTTTTCGTACGACATATATCTGCATTTAAGTCCGGTCAAATACCAGTGAGCCTTGCCAAGGACCCCATTTTCTCAACACTTAAATCTACACTTTGAAGATCTTCAAGGACAGATTTACCATCAGGAGTAGTGAATAACTCATCTCGCTTTGAAAAATAAACAGGAATTCTACGTTTCAGATTAGCGTTCCAACCTTTCCGTATAGCACTAAGTATACTTTCAAAGTATCTACGAGTTTCTCTAATGAGATCTGGGCGTCTCACTGGTAAACGTTGCACTAACAAACAGTCTGAAGTATTAACAGATCTATCTTGTAATAACTGTCGAGAAATGCAATCAACATGTTGAATTTTTTTGGCATTCCTGCGCTTAACCGTTTAGTCGCAGGCACTCAAAGCAATACTCGATCATTGGACCATAGCAGCTGAAGAACGTGCTATAGATTTTTCAGGACATTGAATGAACTTTAAGGCTTCGTGATCAGTGACAATAGTGAATTTCTTTCTGAATAAACATTTATGAAGTCTTTTAACAACCCAAAGTACAGCTAATGCTTCTCTTTGAGTTTGCGAATAGCCTTGTTCAGTAACAGTAAGTTAGCGTGAAACACGGATAACTGGTCTATCTTCCTGCTCTAAAACTGCACCAAAGCCCACAGGTGACGCATCAGTAATAAGTATAGCATGTACACTAGGTGAGTTAGTTCGAAGAACAGCATCACTTTTAAGAAAATTTAGTAGACTTTGTAGGCATGACTCTTGTTCCTCATTCCATTTGAATGGATTGGGTATCAACATATTAAATAAAAAGTTGGCACGACAAGAAAAACTATGAATAAAAAGGGAATAGTCTCGAAGAGCACCTTATGGTGGACCAAAAAAACAGCAATAAAGTTATTACGTCCAAAGTTTAATGTAGCAATAAACAACTCTTAAGATAATAACACAAATAAAAGTTTAGGGATATTACTTAAATCAGCAGGTTGGTACGTGTTCTGTTGAATTCGGTAACAGAATCCACAATTATAAGTAAATAATAATTCCGATGAAATGATATGGCTCCAGTAGTATATCCGAAGGTAGAATGTAATGCGAATGTTATAACAGTCTATAAATATAGATGATAGTTAGTTAATCGTTCCGTTATCATATCAACAAACATGATAGAACGAGAGACGTATGCATAAGAGTGCATTTAATCATGGGCAGTTAACAATGTCATGCTATGAGGAATTCAAAAACGGAAGTGTTCAAGGTCATATACTTAAGCAACAAGTACAATCGGTTAATGATAAATGTAAAGATTGTGAGAATTGGCAAAATAAGTGTAAAAGATATCAACAACTATTTACAAAATAGGTTTATTAAGTCTATCTCTACAACCCACCAGTGAACGTAGTTCTGTAAGATTTTCCGAATACAGTGCTAGTCGTTTCATATCTCGTCTAAAATCAGAACCATCAACCAGGTATCCAAGAGATTCAAAATTAGATACACAAACTGAACACTTAGGTTCATCGTAGTATTTATGGCAATTAAACGACCTAATAAAGCGATAAGTCTATGGTCATGAACTACACTATCAGAACCGTGAACAATGAGATCATCTTGATAAACTTCAACGTTTTCAAGACAACTGACTATGAAATTTTGCTCTCTCACATCATTTAAAACTGGTACACTTTACATGATTTAACAGTAGTTCCTTAAGAGTTAAATAAGAAAGTGAGATAGGCCTTTCTAGATATGCCAAAGGTTTTAATAAACTGTAAGCTTCTTTTCCGATGAATGTGAGGAAATGTGCCTATGATAATTAGAAGTATTTGAATTATAGTATGAACTAAGAATCCCAGGGATAACGCAATTGAATTAAGAAGTACCACACAAGCACTAACGAATGTACTGTATTTAGAATTCGAAATCCAACATTCAACAAGTACAAAGGAGTCATTAGTTCATTCAAACACCACATCCGCCACAGCTTAAATTAGAGTCTAAGTGTCTGTAATCAATTGTACGTCTTCCTCTCCTCAAGTTCATGCTGTGTCTGTCACACAATGTATTGGATAAAGACTCTGTTATATCTAGAATGCACTCATTATTATTAGAATAAACAACTGAAATCGGAACAGACTCACTTGATTTCTGGGATTGTGTACAATCATCATGTCGGTTGAGTACTGAAAGTACTGCTTCCTAGAATTTGAACCATAGACATTCAGACTATCTTCCCCCACGAAATAATGTCGGATCTTCATATCCCCAAGTTATGAATAATGTGGCTTCATTTAAAACATCTTTCTCAATTTGACTAGAGTAAACATTGGAAGTGAATTTATGATAAGGACAAACAACAGTTGATATGGAATTATCTGAATTGTAATCAAACTCTAACTCATTTAATACTCGTGCTTCGCATTGAACAAGTTTCTCCCAAGAAACAAATGCATCATGAGGACAAATAATATTTGATATGACATCAAGATTCGATTCTTTTGAAATAGTTTCCTCGAATTTATTAAGAATGTCATTGCAGAGTAAAGGATCGTTAGAAAAATCAGCAACTATCAAAACTACATCAGTTTTTTGATCATCATTAGGTTTATTCGAAATATTTTCACCAGATTTGTAAGAAATTTCACCAGAAATATGTGAATCATTAGGAAAAACCATATCTGATACAATAACATGAGAAATCTGATAGGTTGATTCATTAGAAATTGTTGTCTCGCAAGAATCTTGAGTTTCATTTAACTCTGAACTGCTATATGACTCTAAACTGTCTTTTGAAATCGTCGATAAAGATAAATGATCATTATAAATATTCAGATTAATAGAATCAGAATCAAAAGACTTAATATTAGTTGCAGCAACATAAACAGTAGTATTACAAACTGACTGAATATGTCCAACATCAACACATTTAAAGCACTTACAATTACGAAATTTACATGAATTAAAAGGGTGGAACCTGCCACAGCACAAACATTGACCAAACTTGTGCCCATCCTCGTCAACTGCATCGCGATTCCCAAATGAATTATCTGCATAATCTTGAGTATACACTGGGATGGGGCGACGTAATGTAGTAGAATTTTTTATATCCTCATGAATTATTTTACGAAATCTCCCTTTACAGCATTCGAAATTTGTATACTTAGCATAGTCTAGAAGTAGTTCCTTGAGAGTTATATAAGGAAGAGAAATGGGCTTTTCCGGTAAAGCCAAAATTTTTATTAAGCTATATGCTTCTTTTCCTATGAATGTGAGAAAATGTGTCACAATATTAATATTCTCATCATCTTCCTTGGTCATAGCCCAGATTTCAAACCTTTCAAAGTAATCCTCATAAGCATCAAAATCCGAATGAATATCTAACTGTTCCATCGCAGGCCCCATCGCGACGCCAATATGATAATTAGAAGTATTTGAATTATAGTATGAACTAAGAATCCCAGGGATAACGCAATTGAATTAAGAAGTACCACACAAGCACTAACGAATGTACTGTATTTAGAATTCGAAATCCAACATTCAACAAGTACAAAGGAGTCATTAGTTCATTCAAACACCACAGTGCCACAATTTTATCACCCTACACATCTTTCTTGGTCATGCTTCAGATTTCAATCCTTTCCAAACAATCCTCAAAATCTTCAGAAGTTGGATGAATGTCCAACTGTTCTATCACAGGCTCCATCGCAACACCGGTGTGACGATTTGAAGTATTTGAATTATAGTACAAACTAGGAATTCCAAAAATAACGCACTTTAACCAAGAGGTATTGGATGAGTACGAACAAATGTATTTTATTCGCATTTCGAAATCAGTCATTGAGTATAAAGGAATCATTAGTTCATACAAACACCATATTGATTCCTCAAAATATTTTTAATAACGATAAAAATTGTATTGACATGTTTATTGAAATTTTTAATTTTTTGGATGTTTACTGGTCAGTACCCAATCTTCATAAAAAACGTTTGTGTATTTCTAACAGTCAATTAGATATTGTTATTGCAACTAGTTTGGTATTTTCAATTATTTCTACTTTAAGTGCTTTACAAGAAAGTTACCTTTTACGTAAGTATAATCATTTTTCATTTAAATATAGAAAATGAACGAGTGATTGTGTGATAATCCAAGTATAAAGTAATCAAGAGTTTGTAGATGAAATAAATAAACTGATATGAATAGGATATTCTTTCTTTAAAAAGCCAACTGTTCAGTGTTTTCAAAGTATACAAGTACTTAAGATGATTTTCTGAAGTCAGATAAAAAAAGATCAAACTTATTAGTCTACGAATAAAATCCACACTTCGATAATCATGTTTGTTACTTAATTTCCTTGCTTATCTTACAGCTATTACTGAAGCTGGCATATTTCATTTAACATTAGAACAGATGACTCTTAAGTGAATAACTTTACCAATTACATTTTTTTATTTGTAAAAAAAGAAAGATGAGAAGTAAGCGACTTCTTAATTGTAAATCAGGGAAACCAAAAGTTTTTAAGTTATTACTATATGTATTAATATGAAGTTTGATGGAAGTCAACCAAACAATAAATGATTCAATGATTCAACCTATCCTACACTGTCTTGTTTACTGACAACTAATCTAATTAGTCTGATATATTATATCTGTCAGCTGTTTCTTTATGTTCCGTCTAATTATGCATTTACAATTTGATTGACATTTTCTTATGCAAAATAACCATTTTTAACTTATAAAGTAAAAAATATATAACTATTTTAAATAGGAAAGTCATAAAGTTTTCCCAAAACATTATTTTCTTTTCAAAAGTAAAATCACTAGTCGATCTAAACTAGACCACGACTGAAAACCTGGAAGCACCGGAGGGCCGTTTCGTTCTAGAATGGGACTCCTTAAAAATGCGCACTGCACATGTGGGATCCTAGATACGCACTTATGAGGAGTCTCAAACTAGGACGAAACGGCCGTGCAGTGCTTTCAGGTTTTCAGTCGTGGTCTAACTTAGGTCGACTTGTGATTTCATCTGTTAAAATACTAATACCTCCACAAATCCCTATATCGATTATTTGGTTTGTTAGACGGTTTGATTTTATCTAAGAATTTTACAAATTGCTACAATGAGAATTAATAAATTATGGATGAAAAACTCTTCGGATTGAGTTTTTCCTAGCATTATAAAGTTGACGAAGTGGGTATATAAACTAGATATTGTAAACAGCCCACGATCTAGATGTTTAATGTTATCAGTTCAAAACACAAAGTTTGTTAGATATTTTATGAGTAGTTCATGCAAACAACTCAGTTTTACAAGATAGTAGTAGGATATCAATAGCTTGAAAGTAACTTTTATTTTTTTCTATGTTGCTTAGAATATCAAAGTCCTTTTGATAACCGATAAAAACTGAGGCGTTCTTCATAAAATATCTTCACATTCAAAGATCAGTCGAGACATAATAACACAATTTACATGCGTATTACCTTGTATGAAATACTACACACATTAGAGCTGTATTGCGATCTCAGTTTTCAAAACAGTCAATAATTTTTCTGGTTAGTGGGGTCGCTAACCCCATGCCCAACCCTCCTCCTTTATCCAAGCTTGGGACCGGCAGTAGTCCTAGAGGGGCTCCAGGAGAAGTTTATCAAAACAATAGTTTAACTAAATAGTGTTTTTAAGTGCTTAAGAATGACTCCAGAACGGTACTAAAAACGATTTTCAAAACATCAAATCAGAGAGGTGAGTTGTTGTACGTATTTTATATTGATCAGTCTGAAGTCTGAAATCATAACAGAATGGAGGATCGTAAATTCACGTGTCACGATATTTTGAGAAGAAAGAAGACATTTTATCTCTTTAAATAATTAATTGTATAGTACTTCTAACAATAACTGAAATCAGTTCAATAATGTAAGCTTTGATTAAATAAAAAACGGAGTGAACTTATTCATTACAGGATAATTCACAATTTAGGACAAAAGCTTTCCTCTAATCAAATATGACTGTTATTTGTGATCCATTAGAGTGATCAAAAATAAAATCTTAATGAATTTATCTTTGTGAAAATTTTACTACAAAATTCATATGAATTTTACACTATTTGGAACTTTTAAATTCAAATACGACTAGCAGACTAATAATAAAGTAAACCAATTATTTTAAATGTACACATTAAATTGTAAAACAGTTTATTCCGCGATGGGATTCTTTTTTAACGAGTCCATTTTCAAAGCTATACTATGCTATACTATATGATGAATTACAGGTCAATGTCTGTTAGAATTTGATCAGTTCTAATGTTCAATTCTATTATATCATTTTAAATAAACAAATAGCTATCAAAGGAGGAAATTTACGAACCATGAGGAGAATATATTCAATCAAGTGAAGTGTAATTGAAAAAACTGTTTTGCATCCATAACTCAGTTTTAAATTATGAATACTGTTGTGTCTTTATGCCATGTTAATTCACACTTGACTAAGTCGACCATTAGTACACAACTTATATGACCTTGACACTGTGCTAAACGAATGATGCGTAACCAGTACGAAAAGCCTAGAGTCAACTCTGAGTCCTTATTGGTTCTTCCCGCTCAATCCTGTCCGTTTGAGTCCAGGATATAATCTCAGCTCTTACTGTCCGAATTATGTATTTCAAACATACGCACTTCATATACAAGTAAATCAGACTACATCATACCATAAAATAGAAAAATAACAATTATACGAGATCAAGCCGAAAGTGGCTGTGATTATAAGAGACTGTAACTAAAATAATGAGAATAACATAAGAATAGTAAGTCGTATGATAATAGTCGACAGGTCAAATGGAAAGCTATAATAAAAGGAATATGAATATACATATAATATAGTTACTTAAAAGCTATACAATAAAAATATACGTATAATATTAGTCTATAAATAATCACTAGCGGTTACTATTCACTTATTATTGTCCGGACATAACAAGTTTCTGTGAGAGGCTGCAATCAATCATAGAGAAGTGCCCAAGAAAGGACCTCACCATTCCAATGGGCGATCTAAACGCCAAAGTCGGAATAGACAACACCGGATATGAAGATATCATGGGACGACATGGACTGGGAGAGAGGAACGAAAACGGGCAAAGATTCGCACAATATTTCCACACAAACGTATACACAAAGCTACATGGATCTCACCGGACCACACCACATCACAGAGAACCAGATAGATCATATTTGCATCAATAAAAAGTTCCGAAGGACAATGGAAAATGTGAGAACCAGGAGAGGAGCGGACATAGCTTCAGATCACCACCTGGTTGTGGCCAATTTAAAAATGGAGCTAAAGAAGAACTGGACAACTGGAAAAACAGCACCACATAGGTTCAATACAGCCTTCCTTCGAGATACTGACAAACTCAATGAATTCAAGATAGCTCTCAACAACAGGCTCCAAGCCTTACAAGATCTACTGAAGGAAGAAGAAACTACTACGGAGGACAACCTAGAAGGTATCAAAGAAGCATTAACTTCAACGTGTCAAGAGGTTCTGGGCCTCGAGAAGCATCATCACAAGGAATGAATCTCTATAGAAACATTGGACAAGATCAAAGAAAGGAAGAACAAGAAGACAGCAATTAACAGCAGCCAAACATGAGCAGAGAAAGTCGAGGCACAAACTGAGTACATAGAAGTAAACAAGCAGGTGGAGAAGAGCATTAGAACCGACAAGCGGAAATACGTGGAAGAACTAGCAACGACGGCGGAAAAAGTTGCAAGACAACGAAATATGAAACAGCTTTGTGATCCAATGAAGAAACTAGCAGGGAGATATAGTAAACAAGAGAGATCAGTCAACGACAAATAAAGCAGGCCAATCACTGAAATTCAAGAACAGCGGGACAGATGGGTAGAGTTTTTTGATGAACTCCTGAATAGGCCAGCTCCAATAAATCCACTGGACATCGAAGCAGCACACACAGATCTTCCCATAGATGTCAATCCACCGACGACCGAAGAAATCACAATGGCCATCAGACAAATCAAGAGCGTGAAAGCAGCAGGACCCGACAATATACCAGCTGAAGCACTGAAGTCAGACATCGAAGTAACTACAAGCATGCTTCATCTTCCATTCAAGAAGATTTAGGAGGAACAAATGCCGCTGGACTAGAAAGAAGGACACCTCATCAAGATTCCAAAGAAAGGAGATCTGAACAAGTGTGAAGACTACAGAGGCACTACACTACTGTCAATACCAGGAAAAGTCTTCAACAGAGTGTTACTGAACAGAATGAAAGACGCAGTAGACGCTCAACTTCGAGATCAACAAGCTGGATTCCTTAAGGACCGCTCGTGCACAGACCAGATTGCGACACTACGGATCATCGTCGAACAATCACTTGAGTGGAACTCGTCACTCTACATCAACTTCATTGATTATGAGAAGGCATTTGACAGTGTAGATAGGAGAACGTTATGGAAACTTCTTCGGCACTACGGAGTTCCTGAGAAGATTGTCAACATTATCCGGAACTCATACGATGGACTACAGTGCAAAGTAGTGCATGGAGGACAGCTGACTGACGCATTCCAAGTAAGGACCGGAATAATTCAAGGCTGTCTACTCTCTCCCTTCCTGTTTCTTCTGCTGGTCTACTGGATTATAAAGACCTCGACATCTGAGGGAAAACACGGAATACGATGGACAGCTCAGAACCAATTACACGATTTGGACTTCGCAGATGACCTAGCTCTCCTATCACATACACACGAACAAATGCAGATAAAGACAGCCAGCATAGCAGCAGTCTCTGCATCAGTAGGCCTCAACATACACAAAGGGAAAACCAAGGTCCTCAAATACAACACGGAGAACAACAATCCAATCACTCTTGATGGCGAAACTCTGGAAGATGTAGAATCCTTCACATACCTGGGAAGCATCATCGATGAACAAGGAGGTTCAGATGTAGACGTAAAGGTGGGGATTGGCAAATCTAGAGCGGCATTCCTTCAACTGAAGAACATATGGAACTCAAAACAACTTTCAACCAATATCAAAGTCAGAATCTTCAATACCAACGTCAAGGCAGTTCTACTGTACGGAGCTGAAACTTGGAGAACTACAACAACCACCATCAAGAAGGTACAGGTATTTATTAATAGCTGTCTACGCATGATACTCAACATCCATTGGCCGGATACCATCAGCAACAGCCTTTTGTGGGAGAGAACCAACCAGCTTCCAGCTGAAGAGAAAATTAGGAAAAGACGATGGAAATGGATAGGACATACATTACGCAAATCATCAAACTGCACCACGAGACAAGCGCTAACTTGGAATCCCGAAGGAAAGCGGAAAATAGGAAGGCCAAAAAACACATTGCTTCTGGAAATAGAAGTGGATATGAAAAAGATGAATAAGAACTGGAAAGAGCTAGGAAGGATTGCCCGGGACAGGGTTGGATGGAGAATGCTGGTGAGCGGCCTATGCTCCTTCACGAGGAGTAACAGGCGTAAGTAAGTAAGTAATAGCAAGTTTGAAGTTAAAAGTCCAGAAAACTCTATACCTGAAGAAGATAACGAAATAGATTTCATAATGAGCTTTTTATCACTGATTATTAAGACAGATATTATAAAATAAACAGGGATAAATGGGATTTGTGAAGAAATCAACTATCCATCATTATCGTTTCCTTTTATTGATCGGAATGTTGTAATTACTTCATTAAATAAAGTCAAAATACTTCTTTTTAGCTAAAAGTTCGTTGGAATAATCACACTAATTTTCGCATGGATATTATAATTTCCATCGAGAATTTCTAGTGAGTAGACGTGAGCAGTGGAGTCAGACCGTGTCTATTTTCAGTTACTCACTGAAGACAATGGTGGACGGTTGCGCATTATCTTGGATTGGTTGAAGTTAGACGTTAACACTGTTGGATGTCGACTCGGTGATCTAGAGGTTAGGCAGTCGGACGCGTGACCAAAGGTCCTGGGTTTAAGTCCAGCGTACGAGATCGTATATGCGCGCTGTTAAAGAGTCCCATACTAGGACAAAATGGCTGTCCAGAGCTTCCAGGTTTTCCATTGTGGTCTAACTTAAATTGACTAATGAATTCAACTATTAAATTACTACAATTTTCACAAACCCTCGTTCTGAAAATTTAATTGGTTAGTTTAACCACTGATTAAATCACAAGGTACTAACCATGAATACATAAAGTCTGTGTTTTCAGAGCGAAAAAAGGTTTGAAGATGTGAGCTAGTGGATAGCAACAAAAACTGAATAAATAAGTTTGTTAGTCTTGGGCTTACCGTGATTTCTTTTCATGGTAAAAGATAGCCCTAGTTGAAAAATATTTTAAAAAAGTAATTGCAATTAAGGAGAAAGAAGTAAGTGCGGTAAGTAATTGCAGTTGATTATGTAGCTATGACACAGTAAAACAGACATTTTACTATGATGAAAATTCTTCTTCTCATTCAATTATCGATAATATTGTATTAATTAGTAATAATAACAAGGAATTGACTAATTCGTCTTTATCTTCTAGTTAACAATCATGTCTTTCCAAATAGTTATGGTGATGCTGCAGTGTTCAAGGGGGTTTTTTTGCTTTAGAACCATAACTAAAGGTTATATACAAATAAGTATATTTTCATAATTCAATTGAATCCACCACACTATTTGATTTCTTTTTAACTATTCCATGTATTATAATTTAAATTAATTAGGTTTGGATTGATTTCGGTCAAATAGTTTTATCGCTTCTCATTTACGTGCTGTGTTCACATAATGTTGATCAACATTGAATCATGCTGAGTTTAAGGAAAAAAAATTACCCCTTAATTGCATAATGAACAATTGAACTGAGAGTTTCGAGAGACACACTAACAAAATGTTAACATTTCATTGTTAGTTACGAATTCTGTATTTGTGCATACAAGTAAAGGTGGAGAAATATAGATATTAAAACAATTGCTGAAACACAAATACATGCAAAGCTATCAAGATGTGAATAGAAAATACTTTATAAAAAAGTTAGCTTTGTTCATGATTCCATTGATTAGTTAAATATTATCTTGTTTATTAATTGTATATATTGTTTTAAATGAGGCATTGCTTTTTAAAGGAATCTTTAAGCTTCTTGCAACATGTATTATGAAATCCAAAGTGAATATAATTGTGAAAACAGTGATATTAATAACTGATAAGATCACTTAAACAAAAGGGCATACTAAATATAATTTATTCACAAGTTATTTTATGGTCTTGATTTATCACAAATTGATTGAAAATGTAAAATATTCGCCGTTCCAACTCATGACTGAGTAGTTTTATGATCTCTGATAAACCTAGAGGTAATAAATTCACCTGGTATTGCTTTGCTTATAACTTCCCATTGAGGTTTAAGACTGCAATTGATCAGTCTGTTATTGGCATATGTGCATACTCTGCGCATGCCTCGATAATACCTTAATCCACAAGCTTTTTGTAGTGTATGAAATGATGAATAGTGGCTAGCAGTGAAATCCAGGACGCGCATTTCGTGCTGTTTGGGACTCGTCAGCTGGATGTACCTGCATCTTACAGTTAATGTTCACTCTGGGACTCGAACGCAGTACCATTCGCTTCAAACGCCATCATGTTATCCACTCAGCTACTGAATCCTGATAGCCAATTTCTTGTGCAATGGGGTGAATTTAAATTCACTTGACATAGGGGTCATAGATTTACCCATATGTTTGGTATAAAAAGCTAAATGTGAAAGAATTTCACAGTAGGAAAAAACATCTTTACTGACAATAAGGAGAAATTTTATATTTCTAAAACTCCCAACTACCAAACTTTGAATAAATCCAAAGTTGCACTTCCCCCATCTGGTTCAAGCTTTCATAAAGAAATATAATTAAACATTAAAATGATCGAATATTAATTCATGATTTACCGGCTAACTGTATATTAAACAAGCCATCTAATCTTGTTGACAATATTGAAAGTGAGATTTGTTGTAGTGTGTATGAGACATTTGATGTGATAAGTTGAGAGATTTGTGTTAAAATAACATTTGTACGTATGTTTACATAGATCTGATGAGTGAATAATTCATTGACTATATATCACTTTTGATTAGAGATTTTTGATAAAAATCGGATAATTTTTATAAAACATATGCATCAAACATGTCACAGCATGCATAAAATGTAGATAAGACAACAAATAAGCGAAAATTCACTTGATATTGTGTGTTTATATATGTAGATTAAAATAGGTGAAAGTAATCGTTGTCATTCACATAATAAAAGATTAATTAAATAAAGTAAAATGTAATAAGGACTTCAGGTTCATGTATTAAATATTAGTTGCTGTGGGAAAGCAAATTATATTTGAACTCTCCCAGTATTATTATTTACATTTACCCATTTGTGTTGAGCTTTAGCTGTTAAATTCTCTTTGTATAAACTAAAATTTCTTTGGAGCATTCTCACACCATTGAAATTAAATGTATGGAATATAATACTATTACTGACATGCTTTTCATAGTATTTTTTCAAGCTTTTCGAAGACTGAAGAATGCGCTTCAAGCAAGATTTGTGTTCCATAACCATCACATTCAGTTGCCGTGATATATTGTCTTCATATAGTGTTACACTCACTACAATTGATCTCACAGATACAATTTTGTCGTTCTTTTCGTATTGAGTGTTTAACTCTTACCAATTTACAGCTTGGAATAGTTTGTTCTGAAGAATACTCTTATATTGTAATGATTCAGCATCCTTCTTATTTCTTACAAGGTTCATTCGCGATATGAGAACGCCACTGTGTTAAACCATTCTTCTGGTTTATTTTATCTGTAATCTTTTCCATTTTATTTCTTAATTACACTTTTTGTAAAGTCACTAGCATAGTTATGTATCACCATAGTGGATACAACTAAATTCATTCCAGTTTCCTTATCACTTGGTTTAATTACGAGTTTTTGAATTCTATTTATTAATTGTTTGGCAACTGTCTTCTTGGTAGAATGGGAATGTATTGATGACCGATCTAGATATTTCCCAGAACACATTGACTTTCAGAGCATATCAATTTTTGAGTGATCATTATGTTACCTTTCAAACAAACAGTTCAGAAAAGGTAACTTATAGTAGAAGGATTCCATCTCCTTAGTCAACTGGATGATGTCAGACATATTGTTGAAGTCGTTTTCAAAATTTCGTTTAATTCGTCTCCTTTTGTAATAAACTACCAACTGTGAGATTGTTTGTTCAAATTTAGACGAAAATTCCTATAAAATCTATTCTGGCTCCCAACAGTTCTTCAGTTGGTTCTCTTACTTCATAACAAAAATAACTTTCAGAAAAATCTCTCTCTTGAATATTCTAATTTCAGTTTTCCCAATCGAATTATGAAGAACTTCATTATTTAGATTTCTCACTTGTTAGTGTGTTAATAAAAATAAACTCTTGTACTTTAGAATATCTACTAACATTATTATGAGGAATTATTGTATTATATCCACCTTCACTAGTTTTCAGATGATAACATTTGGTTTCTAAGGTTAGTAATTCATTTTTCTAGTGACTTGAATAAATAGCTTGTTTGAACAGAATATATTCATTAATGTCATTTCAATGTTTCGAAAATCCACTAAAGTTTGTTCGTCGAAATGTGGTGATTCTACTGTAGTGGCTGATCCTATGTCGAGCCTACATAGCTTATTTTAGCTTCCAGACAGCCATTTTATCCATTCTTCTCAAGCAACATTTTGACATTACTTATTTGCTTGTCAATCTTGACTGGTTTGATATGTGTGCACTTCTTATCCTCCTCATCACATGTCTGTAACTTATTTTTGTGTAACCAAAAATATCGATTAACGTTTGATTAAACTGAGTTGGCTCACATACCTTCTCCACTGAGCGTCATTTCGCTTCGCTCTCTTCTCCTCACTTCGTTTCTCCGATCGTTTGTCTCGATCAACAATTGTACGAAATATATGTATTTAAACATCAATTTTCGAATTTGACTTATTTAATTTCGTTATTCACCAACGAGAGTTAAGTCGATAATTATATACGAGAATTGACGATATATATTTTTTAATAGCAATCAGAAACGATCAAACTGGAGTCAGACCTTAAGCCACTAAACTACAATTCAAGAATAATGCCTTAAGTGTTATCAGATTATTTCTTGACTTCAGGGGCCCGAAAACATTAGGTAAATTTAGAATCGAATTTGCTAATAATTTTACATTAGAACATTCAGCTCCTTACAAGTAATAAGTCATTGAAGACTGAACATTGTAAATAAAATAAATAGATCAAAGAATAGACAGACAATAAAGCTTTGTGAGAAACAGTTGCCAATATACATCAGTGGTTTAGAAAAGGAAAAGTTTGGTTAAAAAAATTCGGCATATTATGATTTATCTTTTTTAAGAATAAAGTAGCTTATATTCCTTATAGTTCTAAACATACAATTCCAAACTTACAACTAGTAGGAGAGCATTCTTTTCAGATAATTTTACGCCTAGTATATTGCATCCAGTAAGCGAAACCGTTTTAAAAAGGTGACAGTCAAATGGATATGTTCAGAATGGAGAATGTTTCGGTTAATTCACAAGTTTACATTGGAATGATGTATAAAAACTTATAGAATAGATGAGTGTTTTACACCTCACTAACGTTTGTGTTTTCTTGTCTACATTTCACAACATCATCAGTATGGTGTAAAAAGAATGACTTTTTAGACTAATTTCACTCCGATTTTTCTTATCAGTCCTAAACAAAATCCAAAATATCTGCCCGTTAAACCTCACACTCAAATAGTAGAACAAAATTAGAATATCCAAACATGAGAGCTACAAATATTGACCATTCAACAAGTACTTATATTCAGTTTATTGAACTAGCTTTGGGCATAACTATTTCCGAATGCTTAAGCGGTAAAAATTGTTTGTGTAATTGAATTTATTTTAAGATAGTATTACGTAACTTTTATTCTGAAGAGAACAGTAAACACTATCAAAACTATCAATCGGTAGTTAATATTAGTTTTGTGTTTGAAAAACTTCAAATAATTGATTTATCTTAGGAACAGTAAATAATTGGCTGAAAACCGTTAATACTACATGATATGATGAACGTGTGGTGATTCGATAGCTGAGAAGAAATTTGTTTTCTGAGTTTATACATTGTTTTAATTTAATCTTTTCATAGGACTACTGTTCTGAATCTGTATTTGTTTGTCTTGGATAAAATGAAGTCTCATTTATAGGTAATGTCCTAAATAAACTAAGTGTTTCCAACCATTAATAAATTGTAATATCCTTTGGTAGACTGAAAGTGATCATGACATATGTTACGAAAACATGGTACTATATTTAATGTTTATTCTGTATACTTTATGGGTGCATAAGAAATAAGTCTAATTAAGTCTGTTAAACCACTAATTACTTTGTGACGTAAATAATAATTCTCCGAAAGAAATGGTTTTTACGTTAAGAATAGCACAATTTTAATGTATGTAAACTGAAATATCAAATAATATACTAAGAGTGTTTGCTTTATTTTTAAGTAAAATTTGATGGCAGTTGTCGGTAAAGTTCAGGCCAACCATTTCGTTTGTTAGATATACCTGTATTTCAACGAGTGACGATATCAACAGCTAATCATAAATGTTTCATCTGTTGTTTCACTTATTATCGTCAACCTATTGACTGTTGACTTATGTTTGTCAAATCTTGACTAATTAATCACGTAAAACAAAGTTGAAGTTTAGAGTAGAATAACGCCTCAGACAATATAAGCAAGTGGGATTTGATTTAATCGGATGCATTTTAATGAACTTAGATCTCCCTATTATGAGGACCGGTGAATTATTGAACTGAAATACAATAGGAATAACTGAATAATTGTATAGGTCTTTTGTAAAACTTTATTCTATTCCAATATCGTGGATGTTTGTAATGATAAAAGAATTTCAAATGGCATATTAAGTCCCGTCAAGCATTGTGTTGGTTTATATTGGGACATCAATACTCAGCCACTTGTTTGAAACCAATAATCAAATTTGAATCTGGAATTGTTACGTCATAGTTCCAGGGGTATGTATATCAAATCGACTCTTTGTTATTCAGTCAGCTTTACCGAACAGCTTGTGAGATCCTCTTCAACCTTGCCAATACCTGAAAATCAGGCAAAAGACATCTAGCTGGTGATGTAACTTAAAATCTATTAATTTTCTACTTTTCATAAACTGAGTTGGTTAGTTTTATTTATTCATGTATAAGGTATTTATTAGAGTTCTGGATTAATACTGGTTTTATGATTTTATTTATAGTGTTGAATAAGATATATTTCTTGTAAAATTGTTGTAAATTCACTGTATACAAAAGTTTAGACCTATACCTCTTTGAAATTAAAATCTGAAATACATTTTAAAATGAAATGAACTTATGAATTATACCTTTTATCAAGTATTTGATGCGTATACAAGTAAAGTCAATGGGGATAATTCATTGAAAATATTTTAATTTATCAAAGGTTAAAGTGATAAAAGTTAAGAATAATCTATTATTAAAATAATTAATAGATTCATCTGTTTCGAAATAATATGAAGCGATTGAGAAGGCTTTTCTTTGTTATTGTTTGAAAGATTAACTGAAGAATATTTATAGTTTAAGTCAACTAATTATTTGCAGATGTTTCAGGTGAGTTCACTTGGTATTTCCAACTTGAATCTTCCCATTGTTGTTTAGGACTGCAATTGATCAATATCTTATTAGTATATACGCATACTGTGAGTATTGCCTCGATATTGCCTTAATTCACAAGCATTATAAGCAAAGATGAATAGTGGCTAGCAGTGGAATCCAGGACGTGTGTTTCGTCCTAGTTAGGACTCGTCAGCTAGGTGTGCTTGCATCTATGAGTTTATGTTCACCACGTGAATTTAAAATTCAACCTATTGCACAAGCAAGTTGCTGTCGGGACTCAGTAGCAAAGTGGATAATGAGATGGCATCTGAAGCGAATGTTACTGGGTTCGAGTCCTGCAGTGAACATCAACTCAGATGCACGTACATCTAGCTAACGAGTTCCGAATAGGACGAAACTCTAGTCCTGGATTCCACTGCTAGCCACTATCCATCATTGCTCAGAACGTTTTACGTGAGTTTTTCCAAGTAAGGTATAAAAATACAAGAAATTACTAAAAATATTAGAAATTTTAGCAGGCTGCTAACTATTTGTGAAGACTTAACAAAATTAAATTAATTGATGTTATTCTAATTAAAAAAGATATTTCCGATTCCTTCCACTTGATTTCCTGTGTTATTCAACTGACTGTAACTGACTGAGGTACCTCATGCAGTCAGCTCTGAAAAAAAGATCACAATTACATTATCGTAAGAAACGAATCATGACAAAACTGAAAAACAATAAATCTTAGATTTAGTAATATTTTATATATACAAGAATGACTATCCTATATGGTATAACACCTGTGTTGAGAATGTATCTGAATCAACAGCATTATGTGTACCAGAACCGTGAACTTTTAGTAACAGTACAATGACCGGATTGTAAATTTAATTTATTCCAAATATAGACATTAGGTCTTTGTCCAAACCGTTTTGCTGTTTTCTTTAACATAATGTGCAGATTTTAATTTCGTCTTGTAAACAAAAAGACTCTGAATGTTTTCAGTAAGATTTTTTCCAATTCTAATCTAACTGTTCTAGTACTTGACAATAGATAATTACTTACTTACTTACTTACTTTTGTTAACCCTCGTGGAAGAGCACCAGCATTCTCCACCCAACTCCGCCTATAGCACTTCTAGAGTTACTACCGGTCCCAAGCCCGGGTAAGGGAAGGGGGTTGGGCATGAGATCGGCAATCTCACCCCGTAGAAAAAAGCCTTGCTAAAAAACGCTAACCAGATTAAACAATTGATAACTGATCGATTGTTATTGCAATAATTAGTCTACAACTTAGTTTTACTGCTAAATATATCATACTCATTCGAAAACTACTAGTGTATTGAGCGAGAACACAGACGCGGACAATCGAATATGATTGAGTACAAACTTACAGAACAACTTAGTAAAATCTGAAAACCATGCAAAAAATACATCATTTGCAAAATATCCACCAAATGTTTCAGACTTCCTTGTTCCTTCGTTTCCTTACCAATCACTTTCTGTCTTCGTTCTCTTCTCTTAGATCTTCTCAATCTTCTGTCGCCAGGCATTCCATTGTCAATCGGTGATACATACTACTTATATATAGACATCAGTAGCATACACCACACTAGACATACCAAACGTAGCAATTCATTGAGGGCCTCACTTTTGAAGGTTTAATTTTTTTACAATTGAACAATAATAAATTCAGAGTTGTATTTATAAGCTATAACTATTTTAGAATAATTATATACGTGTTTATATGTCACTCACTATGCTGTTATTGATTAGCACATGGTACTACAAATGTAAACGGTATTTCAGTAGCAAATTAGAGTCATCATTATTTAATTAACAAGTTTTGTTTCAACTACCTTTATGCTTACATGTTAATTGTTTATAATTTAAAGCCATGTATACACTTTTATTATTTTGTATTTACTATACAGAATAGGACAGAGATATTTACAAATATTAGTAATGATGATGATAATAATCATAGTGATATTCAAAATAACAATACAAAGATTAGTAAATATACCCAATGACTGACTCAGCATTTCGTGTTAACATTTGCTAGTGTATGTTACAGTTTTACCTTTTGATATTTAAAAAAAGTCATAAATAAATATCAACAGACAAGTATATCCATGTTTATAATATCTTCTTTAATAACCTAATAAAACTTATTCACTATAATAATTTGTTCATTATAACTATCGTCTATATTATGTAGTAGGAGTACATATGACCTATGAAAGTTATATATGAAAAACAAAGATTGACACACAAATTTTACAATAAATACATAATAAAACATAGATTCATCCTAAAGTTAATTAAATGGAATGTATATTCTGATATTTAAGTAGCTAATCTATTTCTAATTGAGAACGAATATTCATTATTAATAAAGTCGTTACGCCGTAATCACAAAGAAAAGAAATTTTTCTTAAAACTGAGGTTATTAATGAATTTAGTTTTAAGTAAAGATTACAAGTAGAAAGTGAACGAAGGTTCACTGAATTATTATGGAGAAGTAAAGACATCTTAATGGAAATTTGTTCTCTGAGCTGGATGGTTTGATAGTGGAGCTTTCATCGTTCTTCTGAACGACATCATCAAAGTAAACTTCAGATAGAAATGAAGTGTTCGAATTTCTCTATATGTGTTTCACAGCTTGTTCTGTACACCTCGATGTTGATTGGTTCTTATAAGAACCAATGATGTCGTTCAGAAGAACGATGAAAGCTCCACGACCAAACCATCCAGCTCAGAGAACAAAACTCCATCAAAATCATCCACCTGAGCTACAAATCTTCTCCACCATCTCAGAAGTAAAGACAATTCAGCGAAGAAAATATTCTTTTCTATGTGTTCATTTACTTAGACTGTACAACCGTATTTATAATTGATTCATTTACTAAAAATAGTAGTCCATAGTAATAATAGAAGGATAGTGTATAAATTAAGAGATTGATAGATTATCGTGTTATAGAAATTTTATGAATATCAAATATTGTAATCAAGTTACATAACCGTCAAATGGTTTATCAAAAGTATCAAGATGAAGTAAGTTTATATATGAGTATTAATTGATCATTTGACAATATTTAGTTATCCTGTTGTTATCCTATTGTGACAAAATTTTTAATCTTATTTTTATCAACTGAACTCTACTCAATTTTTTTAATATTTTTCCTATCAATGTTTACTTGTTTCTAACCCTTTGAACCGTTGTCACAATGTTCTTTTATATAAGGTATATATTTACAATATTCAGTCTATTAAATTTATTTACGCCCTCGCTATACTATACGAATATGCCTTCAATATAACTTCCAATCAAACTTTTTCATGTAAGTAATTAAAACCCATTATGTAATTATAATTTTAAATATCACAGGTTGTAAGCAGCTGACGAGAACCAACGAAATAAAAATGAATTCATGCTATTCTGCTGGAATGTTTGTTATTGCTCTTTTCAATAAGAAAAGCAATGGAAAAATTACTAAAAGGAATTTATTTTTCGATTATTTTATTTTATTTTTTTAATTGTAAGGACCGTAAATTTCTATAGTTATAATTTACATGTTTTCTATCGTACTTTATATAGATCTACCCAATAAAGAAATGATCTTGTAAACTTCCATAGATTTAGTGAACAATATTGACATTTAATAGTCTAATAACTTCTTTGTGAGAATCTTATACATACATATATATTCATTGATCGATACATTAAATATACATGCAGATATTACATTATAATTAATGACAAAGTTTTGAGTAGTTCAGCTAAATTAGAGTAAGTTATCAGCCTAAATAATAAGTGTAACATCAAATGTGTTATAATCCTACTTTTTTTATCGACTCTTTAATAGTAATAATATTATGGGAGAACGAAAGATTTATATTAGTCTTTACAATATGTGGTACTGTAGCGATGAAGTCACTCTTTGAAGATATCAATAAAGATGTCGATACCACACGTTTCAGAGGAGAATTGCAGCAATTTACAAATAAGAGTAAATAAGAAAGAGAAAACTTCAAATTTGATTAAAGCTTATGAACGTTCTGAGATCTACTTTTCAATTAATCGGTCCTAGATGATGAGATAACACACATTAATATCTAAAACTTTATTGAATGTACGGTGACCCACCATTAGATCACTTATTAGCCTAGGATGAGTTAGTGGAAATAAATTCATCACTCTTATATAACCTTTTAATTACTTGTAGCGGTAAATAATTCCCCAAAATCAAATAGCTCTGTAAGTTTTCGACATTGGATGCTGACCACAGTTTTAGTGGACTCATCTAGCTGAAGGCGCCTGGTCAAGCATCCGCACCAGATCACGTGTGGGAACGCCGTGCTCAACATCTGCCTCAATCGCTAGCCAGATTAGTGCAAACTGTGAGTCTGTTCCTTTTTGTGATTTTATATATCATTGTCTTATTTTAATTTCTTTTTTTTTACATTGTGATATTTTTTTCCGTGTTTTTGGGTTCATATATATATTTGCCACTCGTTCACCTTTCGTACTTGGTATATTACTATGACTGAACAGACACCTAAAGTATTCAAGTTAAAGACTGTGTCCCCACCCTCTTTCCAACTTATGCCTTTCTGGCCAGACAACATCGAAGCCTGGTTTTGTTATGCAGAAGCCGACTTCTACGAGCACGGTGTGAACGATGTGCGTGCACAATTCCTCGCAGTAGTCAAGGCACTACCGCGCGAATTCAACAGGTACGTAACACCTAGTATGTTTACTAGTGATGTTTCTGATCCATACCAAACACTGAAACAGGCCATCCTTAAACGCGGAGATCTAACCGATCGACAAAGGTTAGACCAACTCCTTAACAACATCGACCTGCAACACGGTTCTGCCACAGACATGTTGCAAAGAATGAGAGAAGTCATTGACCAAAGAACCTTCGATGACGGCCTATTCAAGCAAATTTTCTTATCCAAACTTCCTCAACAGGTGCAAGCTGTTTTGATCTCGTTCCAAAACAACGCCGTAGACGAACTAGCGGCATCTGCCGATCGCATTCTCGAGATCACTAGGTCTCCTAACGCCGAGGTTTTTTCAGTCAAAGAAAAGCCTCAAACGACCCAGAATGACATAACACAGTTATGTCATACACTTACGCGCTATCTCAAACTCGGTAACGACCGTAAACGATCACTTACTCCGCGGAGAAGCACATCACGTAGGCGATCCGTATCTAGAACTCGAGAGACAGATAATCCTGATTGGTGCTGGTACCATAACCAGTACGGAAAGTCTGCCAGAAATTGCAGAAAACCCTGCAATTTCCCCAACGCGAAGTCCGTCGACGCGAAGAACGTTTCGGGAAACTTCCAAGCCGGCACGCGTTAACGGCGACCGTAGCCGGCGAACATAGCCGTCTTTTATATGTCACTGATGTGATAACGAGAGTTCGCTACCTCGTAGATACTGGCGCAGAGGTTAGCGTTCTCCCAGCGAATTCCAACGACAGGCTACACGAGCCTGTTTTAAATCTACAGGCGGCAAACGGAAAGCCTATCGCTACTTAAGGCCAAAGGTATGTTTATCTTAAGGTGGGTTTACGCAAACCCATTCACTGGATCTTTCTTGTTGCGGATGTTTCTATGCCAATCATTGGCATGGACCTTCTACAACACCACAACTTAATTATCGATACGCGCAAACGGAGGTTAGTTGACGGAAACACTAATTTATCTGTTTGCCTGACTTATTTTTTTGGTTGCAGGTTATCTCCAGTCACTATTAAGCACACTATAGACCCCTTCTACCAACCACTACTCGATAAATATTCTGGCATTTACCAATCGCAACCGAAATTGCCGTGTGTAACCAGCAATGTTACACATCACATCACGACTACAGGACCACCTGTATTCTCGAAAGCACGCCGACTGGCCCCCGAAAAGTTAAGGTTGGCGAAAAACGAATTCGACCATATGATAAACTTAGGGATCATACGACCGTCAAATAGCCCATGGGCATCTCCGTTGCACATGGTCCCTAAAAAGGACAGCATCGATTGGCGTCCAACTGGTGACTATCGTCGATTGAATGCAAAAACCATTCCCGATCGTTACCCGTTGCCCCACATTCACGATTTGACAGCTGCCTTGAAAGGTACAACTGTCTTTTCGAAAATCGACTTGGTTAAAGCATATAACCAAACTCCTATGATCACTGAAGACATTCCAAAAACCGCTATTATAACGCCCTTTGGACTCTATGAATTTTTGCGAATGCCTTTCGGTCTAAGAAACGCGGCACTGACTTTTCAAAGGTTCATAGATGACGTTTTTCGAGGTCTCAACTTCGTACATGCGTATGTTGATGACTGCCTAATAGCGAGTCCGGATAGAGAATCACATCTCCAGCATCTAGACCTTGTTTTCGACCGACTACAAAAACATGGCATTACTGTGAACATTTAGAAATGCCAAATCGGAACCGACTCCTTAGACTTCTTACGACACACTGTAGATGCGCAAGGTATCCAACCCCTTAGAACAAAAGTGGCAGCCATTCTGGATTACCCAGAGCCCACCACCATCAAGAAATTGCGCTTGTTTAACGGTCTGGTAAGTTTTTATAGACGATTCATACCGAAATGCGCGTTACTTATGAAACCCCTTACCGACCAACTTCGTGGAAATGCAAAATCCATCAATCTGGATGACACTACACGAAAAGCATTCTCCACGGTTAAGGAACATATCGCCCGAGCAGCAATGCCTGCTCATCAGGACCCTAAAGCGCCCATTAGCATCTCAGTAGACGCATCCGACTCAGCAATTGGAGCAGTCTTACAACAATGGGTTAACCACTCCTGGCAACCTTTGGCATTTTTCTCTAGACGGTTGCTAGACACTGAATCGAGGTACAGCACATTCGGTAGGGAACTCCTAGCTATGTATTGTGCTGTCCGGCATTTTCAACACTATATCGAAGGCCGTGAATTTATCATTTTTACCGACCATAAACCACTTACTTTCTCCTTAAGCTCTTCTTCGGACAAGCACTCACCACGTGAGTCTCGACAACTGGACTACATTTCGCAGTTTACTTCAGATATTCGACACATTTCTGGAGCAAACAATGTAGTTGCAGACGCCTTGTCTCGTATAAATTCCTTGAACAGTTCCCAAGGAATCGACCTTTTAAAACTCGCCCAACTTCAAAAAGAAGACAGTGATCTTCAGCACGAGTTGGCCTCAACAACACTTAAACTGCGCATTAAACAGATGGGAACAGGTAAGGAAACCTTACTTTGTGACACATCTACAGGTAGGGATCGCCCAATCGTGTCGAAACAATATCGACGCAACGTCTTCAATACGTTGCACAGACTTTCTCATCCAAGTGTTCGTGCAACCATCAAGTTGATAACAGAACGGTTTTGCTGGCCTGGTATGAATAAAGACGAGAGGGAGTGGGCACACTCCTGTGTAAGCTGCCAGAAATCTAAGGTTATTAGGCATAACAAATGTCCCTTAGGCTCGTTTAAAACTCCCGATGCTCGCTTCGATCATGTTCATTTGGATTTGGTAGGACCTTTACCAGATTCAAATGGATATTCTTATCTTTTAACATGCGTAGACCGTTTTACTCGATGGCCAGAAGCAGTACCCATCAAAGATATTACTGCTGAAACAGTGGCCCGCGCCTTCGTCGAGAGGTGGGTAGCAAACTTTGGCTGCCCAACAACCATTACTACAGATCGTGGACGTCAGTTTGAATCTGAACTGTTCCGTTGTCTGACCATGAAACTAGGAATCACTCGCTTTCGAACGACGGCCTACCACCCACAAGCAAACGGATTAGTAGAACGTTTTCACCGACAACTAAAAGCGTCACTATCAGCCTCAAACATTTCTCAGTGGACTGACGCTCTTCCACTCGTCTTACTAGGCATACGCAATGCAGTGAAATCTGACATTGGATACACTGCATCTCAACTCGTTTATGGTACGACCCTTCGACTTCCAGGAGAGTTCGTGGATCCTTCATCCTCTTCGATGGACATGGATCTAACCTCCTACGCGAACAGGCTTACAAACACAATGCGTTCAGTTAAACCTGTTTCCACTCGACCACAATCAACTGATGTTTTCGTTCAACCTGACTTACTACATAGTACACACGTTTTCGTGCGTCGAGACTCGCATCGACGACCTCTCGAATCAACATATGAAGGACCTTTCAAAGTTCTTCAACGCGAATCTAAGTACTATATAATAGATAAGAACGGAACCAACGAAAGCATCAGCATCGATCGCCTCAAAGCAGCGTATTTAGAAGGAAATCCTATTCACGTCGATTTTCCTTCAATACAATCGCACGACACAACTCCTGCGCTTATAATGCCTCAATCGACAGCAGACACACACGTTGATACTGCGACAGTATCCGAAAATAAACTCAAAACAACGCGTTCTGGAAGAAGAGTAAGATTTCCAGAACACTTGAACGATTACTGCACGTAAGGCGCTCGGTCAAGCATCCGCACCAGATCACGTGTGGGAACGCCGTGCTCAACATCTGCCTCAATCGCTAGCCAGATTAGTGCAAACGATCCTCGATATATTGATAGCTTATCAAATATATCTTCGATCTCCTCGCTTCTGTCTTTTGATTTTACTTGGTGGGTGCGCTTCGTATTAGAAGGTGTTACTGGTTAAAGCGTTGTCAAACTCCGAATACCTGTGGCATCTTCATACTATTTCCCAACATAAAAACACACACGATCTTGATTATAGTTATTCATACACTTTGTATCCTATTCTTCTGATTGATATGATTCTGGTTACGTTTCGAACATTCATAACTCCACCTATGGAAATTATAGGGTTGCTGACGGTCCCAAGGCTACGTAAAGGAGGAGGGTTGGGTATAAAGTCAGAAACTCCATTCCATACAAAACAATATTTCTAAAAAACGATAACCAGAATAAACAATTTAAACTCTGTCTTGTGAGAAGAAGGACCTTCATTCAGAAGAATTATGGCACCTCACTCTGAAGGCCGAGATTCCTTGGAGTAACAATTAATATCAGTACATCGAATGTTCGGAAAATGTGAGAGACAAGGAGGACCAATCAAATAGCTACGGAAATGAGGAGATACAACTTGGTGGTGCTGATAATAAGTGAAACACATTTGACCCAAGCTGAACAGTAAAGGATAGATCTGGGAGAAATGTTATTGAACTCTGGTCGTGAAGAAAATAATGCTCCACACACACAAGCAGGCAGTTACACTGATGTTGCCCAAAGAAGCACGAAAAGCACTCATAGGGTTTTGAATCTCATGGATTCAGGATTATCAAAACATCCTTCAAAAAACAGGAGGGGGCACTATGAATATTATCCGTTGAATGCCGATTCAACGTCCTAGAAGTTAAGAGTAATTGCGAGACTATAGGTCCCGGGTTCGAATCACACGTATGGGATCTAAAATGTGTGCCACTGCTAGGACGAGCTGTCCGTCCAGTTCTTCCAGATTTTCAGCGGTAGTCTAAGATTGATCGATTCGTTAACTAAATTACAATGCTTTTTACCCATATGCATCAAAATAATTAAAGAAACAATCTTTTTTTTTTTGAGAATTCTACAATTTTACACTTCTACATGGCATAGATTTATTATTACCATGAATAAAATATAAGTGGAATATATAACTAATGAAAATTTACTAACACTTTAATAATGAGAAAAACATACTGAATATCGCTAATTTCAAACTGGGGTCAAACTTTAGGTCACAAATAACATTTTTACCAGACATTTATATCAAACAAACTAATACTAAGAAGATTAATTACAATGAATTTGTAATTATTTAGGTCATGTCAATGTAAAATAATGTGTCATAAGTTCATTATTTCCTGTAATTTAGTTTTCACACACAGATTTTGTTTTTGTTTTTGTTCTTTTGTTTTTAAATTTGTGGGTTAGAAAAATTTTCTTAAAAATTAAAATAAAATAAAATTATCACCAAAACCATATCATTGGCAGATAATGAAATTCACACTTGTATAGTAACACACCTTTTTTTTTTGTAGTATGGCAGACATATTTTAAATAATATTCATAATGTTACGTATTGTTTAACTGGTCATATCCATAAAGTGGATAGAGTGTGTGTGTGTGTGTGTGTGTGTGATGAATTAGTTTTATATACGTGGTAAACTAAATAAATTTACAATTTTTATGAAGAAACTTTTTAAATGTGTTACACAGCGTGTTGGAAATTAATATACGATGGTTACTCAATGGTTGACAAAAGATTAAAACAAAGGAAATAAAAATCTTTTCAAAAATTCGAATGTTCAATAATGGAGTTATTATTTTATGTACTGTTCATTATTCAATTTATAAATGCATTACATAATAATAATAATAATCAACATGAAGAACAATATAAATTTACTAAAAATCTTAATTATCTATCACAATCTAATAAAAAGATATTGAAAAAACACAATAATCCCTATCAAACATTTAGTTATAATAATCATAATTCTGAAAGATTAAAAAGAAATTTCTTAATCGATATTAATTCATATAGTTCATTGTGTCAATCTGGTTCACAATCATTTCAATGTACTCCACCATTTAAAGATATATCACGTGGAGTATCGGTTTATGCAACTTCTACATGTGGAGAACAAAGACCACAAAATTTATGTCAATCTAGTAAAAATTGTCAATTATGTAGTATTAATTCTACTGAATGGAAATTTTCATCAGAATATTTAACTGATCATCATGATATTGAAAATCAAACATGTTGGGCATCAGGATATATTAAACCAGGTGAAGTTGTTAATCTTACTATATCATTAGGAAAACGTTTTGAAGTATATTATATATCTTTACAACCATGTAGTTTAGGTAGTATACCACATTCAATAGCAATTTATAAATCATCTGATTTCGGTCGGACATGGCGTCCCTGGCATTATTTCTCAACTGATTGTTATCGAGCTTTTGGATTACCTACCTCAAATGAACATAATAGTCATATAACAACTGCTAATTTACAAGAGGTATTGTGTGTTGCTTTACAACCACGTGAAAGTTATTACAATCATCAAGGTAGAAGAATTCGTTCGATGAACAGTTATATTTTCAATAAACCAAATATTACTAGAAATTTCGGAGGTATAGGAGTGCCTTCAGATTGGGTTATTGCATTTAGCACAACACTTGGTCGACCAGCAACACGTCCATGGAGTCCTGCATTGATTGATTGGATGACTATGACTGATGTTCGTATAAGCCTAATGAGTTTTCATCAGTCTAACGAACCAGAATATCGTATTAAAAGAAATGCATATCGAAGTCATCTATCTGAACACTCTAAATTAACACAGAATTCACAAGCTATAAACAAACTACCCTTATTTCAATCAAATTACTTTTATGATAATTTTAATAAGTATCAATTAAAACGAACACGAAATTCAAGAGATGGTGAAACCATTACGGAATCACCTCAAAAAGAAATCAATCATACTAATGAAATAGACAGCCAAACTGATTTGAATATCAATGCTAGAAAATCTGTAAATGTAACTATGAACCCTGAGATTTTATCTGAAATAGACTTCTATGCATTTGCTGATATAGCCATTGGTGGACGTTGTAAATGTAATGGACATGCAAGTGAATGCATATTGGGATCAAATGGTAAACTAATTTGTGCATGTGAACATCATACATCTGGTGAAGATTGTGAATATTGTAAACCTGGCTATATGGATAGACCATGGGACAGAGCTACAACTCAAGATGCCAATGTCTGTAAAAGTGAGTAAAACGTTTTTAATAATTATTCTATGAAGTATAATTATACTTCAAACCTCTTGTCTATGTACTATAAACGCGTAGAATCTTAGCCTAAAGACCATTATCACTATGGATAGGAATTTGTCATTGTTAAGATTCTTTCTGTTGATTTTTTTTCTAAATGCCAAACAATTTTTAACTTGGTGAACCTTTTTCCGTTTTGGTTTTTAAACATTTGATGTTTGTTTTTGCTTTCAGCCTTCATGTTAGGTCAATAGGCGAAAAAACCTCGAATGTTAGTGAGAATATACAATGATTTTTTTACCCGAGTAGCTGTTCTCTGAAATGATTTCTGTTTAGGAGTGAGGGTGTCATCAGTTATATATGAGCTTTGCAACTATTTTAAACGTCTCCGTAGTTTGTATGTTATTCGTTGATTAAATTTTTGTCTAAGTTTGAGTTTACTATTCTAAAGAAATAGCTTAGTATTTCAGTATTGTATACACTGGTTATTAAGGCTCTATAGTAGTCTGTATTTTACTGAAATACAAGGTTTATAACTGAACCAATTTTGTTGCTAATTGGAAGTCATTTTCATCCATGTTAGTAAGTAGTTGCTTTTAAATGAATAATTTATCTATAACTCACACTGATTTCTAATAAAGACTGATGAATTTTCATGATAAATTCCCTAAAATTTTCAAAGTAGATTTCGTTCAGTAAAATGTTAGTTGGTTAATAACCAAAACTGTTAGTTATAGTCAGTTAGTTTTCAAAAAGGAAATATCACTTATGGGTAGTTTTTGCTAATATTGTATTCTTCACAGTAGAACGACTGGACTCAGAAAAAGTATCCTACGTGGTCGAAATTATATTTACCAATGGTTGTAACTAATGTTGGTCATTCAGAAACCATCTTTTATATGACATATGAGTAATATGAACCAGTATTTGGACTGTTTGATAATTCACTAGGTGTGTATTTAACATTTGCATATATGGATATATTTGTCTATATTAATAACTCAAAAGTTGTGGATAAACTTGAATAATATTGATCATGGCGAGATCAAATTTCGTTTACTATTGAATATAATTTATGGAAATCAGTATCACAGACATGTAGTTTGTAAATGTCTGTGACTATTAAATAACGGCTACTGAATATCAAAATAGCCAGTGAAAAAGGTATGAAATAGAATGTTGAAATGTAAATTGTAATTCTAGTCAATTATTAAACGGATGATTACAGTAAGAGTACCTATACCGAATCGATAAATATCCAAATAAGTAGCGTATTGATTAGGAAAGAGAACTCCACTAAAATATATATATCATGGGGAGTAGTATATTATTTACATTATGTGCATTGATTTGGAGCTATTTCTGACCAGATCGTCAGTCATCAATATTTAGCGACCCGAAGACCCATGCTAAGAAGTTTCCATTTAAGTTAGCTACTGCATATGACTTTTTATGAGCAGTATGGTTTAAACACATATTCAATGACTAGCAGAATTTAGAAAAATGTCACTGGATTCTGTGAATGATGATAGGAATGTCATAACAAGAAAATGAGTACGGAAAATTCCGTTTTCTTAGAATTCATTTTAAAAATAAGGTTACTGATTCTCATTTGAAACATCTTTAACATAATATCTTTGAGTCAGTGGGATGGTTTTAGGTATTAAATTCTAACCAAAATTATTCTGAATGAACTATGTACCTTCGTGTATTTATCAAAATAATGATACAGTGTTTTAGTATTCGCTACTTCCAATATATTGGAAGTAACAATTTTATTATCGGCGTTAGTAGTCTTCTCCAAAGTGATTTAATACATGAAAGATGAGTACCATACCTTTCTGATAGATTTCATATGTTACTAACATTAAATTATTGAAACTGTTTTTAATGGGATCAGAAGTCGATCTAAGTTAAACACCCATAGAAAACTTGAAAGCCTTAGACAGGCGTATTTTCCTATCACAGGACACCTTAGTAGCGTGCATTAACGATCCTTCCAATGACGATAAAACCTAGGATTTACGGTGATGGGCACAAGAGCTCAACACCATTGGGCTGGGATCTTATGATAAACAAGTCTAGCTTCAATCAATCCGCAATAATGCACAACTGTCTTTCATATTCTTTGCTAGATATTTCACTCACACCGAACACTTTATTTGTATGTATCGTAGTACACCTAACGCTTTCATGTCTTTCTGTCTTCTGCTTTACATGGTTTATTTATCTATTTGAACACATAAATATTGGTACAAGAGGGAACCAAATATATATGCGCCACACAAAACTATGAGAATGGGAAGAGAAAAAAGAAGGTAAAGTGCGTATCAGAAAAAGAAGAAAAAAGAAGATTAGTGTAAGCTAGTGTAGTAATAATAATAATGGGGGAAACCGAAAGGTACATCCAGAAGAATTCTTTCAGTTAAGGAAGATACAACCACTTTTTATGAAGAAAGTAAAAGAAGGTTACAGCAGGATCGCCACTGGCTTCTATTCTGAGCCATATCTGATAACGCCTCTAGCTTTTTTTACATGGTGATGCTAGTGATGGCCACATCTGTTTGTTCAGAGAGTTCAACAAGATCATAGTTTAGAAGTCGAACCGTTAGTTTCTCACTTCCAAAATACATATACGTCATGCAAATCAAAGCATAAAATATCTCTGCATACACAGCATTTTCCCAAAAATGTACTACCGAATCTAAATACAGTTTTTCATAATCATTTCCATGACCAAACTCGAAAAATTTCCATTTTACTTCAGCTACAGAAAGTTATTGATAATAATTTTTGTGAATGTAAATTAAAAGCCAATTACCAATATATAATCAATAACTACAACTGATAGACACATAAATATCAAGTAAGGTTAAATTATTCCTTGGTTTCGACTAAAAGATTTTGAAAATATATCATTATTAGCTATATGAGGATCAATATTTCTTATTCTTGCGGAAATAATTGACTTCACTTGTTTATAGATTACATAAAAGCATTCAACATAAACAATATTCTTTCTCTAAAGATGTTACATACTTTTTAGCTTAGCTAATCCAACACATCAGTTTACTATGAAGTATAAGTAATATTACAAATGTCGACTGGACGCATTCCGCTGGAGCTAAAATTAATGAGGGTATCATAAATAAAATACTTAATTAATAAATAGTAATACATAGCTGACAGTCATATGTGTAGTGGTAATGTCAGATTATGGGAAATTGATTTTATGTCAGACATTGTTTTAATTAATCATTTTATTTATTTATTTACTTATTTGTCTTTTTTTTGAGATAATTTTTCTCAGAATTTTACGTCAACTGATTATAGAATGCGACATTTTCACTGTATAATCTAAGATAATCTAATTGTTAATTATAGCTAAAATATATTCCAGCTTTTAAATTGACTGAATATTACAGTGGTCTGAATGAGAGCATGTTGTATTAATAATTTTTCTTTAATATTTGATAGGTACAAATTGAACATTTGTAAAATTGTCATCTGTATTGTTGTTATAAGTAATCTGTTATTTGATTAAGTAAAATGTATTTATATAATTATAAAGTTAGCTTTGAATGAAAAAGAATCTTTATTTCATTTAAAAGACAACTACTTGCAATAACTCATGGTATGGTGTGTGCTACTGATATTGACAGATATAGGTAGTATGTCAGTCAGTCAGTCAGTTACAACGTAGGACCAGACACATATATGCATCGGTTCAAGTTGCCACACCTCGTTGGCACAACAAGATGAACACCAATTTCATAGAAGTAGTCACTTCGATGGTAGTAATATATAAAAGAAAGATTGTGTATAGGGATATAATACAGGAAGAAAGAATTAGTTCATAGAAAGAAAGGCATAAAGTAATTTTAATTTCACAGTTTAAGGGAAGACAAAGAGTGTATTCACCCACGTCATTGTGATCGATTCTCAGCCATGTCACCCAGAGTCTCCAACCATTGGTTACGATAGTCGTGTGGACCCCAACCATGTAGTCTACATCGACCAATATGGCTCAGACTAGAAGTTATTGACTTCATGGACTTATGCCACGTTCTGGTTTGGCAGCCCCTAACATATGTATTGTGTAACATCGATCGAAAGTGAAATGCCTGGTGGCAGAATGTTAAGAAGATCGAAGGAATTAGAAAGAGAACAAAGAGTGATTGGTGTGGAAACAAAGGAACAGTCATGTCTCAAACAAATGATTAACATTTTGCAAATGCAGTATTTACTGTATGGTTCCAAGATTCTACTAAGAGATTCTGTAATTTTTGTTTAAGTACATTTAGCTGTACAAGCTTGTTTTCTCGTTCACTATGGTGGAACTAAGATGTTTTATTGACCTATCAAATGTCTTTTTGAAGCTTCAAAAGAATCGAATAATTTTAATGTTTTGAATTATCATGTTGTTTATATATTGACTGGGTTTGTGGATCCTGTGTGGATTACCTCGATATAGCCATTATGACAATTTTGACACGAATGGTACTAGATTTGAATCCCTAAGTACCGATCAACCCTGAGATTTAGGCACATCCAGCTGAAGAAACCCGAATGAGACGGAGCGTGTGTCCTGGATTTCACTGCTCGTTACATTCCATTTCTTTATAAATCACTAAGCTCTGTGTTATGATATTTGTTATATTCATCTATCTGAAAGTTATCCTTAGAATATAGTGAGTAATAGAAATGTTAACATTTGTTTAACTAATTGCTTTGATTTCAGATAGGCGATTCAACATTTCACTATTTATTAGCACTCCATAGTAAACTTGATATTTAGTTCAGTAGTATTCAATCCAAATATTGAAAAGATCGTGACTTTATTTTATTGGTTTTTGTATAACTAATAGATTGATTTCATAACAAAAGATGTTTTGTACAGATTAGATTTCTTGTGGTCTAATCACAGCTTTTGTTTTAAGTTAGATGAATCAAAAATTTTGATTTTCAATTTTAAATATTATAGTTGTCTGTTTGCGTTCACCATACAAATTCAAAAATTTCGATGTTTTTTCTCTATGTATTGAATGCTGTCTAACTGTTATTTACCTTTCTAACTATAGAAGTTAATACTACTTTTTTATTTCTTCAAGAACTTCATATTTTTTACTGCAACAGAGATAGTAATATGTACCATTTATTTCATATTTAAATGGGATTTGAAGCAAAAGGTACTGGGTTTGAGTCCTGGAGTGAACATCACCTCCGCAATGCAGGTACACCCAGCTGACGAGTCCTGAATAGGACGAAACGTGCATCTTGGATTCCACTGCTAGCCACTATCTATATTTGCTTAAAAAGCTTTTGGCTTAAGGCTATATCGAGGCAATCCGCACAGGATGCACATATGTCAACACGAGACTGATCAATTGCAGACCTAAATAACAACGGGAAGATATGAGTAAAACAACACCAAGCAAATTTAAACGATTTCATTTTTTATTTCTTTCAATTAATATAGAAATCTTCACTTTCTTTTTGTGGTTAAAATGTTTAAATTTGTAATAAAATCTTAGTTGACGTAATAATATTGTCGACTTGATCTTACGAAAGGAGTTAAAAGCTAATACACCTGCATGAAAATCCGACTCAAAGCCTTCACATGGTGTTGCTAGGTGGTGAGGAAAACTTTTCTGTAAACTGGATTATTTGAGTTTCAATTTCGAAACTCGCTAAATCTTGCGCAGTGCCCGATGTGTACGCTTATGTCTGAGTTGTATGAGATTCGGCTTACGTAATTTGTGCATGTATGTATATCAAAGAGTACGAGCATGGGTTGGTACAAGGAGCATAAACTGAAAATGTCTGTCTTATGTCTAATAAAATCGGCGGCCTAACACGGCAGGTCAAAGATATAATGAAAAGATATGGTAGCAAATACTAGCGAGAGATGACCATCAACCCTCCCTGGTAGAGTGCTTATACTAATGTGCATATCATGAAGTGTGATGAAGAAAACCTTTATACCAGTGGTATGCATGTAATCAGTAGTAAACAGTCAGTGGCGAATACCTTTGGAGGGGGAGGTGACCATTTACCCTTCCAGGTGAGTGAATATACCTATCAGATAAGATTTTACCAACCCCAAATGGCGGGAACACCGTAAATAAAACCATATCATTTAAGATTTATAGAACTCATGAAGATCATTTTTATTGTGGACATTTGTGTTGCAATTTATTCTATTTAGTTGTAATTAAAACTAACAGTAAACAAGTTTTTTTTCTTACCTAAACCACTGGTTTTTAATTGGCAAGGGCAGCAAATAAGTGATTATTCTACTTACTCATGATAGGGTATATTAGGAATCATTTCAAAGTTTCAAATGTCTCTCATAAACCAGATTTATTTGTAGATGGTGTTCGTCACCAATCGAAATCAGTTAACTCACCATTGAAGACTAGAGAACACAGGACAACTTTATCCTAATATTGGATTTCTCAAATATAGACACTCAAAACAGTTGTCTAGTACTCCTTGTTTTTCACTGGTACCTCAAATATTGTCAGTCAGTTTCAAATATCAACTACAGTTCTCCACAAACAGCTGAACAACTATAGAACCATGTACTTACTGATGACTTGATTCAAGATGAATTATTGAGGTTCTACTGAAAAGTAACAGAATAGCAATCTAATATTAAATTTTCATTCTTATCATCTTCATGTAATAATAACTATCCACTTCAAAATAACATTGATGGAAAAAGAGTACAAACAAACATATCCTATTGATTTATTTTGTCAGTATTATATGATCTTTCTCACCATTGATAACCAAACAAATTAATCCCAAAATATCACTACTTGTAAATAATCAATAACTATATCTTGCATTTGTTTTGTGAACTAGATTTAGTATTTATTTTATATATTCTCTATTATTAATTATCAAATAAAATAAGTCATTTGTTTAAAGGGCATGTAAATGGTTTTTATTACATTTCAATCAGTATTGTTTAGAAATCATTCAATTTATCAATCAGTATGCTGTGATAAGTTTATGTGGAACAACTCATTGTATTCAATTCATTCAAGACTCTTTGTATTTCAAATAAACTAAATAATACCCAATATTGAGAAATTAACATTCTCTAATCATTTCATAATTCTTTTAGTAAAAGAATCTTTTCGACAAATTCATGCAAACTGTTCATAACTGTAGAAATGAACAGCTGAACAATAGTTAAAATTACGTTGTTAATTGATCTAAGGATAAAAGAGACAAAGTTACACTGAAATACAATTTCACACCTTAGAAACGTTAAATCTCCTAGATTATCCATAATTTCAAATGAATTATTCAATTATATATAGTTCCTTGTCTAGTAAAAAATTATGAAATAATTAGTGACAACAAGAAGCTACCAGGTATAATGAAATTTAGACAGTTTATCTTGACTTCATTAAGAGTCAGGGGTCATGGTGCATTACGTAAACATCCAATTATTTTACGTTAAATTTGTCTGTCATGTATTTATTTCTTACGTTATATTACATTTTCTTAACTAAAAATAAATCTATTTTCACTCGGTTTAAGTACCTCATGACGAATATTCAGGGAGAACGTATGACACTGCTTGAAATCCCTGCTTAAATACGTATATGTCACTTCAATTGAACTTGTTATTATTCACTTCAAAGCATTTTGAAATCGAATGTAATCGAAACACTTACATGGTCTGATCAAATTCAGCGATAATTATGATCAACAAAAAAATAATAGAACTACTAACTAAGCCGTTGCCTCTTTTTAGTCACACCGGACAATGTTCTTGAATTCTTTTGGATAAAGTACTCATCGAACGAGCTATATACCTAGCTCCACATGAGCAGGTAAATTGGTAAATGCACATTGAGTTGGTCAGATGCGATAACTTATCTTTCAGATTATTGGCAAACAATGATCGGCTGGAAAATAATATTCTCAATGTTGCTGCGGGGAATGTTCTTTTTAAAGAGTCCGAAATTCTCCTCTTTAAGACATATGTGGCTCTATCTCCTTTGAAGTCGATGTTCATGTATAGGGTTTTCTTTTGTACTGTAATTATTTGCGTTTTTGGCATTCTCGGCCTCATATTCTTATCAATGAATATCGAAGGATACCCGTTTTTGATAAGTATCTCTTTTAAAAGGCCCAATTCTTCATCTATGACTTCTGGGCTACAGATTCTTCGTATTCTTGTAGCGAGTGTTATTATTAAGTTTCTTTTTCGGCTGATGGGAACCCAGCTGTGGAAACTTGATAGTTGGCCATTCCACATGGGTTTCCTGTAGATAGATCTTTTTAAAGTACCATCTTGCTTTCTTGTCATTTCCACATCGAGAAAGTGAATATTTTGTTTGTTTTCAACTTCAAGTGTGAATTTTATTGATGGGTCATTTCATTTCATTTCATTTCAACACATAGATATTGGTGCAAGGAGGCACCAAATACATATGCGCCACACAGATCTCATTTGATATGTGTGAGGGCTGTGATACTGCCCGGGTGCCCAAACCGAAGCAGGTGGTTTTCTTAGGGGGCCACACCCCGAGCCTTCGACCTGAACGTCTGACCCACAAGGCAGTGGAACATCGTGAGGAGATGCAGTCCCATGGGTGACAATCATTAAATGTATTTAGGAGATGACTTAAGTCACATTTATTATCACAAATGATAAAGGTGTCATCCACGTACGTTTTATACAAGTGGAGGTTTTCTATAATTGTTTTGAGTGAGCTGTTTTCTAAACTGGCCATGAAGCAATCTGCCAGTAATGGACCAAGTGGGGAACCCATTGCTATACCATCCCTCTGTCTATAAATTCTGTCGTTGAATGTGAACTGTACATTGCAAGTGCAACGTAGTAAAAGTTCCTTCAAATAAGCATTCGGTATTCCAATGTTTATCTTATTATTATTTATGTAGTTGCATATAAAATTAATGGTCTCTGTGAGTGGAACATTAGTGAATAATGATTCGACATCCAGAGATAGCATAATTTTGTCACTTACATTCACTTCTTTTATGTGCTCGATAAATTCAAAAGTATCGTGTACGGAATGTTTACAAATGCGTTTTTTAACGGGTTCTAAGAGATTTGTCAGCCACTTCGCTATAGAGTGGTAAGGGGATCCTGACATATCAAGAATCGGTCTAAGAGGTAAGTCAGGTTTGTGTATTTTTGGCAGACCGTATAATCGTGGTATTATTGATGCTGTTAGTTTTATGCGCTCAAAGACCTGTTCGTCGATTAGCTGCTCATTTTTCATTCTCTTAAGAACATCAATCAGTTGCTTTTCTATCGTTTCAGTCTTGTCTTTCTCATTGATTTGTTTAGAGAATTTGGTGTCATCTGGTAATAATGTTGTCATTTTTTTCACATAAATCTTGCGATCCAGCAGCACTAAATCAGCACCTTTATCTGGACGTGTTATAATCAAGTCTTTATTATTTCTAAGTAGTTTTATTTAATTTCTATGTTCTTCGTTAGAAGACTTTTGCCTGTTACTTATGTGCTAATATATTGGTTGCAGCTATCGAGAAGAGTAGATTTGAAACGTTGACATTCTTGGTCAGAGATTGGATTAAGATCATTTGTTTGTTTGATTAAATTTTCGAATTGGACATGTGTGTGGATTTTGTTAATTTTTTCATTTATGTAACAGAATTTTGTCCCCAAAGATTAGGCTTCTAATTGTACATTTGTTAAGGATATTGAAGAATGATTAAACACATAGTTCTCAGGATTGATAGGAAATTTATGGCTGTGTTTCTGTGGTTTTTAAACCTTTAGTGAGGTCCGATATTAATTTTCTCGTGCGTTTGTCAATAACAATGGTAACATATTCGGTGAAATGATAATGTTCGTTAAGTGATAATTCATATAACACAGGAGATCTTTGCGAAAGGTTAAATTCCAATAACGAGATATGTGTACTAATAGAATCAATAACATTTTGTGCATGGTGTTTAATAAAATCCACACACATGTCCAATTCGAAAATTTAATCAAACAAACAAATGGTCTTAATCCAATCTCTGACCAAGAATGTCAACGTTTCAAATCTACTCTTCTCGATAGCTGCAACCAATATATTAGCACATAAGTAACAGGCAAAAGTCTTCTAACGAAGAACATAGAAATTAAATAAAACTACTTAGAAATAATAAAGACTTGATTATAACACGTCCAGATAAAGGTGCTGATTTAGTGCTGCTGGATCGCAAGATTTATGTGAAAAAAATGACAACATTATTACCAGATGACACCAAATTCTCTAAACAAATCAATGAGAAAGACAAGACTGAAACGATAGAAAAGCAACTGATTGATGTTCTTAAGAGAATGAAAAATGAGCAGCTAATCGACGAACAGGTCTTTGAGCGCATAAAACCAACAGCATCAATAATACCACGATTATACGGTCTGCCAAAAATACACAAACCTGACTTACCTCTTAGACCGATTCTTGATATGTCAGGATCCCCTTACCACTCTATAGCGAAGTGGCTGACAAATCTCTTAGAACCCGTTAAAAAACGCATTTGTAAACATTCCGTACACGATACTTTTGAATTTATCGAGCACATAAAAGAAGTGAATGTAAGTGACAAAATTATGCTATCTCTGGATGTCGAATCATTATTCACTAATGTTCCACTCACAGAGACCATTAATTTTATATGCAACTACATAAATAATAATAAGATAAACATTGGAATACCGAATGCTTATTTGAAGGAACTTTTACTACGTTGCACTTGCAATGTACAGTTCACATTCAACGACAGAATTTATAGACAGAGGGATGGTATAGCAATGGGTTCCCCACTTGGTCCATTACTGGCAGATTGCTTCATGGCCAGTTTAGAAAACAGCTCACTCAAAACAATTATAGAAAACCTCCACTTGTATAAAACGTACGTGGATGACACCTTTATCATTTGTGATAATAAATGTGACTTAAGTCATCTCCTAAATACATTTAATAATTGTCACCCATCAATAAAATTCACACTTGAAGTTGAAAACAAACAAAATATTCACTTTCTCGATGTGGAAATGACAAGAAAGCAAGATGGTACTTTAAAAAGATCTATCTACAGGAAACCCATGTGGAATGGCCAACTATCAAGTTTCCACAGCTGGGTTCCTATCAGCCGAAAAATAAACCTAGTAATAACACGTGCTACAAGATTACAAAGAATCTGTAGCCCAGAAGTCATAGATGAAGATTTGAGCCTTTTAAAAGAGATACTTATCAAAAACTGGTATCCTTCGATATTCATTGATAAGAAAATGAGACCGAGAACGCCAAAAACGCAAATAATTACAGTAGAAAAGAAAACCCTATACATGAACATCGACTTCAAAGGAGATAGAGCCACATATGTCTTAAAGAGGAGAATTTCGGACTCTTTAAAAAGAACATTCCCCGCAGCAACATTGAGAATATTATTTTCCAGCCGATCATTGTTTACCAATAATCTGAAAGATAAGTTATCGCATCTGACCAACTCAATGTGCATTTACCAATTTACCTGCTCATGTGGAGCTAGGTATATAGCTCGTTCGATGAGTACTTTATCCAAAAGAATTCAAGAACATTGTCCGGTGTGACTAAAAAGAGGCAACGGCTTAGTAAATAATTCTATATTCGATCACATTGTGAATACAGGTCACTCAATCAAGACAGACTCTTCGTTCCAAGTCATCTACAAGGTAAGTAGAAATCTCTCTAAAGGCAAAAAATGTAATAATACATTAAAATGTTAATAATTTAGTGAATTAGTAATACGTTTTAACTTTGTACATCTATAATTGCTTGATCACTGAGTGGTTTTCAATGTCATGTATGTCAGATCCTTCTTAGTGCAGATCGAAACCTATCGATCATGTTGCAATGTGGTCACTAGTCTAGGTGACTTGACATTGCGTGCACTATGTTAAGATAAGATGATGGCTGGAGGCAATCAACAGGATCGATCAACGGAATCGAATCCGTTTGGAAGTATCAGTTCCCACAAGATTACAGGTACATCTTGCTAATGAGTGCCAAGTAGCGCGAATCCTAGGTCAAGGGTTTCCTCTTGATTACCTTCAACCATCACTATTGATGTAATTATTGAAAGAAAGCTTTGTTCAACTTCTATAATGATAACATTCAATTATAATAAAATATTTTAGACGAATTCAAGCCTTATATTAATCGAATCTCGTTCCAACCTGAATTTTGGTTTAAGACAGGAGATTTAATGTTACCTGATATGAAGTGACTACAAAATTTATTCGTGCACAAGTTTTGTATTCTTTAGCTACGTATAAATGTATGGATGAAAGAACGATTGTTCATCTCAACAACTAAGTGACTATTTGTTTTCTATACTGATAAATCCGATAGTTTCATATCCGATCTAAAATTTAACTCTGCCTCGATATTGCTTTAATTCACGAGCTTTATAAGCAAAGATGGATAGTGGCTAGCAGTTTTAAACCTCAATGGGAAGATTCAAGCAAAACAATACCAAGTGAACTTATGAGTCCTTGCTTGGAAAATAAAACCTTATTTAGGTAACTAAAGATTGGAACAGCTGTTCGCATTGGTTTTTTACTAGAGGAAATCTTACTAATGTTTTCAACAGCGATAATTTTTTAAGCAGTCAAAATGAAAATTTACACTTACGGAAAACGTTATTACCAAGGTGACGAACAAATGTTTTAACTTGTTTGGAATGGAAATGTTACATAATGTGAGTGAAAAAACTCATCACTGTTTCCATACATGTACACCTCATATTGTATACATGGAAACCAGATGTCTTTATGTAGCTGTGCCGTTTTTTTTTTCATAGAATTGTCACGAATTACAGTTTATAAAATACAAGGACGTGGCATTTTTGTGTGCAAATTATAATTTATTGTGGGGTGTAGAGTTGATGAAAATATGTTGTAAACTAATGAAACTTAATTATAACTATCGGGGGTCATAAAAAACTAATAGATATGTCTGAAGTGCAAATCGTTAAAATATGGAATTTGAAACTGTAAAATGTAGCCTTTGAGAGACTTTAGAAATAATATCCTCAATTATGCTATGTCTGTAAAGCTGCTTGCTTAATTACTGACCGTTCTGTTATTCGTTTTTTTGCAAATTTTTTCTTCTGTTTCTATCCAACTGAATTCTTCATGCAAAGAGTACTTCATTTTTCTGCAATCGAAAATGGCTCCTATTGGTTTATCAATTTTAAATCGCTGAAATTTTTCCCTTATTTTAAAAAATTTCAAACATATTTACACATTATTACCATTTCCAAGAAGCAATATTCTTCGGCCTTTACAATAAGTCTTCAGAGCAAGATTTATTGACTAATTGTAACCAACATGAAGAATATCGGTTATTTCATGTAACATGCTAAAAAAAAAAGACCAGTAGTTCCTCATTGTATAGTGAAGCTATATCAAAATCTTATGAGGAGTAACTAGTGCTCATTCTGGCTTATCTTTTTTGTCATAACTAAAATCATTAAACTGTTTAAATAGCAAATTATGACAATGATCTCTAATCTAATTTCTGACAATGCATTAAGTTAACTCACTGTCTTCAATTCTTTTTTTGTAAGAGTTGTAACATATCTTATTATCAGTAATTCATGTTCCAGATGTGATTCTAAATTACACACAATGAATTAATAGTCAAGTATTAAATGTTCTCCTACACTGAAAATATGATCTTTCAATTATGACACCTTTCAGTAATTTTTATACATTCAACATATACATCATGTATATAATGTACAGTTAAAGATTTCGAATCAATTCTTTTTTTCCAAACTTACTGTACCACTAAAGATGGATAGTGACTAGAAGTGGGATCCAGTTTGACGCCCGTTTCGTCCTATTCAGGACTCGTCAGCTGGATGTACCTGCATCCCAGAATTGATGTCCACTCTGAGACTCGAACCCAGTACCATTAGCTTCAAACGCCATCACGTTATCCACTTAACCACTGGATTTCGATATAACTTCACACCATTGCACAAGAAGGTGTTTATCAGGATTAAGTAGCTGAGTGGATAACATGATGGCGTTTGAAGCGAATGGTACTGCGTTCGAGTCCCAGAGTGAACATTAACTGTAAGATGCAGGTACATCCAGCTGACGTGTCCCAAACAGGACGAAATGCGCGTCCTGGATTCCACTGCTAGCCACTATCCATTTTTGCTCATAAAACTTCTGACGTCGGGCAATATCAAGTCAGTCTGCACAGAATGCACATATGCCAACATGATACTGATCAATTGCATTCCTAATTAACAATGGGAAGTTACAAGCAAAACAATACCAAGTGAATATTACTGTATCACTGAATGTTTGAGGTCAAATAGTAAAATGTTGTAAAATAGACTTTAGCAAAATTTAAAATAAACATGACCTTTCAAAACTATTCACTGTTACAAAAAGTATATCCTTTTTTTACTGTAGTTGCATTATGTTCCAAGTTCATTTTTGTTTAACGATTACATTGTACTTAATTGACATGTAACAAAACATTATACCATTAAAAATTAACATATAGTTCTATAATGTGAGCTATCTGTTTTGAAATATTGATATATAATATGAGTTAATAGTGATATTCTTGTTACATAATTGAAAATTGATTTAGAGAGAACGTGTAAACCATATTACTAAAAGATATATATATATATATATACAAAAATTGAAAACTACACTTCAGCAGTAACCTTATGAGGAATTTATCTTCTCTTTTTTCTTAGGAACTGAATTTTATGTTTAAAAACTATGTAAAGTTTGTAAACTTTTTGACTCAGTGGATATCAGAAATGTTTTAAAAGAATCTAAAGACTTACCATTATTCAATAAATTATTCATTTATATAAAGAGCAAGAGAAAAAAAAATCATTACCAGATGTTTATGTTGAAATCGTTATTATGAAATGACAATAGTTGATCAGTTTCATCTGATCAAAAAAAAATATTACGGAATTCATTAAACTATACTGATCACTAGTAAGAGACAAATTTTTCCGTTATACGGGGTAATGATATGTAGATGAAATTAAATGCAGTAGACACGAGAATAATTTGTTATTATTGGAAGCTTAGTAAAGTAATAGATGGGGGTTTGAATAACTGTGTTAATAAATGAAACATTAACTCATTATTTTCTGACATACATAAGTGCCAATCTTATTCGGTCTTTTATTACGTTTTCCATTTATATTCATAGATTTATTTTGATATCATCTACAATTTTCGGAATACAAAGAATATTACTGGCAATTGACTGGATTGGTTTCAATTCATTATTTGGATTCTGCGGATTCTTTGTTTGATCCAGGGTTCGAACCCAAAGCCTAGTGTTCGAAAGTTAAATGTCTTAAACATTAAGTCATTTTAGAGAAGGGAGCTTTCCAGAAGATTTATTTACTTAGGCAATTTATATAGAGTAAGATATAATCTATAGAGGTCAAAATTGGAAAAATGTAAATATATCATTTGAACAGAGCGTTACTTTTGAACATACTACTACTATGAAAATAGTTAACCTTGGTTTATATTTGTCCTCCAATTCGTGTAATTAAAACAAATAACTTAGGTATATATATCTCTGATAGTGTGAATACACATGTTATCGCTTAAGGTTCACCATAAATCACATATATTAGCTGAATGAAATGTCATTTATGGATGAATATACGTGCAGTAACAAAACAATATATTTGACAACTTATGAACCTTAATTGACTCCTTATTTCGTCTTACCATTTCAGGGATTTCTTCACTGTTACAGATATGAAGTGAAACTTAAAATGTTACTCAAGAGATTTTTGAGAATAATGGTATATGTTACTGAGATATATCTAGTGCTTTCAAGTTCCTATAAGAACAATATGAGGAAAAAATTCAAGAAGTTAGCAATTTTTTCGATAAAAAGTATCACACCTAACTAGAAGTGATCACATTCTATATCAAGAGTTTTATTAAAACTATTAAAACCTATTAAGTAAACTAAACTGACCTATCTCCTAGATGTGATATTTGTAAGTCCTCGCGTATTTCATTTATGCTTTTATGATGACAATGAAAATATTTGAAGTACAAAGTAATCTAAACGAGGATTTTTAGTTCATTTAAAATAGACATGGTTGTGTATTAGTTTTCTATGCTCATTTTTTTCTAAGTTATAGTCGGTAAAAACAGTTATTCGAAGTTAATTAACTGGCCAATCCTTGGTATTCAGAAGAAGCCTAATATTTTAGAATAAATAAACCACTATGAGTATTAAAAATGTCTGGACTCTAAAGGTATAGTATAAAAGAGAAAGCATTTATTTTATGATATTCGTTCAGATTTTTCTTACATCCAACTTCGAATTCCTCTGAATTCTAGAAACTATGATTTAAATATTGAAAAACAGTGGAATTAAATGATGATCTCAACAATACAAGAGTAATCATTCTATATTTACTCTTTCATATATCTTTGCTTCAAGGTAATCTACTATATAAATTCAGTTTTTTTTCTCTTAATAACTTTTCATATTTATTCATCAAACCTCCTTTTTATCATGCTATTTAAAAATGCAGTATCTTATAGTGTGGGTTATTATGTTAAACCATATACCTTATTCTAGCTTTCGAACAGGCCAATCTACTCATTCTACTTGAATCATACTTTGACCTTGTTAATTATTCGCTTACCAATCTTGACTGCTTTTATATGAGCGCATATGTGTGTGTGCATTTCTTATCCTATTCATCACATGTCTGTAACTTATTTTTGTGCGACTATAAATATTGATTAACGTTTGACTAAATAGAGATGGCTTATCCGCCATCTGCGAGTCGTTTCGCTTCACACTATTCCATTCGCTTCACATATATATATATATCCATAAGTCCATTCTCGTTATTTGACTTATTTAATTCCGTTATTGACTAACGCGATTTAAGTCGATGATTATATACGAGGATAGGCGTTATATATATTTCAATAAAAATCATTCATACGATCAAATTGAAGTCAAATCTCGGCCCCCACAATCTTTCAGTAATGAATTATTTCATTTTATTCCAGTTCATTAAAACAATGTATTATTTTCATGTAAACCTGTAATATTTATGGTTGATTTTTAAAAATGTATTTATTATATTTCAGTCTTTATGATGAAGCTATGAATGGTGGTTAGCAGTGGAATTCATAAAACGCGTTTCGTCCTACTTGGGACTTCGTCAGCTGGATGTATTGTGACGTACACCACAGATCTTACCGCTAACCACCATCCATCTTTATTTATAAAACATGTAAATTAAGGCGATTTCGAAGCAGTCCACACAGGATGCAAATATATGCTAACAAAAAACATATCATTTACAGTCCTAAACAACAATGAGAAGATACAAGCAAAACAATATCAAATGAATTATAATGAAAATTATATATTTATATATATATTCCTTGAAAGTAAAAAAAGTCATATAATAAATAATAAAACTAATTAAATAAAAGAAATTTCAGACATATTTACATGTAATGAAAATTCTATTTTGATTATTTTCTTTTTACTGACCAAAATAAAAAAGAGAAGAAGAATTCATGTCTCAGTTTTAACATCTCACTCAATTATAACCAGCTATAAAAGTAATTATAACTACTATTTCTTATCAATTAATTAGTAAACTATCTTGAAACAAAACGATACAAGAATGAAGTAAAAATGAGGAAAAGAAAAAGACATAAATTTGTTTGATATAGTTAATTAGAGAAACTATGGATAATTTATTATTCAATTAGTTAGTTAGTCAGTAAGTTAATTGTTGAATACCTTAATTTAGATACACTATAGATTTGCATAGTAATAAATTAACCTAGGAATAGGTCGTAAAAATAAATGGATCTTTTCTTTTTTTGTGGTTAACTAATGTGAAGAAGATTTGAAAATTGAATGTAGTTTTTGTTTTAATTTATTTTTTTTCTTAAAAAAATAATGACTACACTGTTTAAAGCAATTAGTCCTCTTTGATAAATTTCGATTATGTAATAAGAAGATGAAGATTATTAGAACTATGTGATATATTAGTGTAAAACATTTTGAATCATCTAATCACATATGATATGCTTGTTAAGATCATTTATATAATAAAAAAGTAAAACGTCAATTAGACTAGAAATGAAGGGGAAAATTGAAGACAAGGATAATTAGGAAATAATGTGAAAACAATGTTATCTGTTTGTTGCTATCGGTCAGAAGAGTTTTATCTGAATTCTAATAATTGTAGATCAATAAAAATATCATACGGCACTCAGGTTAAAATCCTTTTGTAGAAAAATAACCAAACATTTAAAAAAATCACCAATCATATGGTAAAATATATGTATACAGAGAATATTACCCGATTAAGATGCTTTCAGTATAACAGGTATTTATGCCTAAATTTGTTAAATGAGATTGATTTATCGACTGAGTATGCCAGTTTAAAATTGTAAAAACACAGGGTTAATTTATTCCAGTAATTGGAATAATAAATAAATAAACACCCGAACTAATGATAGCGAATAAAGTAGTCGAGCGTGTCGACCAGTACACTTATCATGGAAGTCAATCATATGGATATTCGTTGGTTAATAGTATTCGATCATAGGTGTCTTCGAAGCATTGCTCGTATATCCTAGGACCACCGAGTATTAGGTAAGGATGGAAAATCAATTGATGCAGTAGTGAAACTTCATCAGTTGAGATGGTTGGGACACATGTTACGTATGCCCAACCACCGAATTCCCAAACGTGAGATGTTTTATAGTGTAGGAGTAGGTTGTAAGAAAGCTAGAGGCGGACATGAGGTCACTGACAAGTGGACTGAGATATGTTGGTAGATGTAAACTACCTGGTTGGGATCTGCGAGATGATAGCAACCGATAGTTAGAGAACATGAATGACATAGCTCAAAATAGTTCGCAATGGCACAGGTGCATCCACTTTTTATGTTCTCCCAAATTCTAATCTTCTGAATTCTCCATGTCCCTTTTCTTTCTCTTTCCAAATTTATTTCACTGAATTATACTCGTTGAATAACATCTTCAAACCCTAGTGTTTCCGATTACTGCTTCTACTCTTTCTACCTCTACCACTACAGGATTTTTTAATGTGGTTTGGCAACTCGAACTGATGTGCGTACGTATGAAGTTCTACGTTGTTACTGACTGACTGGTTTTAGTAATTACTTGCTTCCAGGTTTTCCATGGTGGTCTAGCTTCAATTGATTCATGATTTCAACTATTGAAATTACCAATTCTCCACAAAACCCATTCTAGTAATTACTTATTTGTCAACTCATTGGAGTTATTGTAATATATGTAAATTTAATACGATTTAAACTGAAAGTTAATGATAAATGGTAACCAATAAATTTAATTAAAATATTGTCTGGTTCGAGTATAGTTAAAAAGAATTAAACATTGTTTTATCATAAATTTTAAAATACGGCGAGATTATAATTTATGGATGAATCAATCAGATTGAGGATAACAGATATTGGATTTTGGCGCGAAATTCATTCATCCATTTGGTTAAACACCGTTTTGGGAATTTCAGCTGATATCAGTTTCTGATGAAAACTTTAAGTTTAATTCTTAATCCTAACCATCTACTGTAAATCATAATCCTTATTCTTCATACAGGTTTATAACTTTTATTTAGCCCTAGTAATTGGGTGGACACTTTAACATCGCTCAAAGGTCATCCATGAATTATAGCCTCTCCGAAAGTACTACGGAATATTTGTTGTAACCACGATATTGTCTCTCAACTTAATCAAATGTATCATTATATTTACACAAAAAGTAAAATAATTAGTCAATGAAACTCGATATATATGCAAACTATAGTCCTTTCATCGGATTTTATGAAATACCACTTCAAATGAAGATTCAAAATCACTAGTTTATATGTTTGACAAACCAATCAATGACACTGGTTTAATTGCTGGTAGAATTATGAATGTACATTACTGAGAAGTCCTTTATTTAAACATACCAGTTAATTTACAATATTTATTGAGTTAAAGTTACTCCTTGATGTATGCTACACATGAAACAAACTCTACTAATTCCTCCATATTATGTGATATAATCACTGTGTTTATATTCTCTAACCTATAATTTATTCTAAGCAAAGATGGATAGTGGCTAGCACTGCAGTCCAAGACGCGCGTTTCGTCTTATTCAGGACTCGTTAGCTGGATATACCTGCATCCCGGAGTCGATGTTCACTCCAGGGCTCGAACCTAGTACCATTCGATTCAAACGCCATCGCATTATCCACTTAGCTACTGAATCCTCATAACCACCTGTTTGTAAAATGGGATGAAGTTTAAATTCACTTGGTATTGTTTTACTTATAAGTATATATACAGGCGATCCGCACAGGATGCACATATGCCAATATGAGACTGATCAATTACTGTTCTAAATAACAATGGGAAGATGCAAGTAAAACAACAAGTGAATTTATAATTTATCATTTCAACAATATGGTTAGTTCATTTTTGTAAAATCAATGAACCAGACCTAATTCATCTCTATCAGTTATACAGAATTACACAGAAATCATTATAATTCACTTCTATAGTTTGATTTATTGGTCTAGTAAATATGAACTTAAAAGTTATTTAAATATGCAACTTGTAACAGTAATATATATATATATATATATATATATATATATATATATATATATATATATATATATATATATATATACCCATACCAATCAAACAACACCTACATGCCAGAAAATGAAATGATTATCATATAAAACATATTTATAGATAAAATTAAGAAAAAAAGTAGTCGAATTGTTTTCCTTTTTGTTATTTTTTCTTTCTATGTGGTTTCAAAAAAATTTTTTTGCGTTTATAAAATTATTTTTCTTATTTATATTTTGGTAATAAAATATTTGAAAGAACAAATTTTTATTTCAAAAAAAAGAATCACGTTTTTGTCTTATTCGACGAGTTTATTTATAAAACGTATTTACATTTCTATCCATAAATATGTATATGGATGATTCATCGGGATTAACAACTGAAAATTGTGTTTATGAGAGGTAAAAAAGAAAAAAACAAAAAAACAAAAACATAATAACAACGACCATAAAGGTGGAATACTATTCATTTAATGAATTAAGCAAATATTATTGAAAATGACAAATTGAACAATGTTAACATTTGTAGATATCCATCAACGACAACAAAAAAGTTTGAAAAATGTAGTGAAAATGTCAACAAGGTAAGTTAACACAAAGGGGAAAAAGTTCTTAGTGTAATTAAGATGTGTGATAATCTGAATTTGATAATATTTCCTTTTCTGTAATTATTTCCCATATCCCTTTGATATTTATTTGTTCATTGTTTCCGGTATTATTTATTTTAATCCCTCCCGTATCTTTCATTATAACAACAACAACAACCCTGTACTGATGAAAACAATGATTAAAATGATATTTCCTTGAGAAAGCTAAGACTAGATTGTCAGGCGAAACGTTAGATTTACTTCAAATTCATTCGCTGAGATTTTACAAAAATATTCTTCCTCTTTAATGATTCAATGTTTGTCTATTAGTTTTACACCCCTCCCTATTTTATCATGTCGTATGGAAATTATACAACATACTATTGTCATCAATTACTTCATATATTCCCTTTTTAATATGACCTACTATATAACCTGATTTTAAAATATCTCTATTACGTCATCTTAATTCATTGTTCATAGTTCTTCCCAGTATTAAGCCTTAAATGTGCACGTAGGATCAGTTGTACGGCTTTATAGTTAACTCAATCAAAAAATTTCGCGTCATTAAAATTTCGTGTTTTCAGCATTTCAAGGGAAATTATCAAATTTATATATTCTATTTTGCAGTTATAATTTCCCTGTCTAACCTGACCTGATTATCTTTCTTGTTATTCAAATGAAACACGTATGACAGTATACTTTGATCGGTTAAACTTCTGAAATATAAGCCACATGAAAATACAAACTCTTATAAATATAAACTGATATTGTGAATTGTAAGATTTAATGTTAGGATTTTTTTGATGTAAAGTTGATTTGCTTTCATTTTATCTTTTCATAGAATCAGGGTTGTACTTTAAATCAAGATTAATTGGAAAGAATTCATGTTAGTATTTGTAATGAGCTGGAAGATCTAGATTTTTTTTTAGTGTCTCTATCAACACTATATGAATGAAATGATACATCAATCTATTCAGTAGTTTCAAAATCGTTAGCTCAGGTGACATGTTAGCCAGTAGGATGATCCATAAGTGTTTCAATGATTGCTTTCACTCTTGTCATAATTCCTTTATTTTCGCAATTCAATTTTTTACATCTTTTCAGAAATTGTCAATATTTGAGACAAGGATAGTCATCAAAAGTAGCTTATTGGAAGCATGCTTTAGAGACACTTTAAAAATATTTAGGGTAAATTAACTTAACCAACTATATTATTGCTTAAAAACATAATTTTGTACAGAAAGTTATCGTCTGAAAGTGTTTTTAAATCAAAAATATAAGGTTTCAAGTGTCATATTTCATTGTAATTTCAATAACTAATCCCTATTACCTACTGTTGATTTCAAGTTAATTTTCAAAACTATTTGTTATCTAAAAAGCTCGATCATACTAATAAGTAATGTGATCTGTTAGATAAAATGTCTAAATTTACAAAAGATTTCTATCAGAGTTAAACAATACTTTTGTATTGACTGTAAATTGTATATCGTTAGAACATGTAGATACCCACTATATATCTATTAAAACTAGTGATAATAAGAATGCTTCTATCTCAACAGACATTCTTATAGAATTACTAAGTAACATTATCGATGAACAAGGAGGATCGCATGCAGACGTAAAGGAGAGGATTGGCAGAGCAAGTGAAGCATTCCTACAATTGAAGAACATATGGAACTCAAACACAGCTGTCAATCAATATCAAATTCAGAATCTTCAATACTAACATCAAGACATTTCTACTATACGGAATTGAAACATAGAGAACTACTACAACCATCATCAATAACGTACAAGCATTTATAAACAATCATCTAAACAAGATAGTCAATAACCGTTGACCGGATATCATCAGCAACAGTTTACTAAGAGAGAGAACAAACCAACTTCTAAATGAATAGGAAATTAGGAAGAGACGCTGGAAATGGACAGGAAATACTTTGCCGAACTCATCAGATTGTATCACGAGGCAAGCGCTAATTTGGAACGTTGAATGAAAACGGTAAAGAGGAAGGCTGAAGAACACACTGAGCCGAGGATTGGAAACAGATATGAAAAGGTTGAATAGCAGCTGGAGCCAACTAGAAAGGATTTCCCAGGACAGATTTAGATAGAGAGTGATGGTGGGTGGCCTATACTCTTCGATGAGGGGTAACAGACATAAGTAAGCATTATCGAAGTAATAAAACGTTTTGTAAACAGAACGAAATCAAAGATCATAGTATTTAATTTAAAGCGAATGATTACTGGAATAAAAGAAACCTGTTTGTGATTTTTCACACCTTGTTCTAAAATTATTTTAGTTGCTTAGTAATAAATCTTTTCAATAATTTTGTCACTGAAATCCATTACTTAGTTCTATTTACATAATTATCTTTTAATTAATATTGGATATTGAGAAGTATAGAAATAACAATACATTTTTGCTTGTGAAACTTGTTAGTATCTGTTCTCTAGAAATTTCATATACTCAATATCGATGATTGCTATGCAATATGAAATTTAGTTTCAGACCTACTTCCTAACTCTTTGGAACCACATTATATATTTCATGAAGCATAGTAAAAAATTATTCGATTATAGATTTTATTTCAAACGTTTCATAACCTTAATGTTAAAAACAAAGAAATTTAGTTATCTAGTACTTTTTATCAATATGTTTAAGGAGTTTAGAAATAGTCTGGGGTACATAATACACAACATGAGATACTGGTGAACAAATTCGCTTTAAGGCCTAAACATATCAGATCTGATGTCGGGAATTTGTTTCAGTGTCTAGAGGTATTCAAATTAGATTTTTATGTTACAGTTTTCTACTTCTGTTTATTATTTCGTTATTTATACTCCCTTTAAGCTTTAGTTAAACATCTGTTTAGCTTTTGTAGAATAACGTTTAATGTATTAATGAGTTTTTGTTACAAAGTCAGCATTCACGAAGAGATAGTGATTGGATTTTCACATTTGAATTCATGAGTTGGTCTAAAATAAACTACCAAAGAAAACCTGGAGGTGATTGATGGCTGTTTCGTCCTAGTATGGGACTTCTCAGAAGTGCACATCCACCATCCTGCTGGTGGGACTCCAACCCAGGACCTTTGATCTTGCACATTAATGTTTAACGTCTAGACTAATGAGTTGGCATGTCTAACTTCAATCACACCATGATCTTGTGCAACCCTTCATCTATTGTCTGAGATGGATAACTTTCTCACACCCAACAGAAACCGAACTTCACTGGTTATAGCTTCTCACTAGGACTCCAGGAAATCCATCTTGAATCTAGTCACTAGTGAGCATATATTTATTATCAGTATGAAGATTGTGATAAATAAAAGTCAGTCAGTCAGTAACAACGTAGAACTTCATACGTACGCACATCAGCCTTACCACATTAGCATACAGACAAAATTGTCGATTCAAATCCCAGTGGTAGAGGTAGAAAGAGTAGAAGCAGTAATCGGAAACACTAGGGTTTGAAGATGTTATTCAACGAGTATAATTCAGTGAAATAAATTTGGAAAGAGAAAGAAAAGGGACATGGAGAATTCAGAAGATTAGAATTTGGGAGAACATAAAAAGTGGATGCACCTGTGCCATTGCGAACTATTTTGAGCTATGTCATTCATGTTCTCTAACTATCGGTTGCTATCATCTCGCAGATCCCAACCAGGTAGTTTACATCTACCAACATATCTCAGTCCACTTGTCAGTGACCTCATGTCCGCCTCTAGCTTTCTTACAACCTACTCCTACACTATAAAACATCTCACGTTTGGGAATTCGGTGGTTGGGCATACGTAACATGTGTCCCAACCATCTCAACTGATGAATTTTCACTACTGCATCAATTGATTTTCCATCCTTACCTAATACTCGGTGGTCCTAGGATATACGAGCAATGCTTCGAAGACACCTATGATCGAATACTATTAACCTACGAATATCCTCTACACTCACCGGCCATGTTTCAGTGCCACAAAATAATACGGAACGAACTGCTGCACAGTAGTGTTTGGAAGAATCAGGTGGTTATCTGACCATAGCTATAACAGATGGTCACCATTATCTGTCCTTTGAGCTACGACACCATAAGATCCACCCAGGTGTCTTTCCTTTTCGCTTAGTTTACCTACTTGAGCATTAAAGTCACCAGCCATTATTACTAGATCAGAGCACCTAGCTTTTCGGAGAAGGTCGAAAAGCTTTCTGTAAAACTCATCTTTTGCATCATTTGAGCTGCAGTCAGTGGGAAATTAGGTAGAGACGACGAAGAGGCAACGACAAGTGTCCCTATCTTTCCGATTTCTTATTGTTCCATTTAGTCAGACAGCGCATAAATGACTGTCTACTGGGATCCAGTCTAAGAGAGATAGTTCTGCCGTGGGACTCAAAGCTATACCTACACCAGCGAGACCATGGGAAGCAGAATAAATAAAAGTAATTAATAATTATTTAATTAATTAATAAAAGTAATTAATCCTAATTAGTTCGAAGTGTTAAAGCATTGTGTTTCTTTTTCTTAATTATTATGTCTACATTAAGAACCTCATTAAAATAATATATTTTAAAGTGATTGTAACGATGACGAGATAGTCAGTGATGGAAATAAATGAATATATACATCAGTTTTAACAATGCAAGTATAGACTATAGAAATATTTATATCAGTCAAATGTAATTATTACATATTATTCTGACTGGAATTTTAGTTTCTTATGTATTGTAAGTAAGTAGATAAATTTATTGTATACTACTGAATACCTTCCGAAAATTCTAAGCAATAATTGATAGGTATGTATTATGTTCATTTGGCTGATTTTTCTTTCTTTCGTTTTTTTTGCTTTTTGTAAAAATCATTTCGTTTGTTGGTTCATTAAAAATAGTTATTAATGAGAAAAAAGAAACAACATAGTGATTAGATTAATTGGATATCAGAAAAAGTTATTGACATGGAGGGCATAACATTTATTACATAATCCCCAAAGTAATAACTTCATATGAAATTCTTTTTTAGTAATATACTTCTAGACTGTACTGCTGTAGTGAACGAGAACATAAGTGGGGAAAACTAAATGTGGTTTGTTTTATTTCCTAATAAGTTTCTTCATTTCTTCTGGCAGTTTTGAGTGATGACTCTAGCACTGCGAAGAATTTCAGTTTTGAGGCGTTACTTGTATTGTAATTTAATCCCTTTCGGAGTAGATGTTCTTCTGCATTTGTTAGTGGTTGCTTTGACAAGTTGACTATGCAATTATTTGAAGAAAAAACACAAAAACCCTGATGTAAATGTATTTGAATACAGCATTATAGAATATCTTTGTAAAATCTGAGAAGCGTACAGTAAATAATTCATTCGCAAAATATCTATCAACTGTCTCAAACTTTGTTGGTAAGTAACAGCAATCGAGAGTGGAATGCCCGCCAGTAGAATACTGAGAAGATTAAATTAAAGATATCAGGAAGTGGAACAAAAGGCAATTGTAGTAACAACCGAAGGAACGACAAATGAAGGAAGATGTGCAAAAAACGCATTTAATGTGTGATTTTCATATAGTACGAAGGTATTCTGTAATTATGTATAAGCTAAATTGGTTTCTCGTTCACTAAACTATGATCAAATAATCACAACAATATAAACAGGCTTTTGTTGTTATAAATCATTGTCTATACTTCTTATTATATAATAATTTCACTAAAAACTTCAAATAAGAGTAAATAATTTGTTTACATATCAGCTACAGAGCTTTAACGCCTAGAGGACCTAATGTATTCAATTAAAAAGAGTAATATGTAAATAATTGGCTGGGATTATTTATAATTTAAATTTTTCTAGAAATACTGGGAATAAAACTATTGTTTGCTGTGTACCAATATTACTTTCATGTAATAATGTTGAATGATCTTTGTAAAACTTACAGAGTTAGGGGCGGCCAAACCAAAACGTAGCATAAGTCTATGAAGTCAATAACTTCTAGTCTGAGCCATGTTGGTCGATGTAGACTACATGGTTGGGGTCCGCACGACTATCGTAACCAATGGTTGGAGACTCTGGGTGACATGGCTGAGAATCGATCACAATGACGTGGGTGAATACACTCTTTGTCTTCCCTTAAACTGTGAAATTAAAATTACTTTATGCCTTTCTTTCTATGAACTAATTCTTTCTTCCTGTATTATATCCTTATACACAATCTTTCTTTTATATATTACTACCATCGAAGTGACTACTTCTATCAAATTGGTGTTCATCTTGTTGTGCCAACGAGGTGTGGCAACTTGAACCGATGCATATATGTGCCTGGTCTTACGTTGTAACTGACTGACTGACTGACTGACTGCAAAACGTACTGAGTTTAAAACAAAACAAAAATGTTGGATTTAAGTGTTGAAAGACTTTAATGTCATAATCTGTATTCTTATCATAACATGTTTGAATAGCAAACGGATGAAAATAATTAGGTTTGATACTAGATTTCTTGAAAGAATTAACAAATTTACTAATTATCTTTATTTTGTTAGTGGTAAATTTTTAGTCGAATGTTTTTGTAACATAAAGCGATAATTTGGTAATTATATATAAACTCAAGAGAATAAACGTTATGGATTATGCTATAGATATCATGAATATTTTAGTAAAACTAAGTAATAGAATGATTATTATTCTTACACAAAATGTATCATAACCTGAAAACATATATATCATTTACAAATTTTGTGTTTCTTTTATTACGTAAGATTTTTTTAGCTTTGTCCCTAGGAACTATCATATTCAGAGTAAGTTTATGTATCTATCATGCATTGGGTATATGGTGTGAGCTACTTGTATCCATATACATAGTATATAACGATAGTCAGGAATAGAATGCATTTCAGTAGAAGATCGAAAAGGGAAAGAACGGGAACGGAGAGTAATTGGTATGAAAATGCATGAACAATGAGATCTGAGACCATGAACTGAGATTTGCAAAAGGAACAATCGAGTTGAGACAATTAATGGATATTTTGCAAATTAAATATTCGCTGTATGGTTCTCAGATTTTAGTGAGATATTCTGTAATTTTGTGTTCATAATGCATTCGGTTGCTTCCCACTCATGTTCTTGCTCCCTACAGGTACAATTGCTATCTTGTATGTAGTTATTAAACAATATTACAATTACGTATATTGGTTGAAGTTAGACATTAACACCAATGAATGCCGGCTCAGTGGTCTAGAGGTTAATAAGTCGGGCGCGAAACCGATAGGTCATAGGTTCAAATCCTAAGAGCGATTTTCGTGAATAATCACTGCTGAAGAGTCCCATACTAAAACGGAACGGCCATCCCGTGTTTCCAGGTTTTCCATAGTAGTCTAGCTTCAATTGACTCATGATCTCAACCATTGAAATATTACTTTTGTATATTTACACATAAATCAAACTTTAAACAAACTAAAGCCACTTTTTTTAATCTGATAATTGATTCATCTTGTAATAAATCTCTGTAAAATTTATTATTTATACTATTGGGAATAATAAAAGTTTGACATTTATTATTATAATATTGAATCATTTGAGAATTCATTTGATTTTTATAAAAAATTTCAAATTTTTGTTTTATTACATAAATAAAATTCTTATTCAAATAAGATTTGATAAGTATAACGAATAGTTATTCAATGACATTATGGTTTATTTTCATGATAGTGATTATTTATTTGTATAATTAAACATTTTAGACTAACAATAGTTAGCTTTGACCTTCATTATTTATTGAATCTTTTTTAGTACATAGACAAATAAATATTGTCTAGAAATCAAGAGAGGAAGATATAAAGGGTTAATTTACTGTTAAATGAACTGTAAAAAATGTCTAATTTTAAATGATTATTTATCAGTTCACTTGGTATTGTTTGCTTGTAGAATGGTAATTAATAAATATTTTGTGGGCATATGTACATCCTGTGCGGACTGCCTCGATAGTTCCTTAGATCATATGCTCTATCAGCAAAGTTAGATGATGGCTAGCAGTGGAGTCCAAGATGCACATTTGGGACTCATCATTTGAATGCACCTGCATCTCAGAGTTGATGTTCACTATGGGACTCGAACTCAGTACCATTCGCTTCAAACGCCATCACATTATCCACTTAGCTACTGAGCCCTGATATCGAGGCAATACGCACAGGATGTATATATGTTAATAACAGACTATTCAGTTGTAGTCCAAGACATCAATGGGAAGATTCAAGTAAACGATAAGTGAATTTCAACTTCACCCCATTGTACAAGCAAGTGGCTATCAGGACTCATTAGCCAATTGGATAACGTGATGACGTTTAAAGCGAACGGTATTGCGTTCAAGTCCCAGAGTGTTCATCAATTCTGGGATCTATGTACACCCAGCTGACAAGTCCCAAACAGGACAAAACGGGAGTCCTGGATTAACCTGCTGACCACTATTCATCTTTGCTTAGTGATGATAGGTCGTAAAATTTTATTGGTAACAAAATAAATTTTAAAAGATTTGAGTAACATAAAAAAGCATAAGGATAATAAACTATCATACAAGTCACAAATAATAAACTATACATAAAATAATTTTATTGAGATGGATTTATTCCTTTCTCTTTTAACAAGAGTGAAATGAAAACTGGAAATTTTTTAGTTTAAAACTTAACATTATAAAAAAGTAATAACGATAATTCAAAATGTCAAACTGTTTGATAGTTAGTTTCTCTTGACTATGAGAGGAAGGAAATAGCCTGTTAATTGTGGATATGATCTTAATAAAACAATAAATAAATGTACTACTTAAATTCTCTATCCAGTAAACGATATTATATATACTACTATGCCATGGAAATAAATAAAAGCACTTAAATTATTTGGATCAACAACACTCTATAACTATATTTTTTTGTATCAATGTGGATGATTATTGACCAAAATGGAGTTTTATGAAGGTTTAAAGTATATGACTTATAACTCTTATTTAAAATTCAACTAGCATTTCCATTAAAAAAGTGAAATATTTCATATGTTTATGTATCTTCATTTATGAATATTCCAACACTGTGGCATACAAACTAGTTTAAAAAGTTTCAAAACCCTTCTAAAATAAACTTCACCCCTTTATTTAGTTTGTCTATAAATCTATACAAGCAAGAAAATCTAACTGATAGTTCAATCTTTTCAAATATATGTCCATAAAACTTTGTCATTAGAAATGAATAACATAAAACAGCTCAGTGATCTAGAGGTTAAGAGATTGCACGTGAGACCGAAGGTTCTAATTTCAAGTCCCAAGTGCAGGATCGTAGATAAACTATTCCGAAGAGTCCTATACGGGGATGTAACAGCTGTTCAGTACTTCCAGGTTTTCACTGGTGGACCAACCCATGAATTTAACTATAAAATAGTTACCATTTTTTAAATTATCTATATCTTCTATGCATTCATCTTATCAAGGGTTTATTGAATAAACCATGTCAATTATAGGTCATATAGCGGTGAAATTACCATTGAGATGATGAATTTCTATTTGATTTATGCTATGATCATTAAGTTGCATAAAGGAATGGAACAAATAGTATCAAAAATGTTTCCAAGAGAATAACAATATATTCTAAGATATTTTAGTTGAAAGATTTCAATTAAAATACTAGCAATATATATGCATGTGTCATATTGTTAGAATAAGGGTTTTGTTATATTGAAGAACCGTAAGTAACAATTTGCTCTTTAAAATTCATTTAAATTGTAATTATTTATTAAATATATTCGGTTCATATTTTACAATATTTAGTATTAGCCATTCACCTCTAATCTCGAAAGATTTCCGCTCTTTTTTTCGTACTTACTTACGTCTGTTACGCTCGTGGATGGACATAAGCCATCCACCAGTATTCTCCATCCAACTCTGTCCAACGCTATCCTTTCCAGTTGCTATGCATTCTTTCGATGTCTGCTTCCGATTCCCGATGCAGTGTGTCCATTGGTCTTCCTCTTTATCTTTTCCTTTCAGAATTCAAAGTCAGGTCTTGCCTTATAATGCAGTTTGATGATTCCGTACGTCACTTACTAAATGCAATAATCTCGATGGGATTCTTTCTTATTTCTTCAATGGTCAGATCAAAAGGAAAATACGTCAACAACTTAAGTGTCCATATTCGATTTTTTTCGGTATCATGCATCTTAATGAGTTGTGAGCTTGTTACAAAATGGCTTAAGTACCTACACTTAAGAGTTGCGATTTCCCAGTTACTATAATTGTAAAACAATGGTCATTTATTACAATACTTATAGAGTTAGAAAGTAGGTGACCTAAACGTTTGAGCGTGTGAATAAGTTATATTATTTCTCTAAACGCGTACGTTTATCCATAAGCATTTTTACTGTTTATTTTGTTTTATTTAAAACATATATTCTGACGGCCTATTTTCTTGTACCATCAGTCAGTCAGTCAGTCAGTCAGTCAGTCAGTCAGTCAGTTACAACGTAAGACCAGGCACATATATGCATCGGTTCAAGTTGCCACACCTCGTTGGCACAACAAGATGAACACCAATTTGATAGAAGTAGTCACTTCGATGGTAGTAATATATAAAAGAAAGATTGTGTATAAGGATATAATACAGGAAGAAAGAATTAGTTCATAGAAAGAAAGGCATAAAGTAATTTTAATTTCACAGTTTAAGGGAAGACAAAGAGTGTATTCACCCACGTCATTGTGATCGATTCTCAGCCATGTCACCCAGAGTCTCCAACCATTGGTTACGATAGTCGTGCGGACCCCAACCATGTAGTCTACATCGACCAACATGGCTCAGACTAGAAGTTATTGTCTTTATGAACTGATGCAACATTTTGGTTTATTAAATGAAGATTCACAACCATACTTACTCGGTGATCCTAGCAGATGCGAGAAATATTTCTAAAACATCTGTGATCAAATACTAGTAGCTCACGAGTATCTTCTACTTTTAATGACCACGTTTCTCAGAGGTAAAGTAGAATAGAGTGAACTGCTGAATAGTATACTGGTGCCTTAATTGATAGACAGATATCTTGACTTCGCCATAAGTGACGTAAGTTTCTACAAGATCTAAAAAACAAAAGCGCTTCATTATTGTGATAAATTTTGTCAAACAGCCTGTGAATATTTTGTTCTAATATTTGGGTTGATATTAACGACTTTTTATTATCATTAATTAAACATGTTTGATCTATCATAATATTATATTTTATATATCAATTTTCTATCTTAGAATGTGATTGTAATCTTCATTCAAATGAATGCCGATTTTCAAATTCACTTTATTTATTATCTAATCGTGTAAGTGGTGGTGTTTGTGAAAATTGTCAACATAATACTATTGGTCGTAATTGTCATCAATGTGCTGAAGGTTATTATCGAGATTGGACTAAACCAATAAGTCATGAAAATGTTTGTTTACGTAAGTTTATAATGCTTCCTTTAACAAATTTTCTTTTGTTTTATTATAATCAAATGTAATTAATTAAAATGAATAAATGTAATGCATAGTTTTAAAGTACTCTATATATTTTGTATGTAAAGGGACTTAGTTATTCTGTTTTGGAAAAATCTAACATGAATAGATTATAACAGTATAAACAGCAATGTCTCAAAAGTATAAATACTATTTTATTACATGAAAAACCTACCCAAATCATTAATGACATGTAATGATACCCTAGAAGACCTAACAGTAATCCCTGTGTTTATTATTTTGTCAATTAAAAAAAGAAATCAAGAGAATGAGCGAAAACTTCCATTAAATAGATATTTCAGTCATTTCACAAAGTATAAATTCAGTGTCGATTGGAAGTTGTAGCTTGTTTAGTTTTCTCTGGTTTTCTAATCATGAGTTTTTAAAAAATGCTTTTTCAGATTTAAAACATCTAATCGTTGTGGAGTTATTACAAAATTTTCCATGAAATTCTCATTAATGAATATCAGTTTACGTTTGATTTCTATTTGTTAGATTATACCTCAATGAATCTTACTATTACTGTATTCATATACATATATATTATATTCAACGACTTCCGGACCTATTCTCCAGTTTTTTCTGTAACCACCCTTAGACTCTATGTAAAAGATAGATGTATTAGGAATAGATTATAAGGAAATGCTGATAACCAAGAGGTAGTTAGTCGACCAGCATACTGGTTGCATTGCATTACTTTTTTTTAAAAAACAATAACCTATTCAGCAATATTTATTGTTATTGAAAAAGCATTAGCACTGAAACTCGAAAATGACACAAAATAAAGCTAATTGAAAGTCAAGTTGAATTACAATCTAATAAAAGTATTTGGAAGTTAAGCTTACTGGAAGATAATCCTGGCAAATGCTCACTACATAGGGTTATAAAGACAAAAGTTAAGTTGATTAGTATGGGATACCGATGAATCAAAACAGTAACTTTTCATATACATTGAAAACGATGCTACTGATGATAGAAACAGTGCACTGACTCCTTGAAAATATAAAGTTGAAATTTTAGACTTCTAATTGTTAGCATTTTCCAAGTGTTACTCTCGGAATTCATTTATTACCTTGGTTTTAATTCTGATTTTTATTGTGTTCATATTTAAGTACATGATCGTTAAATGTCTTGTTTTTCTCTAAAGAGAAACATTCTGAAGTACAGTATTGCAAACAACTTAATATCTGAAGAGGTTTTGTGGATATTATGTTATTCTTAATAGTTGAGATCATTAGTCAATTGAAGCTAGACCATCATGTTAAACTTGGAAGTGCTAGATGCGCACTGTTGAAAATCTTACTGACACTTCAACATGGTAAATAAAAGTTTATTCAACTGTAAATACTAACAACACGAATAATGCAATGCATGAATAAACTCATTCGAATAATTTTATTCAGCAACAGAATCGATAAAAACAATATTCTGTGCATGATACAACCATTGTAAAACTAACCTTCCCTAAAACTTGATTTCATCATTACCAGATAGTTTCTTGAATTCAATACTTCATCTATAAAGTTTAAATGTAAGATCAATCTTGACTCAATTATTTAAGTGGAATATTCATCAAATTGTTCGTTTAATTTGTAAATATAAAAAATGTTTTTGACCGAGAGATTTTCGAACGGTTTGTCGTAACATTTCAGTGAATTGGTATATTGATATCTCATATGCATTAGTCAATATGATCATTCATTTAACTTTAATATACTTTTAACACAGTTGTTTTAACTAGGTAATTAAAAAGTAAATATTTATAAGCACGGATGGTTAGTGGCTATCAGTGAAATCCGAGAGTGAACATCAATTCTGAGATGCAGGTACATCTAGATGACGAGTCCCAAATAGGATGAAACGCGCACCCTAGTTTTCACTGCTAGCCACTATTCATCTTTGCTTATAATGCTTGTGAATTAAGGCAATATTAAAACATTATTCCCAGCATGCATATATGCCAATAAGAGACTGATCAATTGCTGTCCTGAACATCAATGGGAAGATTCAAGTAAACAATACCGAATAAATTTAAATATTTTATTGCTATAAACTAATTTCAACATTTATGCATATATCAAGGGAATTTATACATTGATCTGTAATTTAGCTTTGACTGTCTCTTCGTTCAAAACACAAACTTCAGATTTCATTAGTATATGCGTTATGTTCAATTCTAATTCCCTTTGAGCTTTGATTAATTGCTGAATTAAATCTCTATTTACTGTCTTAATAAAAATTACACTAAATATTTTCTACTCTCAATGAGAATGTTACGATAATATCAATGTTATTTCACTGTCGGTGTGTATTATAAACAGATTTAACTTACACTAGTTACTTTAACATACAAATGATATAGATGAATTTACTCTAGTTAAAGTGAATTTGTTGAACGTGTAGTTTTTTGCTTGTTTGCTTTTTTATTATTTACTGAGCAGAAGGACCCCACTTTGTTCAGTAGTTTCACTTAAGAGTTTAACAATTTCTAAGATAGACCATTAACTTCGTTTCAAATTGCTGGGTTTGAAGCTATCACGAGTTCACTTAATCTGCGAACGAGAACAAGACTCGGTGACCAAAGACCAGTAAGCTAGCTATTGATGCGTCCCAGCCCCGCTATCTAGAGGGAGAAGTCCGAACTTGGAATGGAAGTATATTCTGCAACAGCCAGAAAAAGAGTGATCACACAAACAAAATTTGAAAACGTATATATACAAATATATATAATCGATATTGCCATGGAGCTTTTAAACATTTAATCGATAAGAATAGTTTAGTTAATTAACAATTATACGGTAAAAATATACGTATAGTATTGGTCCACAAATGGATCCCAAAAATTACCACTCATTATTCTTATCGGGGCATAACACATATCAGATAAAAATTGATAGTTATTTGTAACTTCAGATTGGAAAATTAAACTTATGTGAACCTCTGCAGACGTGCATGGAATCTTTTCTATCTAATGTACAAAAGGATTTAAGGCTGAAAGGTGTATATTTATTGTTTAGCAGAATGACTTGCCAGTTGACTAACATAGAGAACAATGTAGTTAGTTCAGATATATTTAGAATCATCAAAATAGAAGACTATGGCAATCATGCACTAATTGATCCTTTGATGATCATGGATAAATCATTCCTCGTTCATATTTCATTTATTATCTTCCTCTTAAATGTTAAGACTGATTATTTCATTTACCGACTTACAAATAGGCATTTTTGTGACCTAGTTTCTGTAAAAAATCTAGCATTCTAAACTTTTTCTTTGTTTCTTGTATTATTATATAATAATTTTTGTTATTTATTATAAGAATTCCTAGTCTTTGATCCACGTACTTATCAATCGATAGCCTTAAATATATTCAGGAGCTTCGCTTCAAAAACTGTCACCAAAAACCAGGTTTGTAGCTTATGATTTACACAATCTATACAAGTTTTCGTCCAATTAAATATAATTTGTATGTTATTTCCACTTTACTCTTAAATTTTTATTCTTGCTCCATTGTTAATAAAGCTTTGAATTTGAAGAGTGTACTCTGTTATCAAGATTGATTTGTTGGGATATTAAGTATTATTATCAACACTTTTTCTTAAATGTTTCACAGTTAAAAGATTATTTAATTTTCTTTACATAGCTTGTCGATGTCATCCAATTGGATCTATTGTCCGTCATGATTGTGACAGAAGAAGTGGACAGTGTCGATGTAAACAAGGTGTAGCTGGTTTAACCTGTGATCGTTGTCAAGATGGCTATCATCAAACGCGTTCTCCACTTAATCCTTGTACGAAAGGTAAAAAATAAATGCTATGGAAATTCTTTGTTTTGAAGTAACCTTTTATGTTTAAAAATAATTTGCTGTTTACCAAAGTTCTTTGGAATATCGAATATACTGCTTAGCATTTACATTGTCTTAACTTTAAATATACGAGTTTGAAGGACTTTTGAGTTCGTCAGTATTTGACCATAGATATCTTTGTGGGCTCATTCATTTGCCGTGAAACCATCAAATGAATATTAGTGAGTTCGATTCTAGACAGAAATAGTAAATCAACTTCAGGTCAACTTTAAACCTTTTTCTCTTAAAATGAACACTCATCTCAAACCACTGCGCATCAAAAGAAGTACCGTATCATCCTAAGAGATTGCTGATTTTTGATTAAAACTATTTTAGGAGTAGAACACTTTAAAGTTCATGTGAAAATGTGAATCAGTGGTTGGCAAACTTAAATCACATTGTAAGTAGTTTTATTCATTCTTTATTTTATTTTCAGACTTATAGTTAATAATATTCGGTATTTTCCATCCATCAATTTCAATCCTTTTTCTTTTAAATACATAATTAATACTTTCTAATACTACTGATATAATTGTTTTAAGAGTTTTTATTCAAGCTATGAAGGTACTCATTGTTAGAAAACTATTAATATGTTTAAAAGAATGCTTGAAGTCATTCTTTCTGTCAGCCATTAAGTTATTTACATAAATGTAATTGAATTTGTAAATTATGTATTTTCTCATGTCTATTTTAAAGCTTAATTAAACGAAAATATTTATTTCATTTTGATTCATGATTAGGAATTTGGACAAGTTAAATGATATTATTATCAGGGAATTACACCTTTTCCCATAATCTTTTATTCACACGCAGTAGAATTATTACTTAGATTACTTAAAATATCATAAGAATTAAATACTTGAACTCGTGAGTCAATTGAGGCTAGACCACCAGGGAAAACCTGAAAGCACTGGACGGCCGGTCTCGTCCTAGTATGGGATTCCTCAGCAGTGCGCATCCACGATTGGATTGTTTAAAGTTAGATATTAACACCGATGGATGCCGGCTCAGTGGTTTAGAGGTTAAGCAATCGTGCATGAAACCGATAGGTCATAGGTTCAAGTTCCAATAGCGATTTTCGTGGATAATCACTCCTGAGGAGTCCCATACTAACACGAAACGGCCTTCCAGTGTTTCCAGGTTTTCCATAGTAGTCTAACTTCGACTGACTCATGAATCCAACTATTAAATCACTATAATATCCAAAAAAACCTTTTCTGATTATTATCATAAGAATATTGCATGAATCTTTTTAGTAAATAATAAAAAATTTTCATTTCAATAAGAAACTTGATTATCATATAAATTCTTTGTGCATTTCGGATTCCTTCAAATTACTGAACCTTTGATATATTTCTTGCGCCATTAAGTGATAACTTGATATGTGTAATCTGAATATAATACTAATATGATTGCAATTTCTTCTATAAATTCAAATTAGGAGAGAGTCGATTTTAGGGACTTAAGGTTAGCAATAATGCTATATGAAGTAAATTGATAAATTATAACCTGAGAGTTTGTGTGAATTTCAATTTATTTAAATTACATCTACATTTACATTACGAACTGTTATCATGTCTGTATGATTGTCGTAGCTAGCTGTTAGAGATATAAGGTAATGTGACTAAAACATGTTCACAAGAGTGCAAGGGCTATCACTTTTTCTTCACTTAGCTTCTGAGTTTCCTACTTACCTTATAAATTTTTCTATTCAACAAATGCAAATTTCCTTCACGAATTGTATCTCCGATGCTTAATATTTTTATTTTGCATCAATACTATTACTACCTCTACTGTTCTAAGATTTACCTTGATAATTTTATTTGGTTGTGCTAATGGGATTTGGTAACTTGAAGTGATCTATACATATGCCAGGTTCTACGTTGTGTATGTTTGACAGACCAACTGATGAACAATACTCATTCGGTGAATAATTGTAAACTAAATAGCCCTAAACATTTACTTTGTTTTAATTTGAAACATGTCAACAGCAACCTCAGAAACCTTAATGAGTTCAAAATAGGAAATTTATGTGTTTGTCAGTACAATACAATTTGATTAGTCAAGTCTAATTCAGTGATTCTCATTCGTAACTTCATTTAATTTCCGAAATAGCTCAATCATCATTTGCTCTCAAAGGTGAGCTACTGTCTCACTTCCAACAAATGTTCTGAAATTGCGTATATTCTACTCTTTCGGTCACCTAATAAAAAACATTTAGAATATTCACTAAAGAATTAAATAATATACTTGTTAATCATTAGTTCCATTCAATATCAAAGCATGATTAAACGAACATTGCATAAAAATAAACAGAGATTACACATATATATTTTGAATTTACTCTTTGAAACCAAGAGTAATAGCAATAGCTGAAATATCAGTGTACACAGAAACGTTGTAATAAAGTTCTTTTAAAAGGTAGTTGGTTAGGGAAATATAGCTCATCACATCGAAAATAAAGTTTTAGTAATAGTTTTAACTTCAACGCATGTCAGACAAAATTCATTTGGTAACAACAGCTATGGAGAATTCAAATGAACTTTAAGACTCCCATGTGTTGATCATTACTAAGATATTTTTCACTTCTATTTTCAATACTTTATCACTCGAATAAGGGGATATTACAATAGGCAAGAATTCAAGACTCAGGTATACAATAATTATTTTTAATCAACGACTAGTTATCTGCAAATGTCCATATAGTAAGGAAACACAGAATGTGTAGTTGTTTGCAGCTAGCAGAACAATTTCATTGCTTCATTGAAATCGTGAACCGATCTAAGTTACACCGCAATTAAAAAATTGGAATTAATAGACGATCGTTTGGTCCTATTATGAAGCCTCTCAGTAATGCACATCTACGTTACCGCAGGCAAGACTCGAACCGAGAACTTTCGGTCTCGCACGCGGGTGCTAAACCTCTAGACCACAGCCGGCATTCACCCGTGTTATATGTTACATAAATGTATGAAAAAGCCTAACTATTCAGAAGGAAGATTGTTCTAACTGTCTGTGATCAAAGTAATCTTCAACATAAATAACGTACCACATTTAAATAAAATTTTACATTCAGACAACTGGTAATGTTTGTAAGAATGACTGTCATTTAATAATTTTCTTCTCAAGCTTTCGAGTTATAATTCAAGTTTCTCAAATAAATTAACTTGGTATGAATCATCAAAGGTCAAAAGAATATTTGTTTGCCTTAATTTTAAACTTTATGGTACCTAATCTTAGGGTCAAATTATTCATCATAAGATTATAAACTATCAACTGTAATAACATGATTCAATGTTTATCTACACATGAGTGATAACGTAACACAAGAGTAATTCTCCAACGGATATAAACCTTCAGAAATCTATTCATACTATTTCATATGGTGAATCAGTCACGCATATCATTGTAAAAACTTAAGCATATAAGATTTGTCCACACTAATGCTGTAGATAATACACACAATAACCCAAAGTGTTTTATAAATAAGTAGTGTTTAGTAACCTGATTAACAAAGCACAGGTGAATTCACCTAGAAATAAATTTTGGTAGGTCAGTTTTTGTTCTAGTTGTAAACATACAAGAGGAATACTGACATATGTGCCAATCAGACATCAATAAATTAGATTTGAAGAATTAATTCGAATTGATACATAAAGATGAATGACTTATGACATCGATGAGTAGGTAATTTACAATGCTCTGGCATACGTTTAACATTTGACTAGTGTTTACAAGCCCATAAAATTTGTAAAGTTTATAAAATTTATCAGGGGCCCAGTGATAAAGTGTTTCTCATTTAACTACATAAAAAAAAATTAATAAAATCCACACACATGTTCAATTCGAAAATTTGATCAAACAAACAAATGGTCATAGTCCAATCTCTGACCAAGAATTCCAACATTTCAGTTCTACTCTTCTCGATAGCTGCAACCAATATATTAGCACATAAGTAACAGGCAAATGTCTTCTAATGAAACAACATAGGAATCAAATAAAACTACTTAGAAATAATAAAGACTTGATTATAACACGTCCAGATAAAGGTGCGGGTTTAGTGCCGCTAGACCGCAAGATTTATGTGGAAAAAATGACGAAGTTATTATCAGATGACACCGAATTCTCAAAATCAATCAATGAGAAAAACAAGACTGAAATGATAGAAAAGCAACTAATTGAAGTTTTTAAGAGAATTAAAAATGATCAGTCGATCGACGAACATGTCTTTGAGCGCAGAAAACCAACAGGATTAATAATTCCGCTATTATACGATCTACCAGAAATACACAAACTTGACTTACCTCTTAGACCAATTCTTGATATGTCAGGATCCCCTTACCACTCTATAGTGAAGTGGCTAGTAAATCTCCTAGAACTATTCAGAAAACGCATACGTGATACTTTTAAAACTATTATGACTGCATTATCGTGACCATACTTAGTACATCTATGTGAACCATTTTATTGATGATTAAATTATCCAATTCATTAAATTAAAACCTATAACATTTTAAGATTGATAAAACAACTTCACTTATCTTACAACTAACGAAAATACATATTTTCTTAACATTTCATCATTGACTTGTGTTACGTTTGTACATAATTAATTACCTATTTCATCGTAATGTTGTGTACATGATACATAATAAATCTTATTCTATATATACATGTATAAAATCATAGGCTTAAATGGAAAGGCAAAACTACATATAATGATTTATATGACAGATGTCAACATTTTTCTTTCACAGTTTTCTACTGAAATCCTACATATATATTCATAGAATAACTAACTATACATAAATATTGGTCGGTAAACAAAAAGTAAACCAATTACGATTATATATCATCTTCATTAATATTATAATCATAAATTTAATAAAAATTATGAAAAATAGAAAAAAGATTTGAAATTGGCACATAAATTAGTTCTCTTCGAATGTAAAAGAAAAAAATAGACAAACAAACATCGGGTTAATGTTCAATACAAAATTCTGTTAAAACTAATTGTTTTGTTTAAATCACTTGATTTTGTTCAATTGTTGAATTATTTCTTATTTAATTTATGTTTAATTTGACTTTTTGGACAATAATCATAATTATTTCATCGAATCAGAAAAAAAACATAGGTTTATTTGTATTGTTTGGCATAGAGTAATTTTAGAATATTTCATATTATTCTTTTTTATATCATCCTATTCTTTCCTATCCTAATGAGTATCAATAACCAGGCAGTTTTAATAATTTAGTTTCTTTAATAGTTGAGACCATGAGTCAATTGAAGCTAGACTACTATGGAAAACTTGAAAGAACTAGACGACTATTTCGTCCTCTTATGCGACTCCTCAGCAGTAAGCACCCACGTGCCCACCTTGCGAGATTTGAACCCAGGACCTATCGGTTTCACGCACGATTGCTTAACCTCTAGACCATGAGCCGGCACCTATTGGTGTTAATGTCTAACTTCAACTAATCACCGAAATTTAGTTTCTGTTTAAGATTTACGCTAGAAAATTATAACTTACTACACAAAAGTGTTCATCGATTGAATGAGCTTCTAAATAAACTGTATAATTCAATTGCTTAACTGAAACAGTCACTATATAAAAACAAAAAACGACTGTTTGGTTCTGTTGTTTAAGTTATAACTATAACTACAAAACCAAATATTACATCAAAATTAAAGGGTATCCATCTCAGCATTACGAATCCCGCTGGACGGGATCGTGGATGCGCACTACTGAAGTGTTCCAAACTAGGATGAAACAGTCGTCCAGTGCTTCCAGGTTTTCTGTAGTGGTCTAGCTTCAATTGACTCGTGATCCCAACTATTAAATTACTATAATATACACAAAAACCCCTTTCTGATATTATGTTTAATAGCTTTAAACCCAATTTTTTGTATATTATGTATTTGAATTAAAAGTCGTTGACATAATTTCAAATGTAACTCAAAGTTTTATTTTGCACTCAACCTAAATTCTGGTGTTGTGTGTAACATTTAGAAATTGTTCAAGATTTAAGGTTTTAAGGTTCAAAAGAATTTTAGATTACGTGTGGTGGTCGGTGTTCGATATATTCCTTAAACTCCGTATACAGTTCGTCTCGGTAATCGTCACCAAATAACGCTCCAACGGTATATTCATCAGAAGGCGATTACGAAGTGTTAATTACGTTTATTATGGGACCACACACAGATATCCAAAATTACAGATGCGTTAAGCAAGCATGAAATAGTTGTGCCGAAAGGCAAACAGGCAAGCGAGCGGGCGAGAGAGAGCAAGGGCAAGAGCGAGCGATCGAGTGAGTGAATGAACGAGCGAGCGAGTAATGAATATGAATAACATGGACATATATATAGATAGTGAAATGAATGAATCATCGAGTCAATTAAGCGGTTAATAGTAAAGCTAGTAGCGTGAATAAATGCGTAGGCAGTAAGGCTTGCCGAGCATACATATTCATACAAGGATAACAATAATAAAGGTACATACATTCGCAACAGTAATAAGGATTACAATAAGTTATTATAGTGCAGGTGACTTTGTCCGTTTAATAAGTTAATAAAAGGGCTTAACCGAATTAGGTGAGAGCAAACTCAATTGAACGTGAGTTGCTATATAGGTTTAGTGCGCGAAAAAACATTGGAAGTTTTAATATCATTGAAAATGTCATTCTTATGTTATGAATTAGTTAATTTCAGTTTAACTATTTGTTAACACTTGATGATTCGATAGTGTTCTTATTTGTTTTTTTATCTATACCCTGAAATGTAAGTAAATCCCTTTTATTATCCGAAAAGATGTAACACCATAGTTACTGAAGCATATGAATTTCTATGTCATGGAAATAATCATCAAGTATTTACTAGTAAATACCAACCATTGATATTATATTAATCATTGAATATATTCACTTGTTGTTGTTTGCTTGTATGTACTCATTGTTGTTTAGGCCAGCAATGAATCAGTTTCATGTAGGCATATGTGCATTCTGTGCAGATTGCCTCGATATTGCTTTAAGTGACGTATATCAACAAGAGACTGATCAATAACAGTCCTAAATAACAATGGGAAGATACAAGCAAGCATCACAAAATGAATTTCAACTTCACCACATTGTTCAAGCAAGTGGCTATCAGGACTCAGTGGCTAAGTTGATAACGCGGTGGCTTTTGAGGTGAACGGTACCGGGTTTGAGTCCCGGAGTGAATATCAACTCTGGAATACAGCTACATCCAGCTGACGAGTCCGAAATAGGGGAGAAATGATCATTGAATAGTTGTTTTCGGAGGATTATCAATTTACAAAGAATGTTCAACAAATATTGTCATTGCTTTGATCTTAAGATTTCAGAATTTTCAGAGATTATATCTACCGTAAGCTAATGAAATTGTTTTTATTACTAATTGTTTTCAGCTATTTTTATACTGAAGAAAATTCTTTTACTTAGTCAAAAATAGTTAATCTTTCAATATGTAATTATTGTTATAAATTGATCATTCAGAGACCCGTGTTAATTCCTATTTGCTTTACAGTTTATACCTTTTTTATATTAGTAAATACTTCATTGAAACTAATTGATTGTACTAATAAATTATTGTCGCTAATATATTTTTCTTTTTTCCTAGATTTCACATCTCGAGCAGTAGCTTTGGCTCATACACCAGGTAGGTCAATTTGTGTTATGATTAAACAATTTTAATATCCTCAAGTTTTCCAAATATATTCAGATTTCTGTTTACTATAGAAAAGCAATAAGCCATCTTCATTTTTTCTCGTGAACTGAAAGCTAAATATAATACAGATTCTTGGTAACATTATCAGCTAACTAATATTATAGTTATTTATCAAGAAAAACAAATTGTTTCCGGTTCATTTGTTCAAAGAACTCCTACAACGTCTGATGTTATAGGTTAACAAGTTCGTTTACAATTATGATATAATTATAAGTTATGGTTAATAGTTCAATCTTGTAGTTTGATTTGCGTTGCTTGGCTTGGATGCTTTCAGTCAGCTGCAACGTAGGACCAGGCACGTATATGCATCGGTCCAAGTTGCCATACCGCATTAGCACAACAAGATGAACACCGGATTCATAGGAGTAGTTAATTCAGTGGTGGTAATATATAGAAGAAAGATTGTGTATAAGGAGATAGTAAAGGAAGAAAGAATTAGTTCCTAGAAAGAAAGATTTGAAGTGATTTTAATCTCTTAATTTAAGGAAGACAGAGAGTGTATACACCGACGCCATTGTGATCGATTCTGAGCCATGTCACCAAGAGTCTCCAACCATTGGTTACGATAGTCGCGCGGACCCGAACCAGGCAGTCTGAATCTTCCAACATGACTCAGACTAGAAGTTAGTGACTTCAAGCACTGATGCCACGTTGTGGTTTGGCCGCCCCTAACTTTTTCTCCAATTATCCCTAACACCAGTGAGCATTGCGCGTCGTGGTAATCGGTGTTCAGGCATACGCAGCACGTGGCCCAGCCATCTCAGTCGATGAAGGTTCATAACCTCATCAACTGATTTACCATCGTTCCCTAATACCCTGTGTCTAACCTCACTATTACTTACCCGGTGATCCCAGCAGATGTGAGCAATATTTCTAAGGCATATGTGGTCAAATACTAGTAATTTACGAGTATCTTCTACTCTTAAAGGCCATGTTTCACAGCCTTATAGTAGAACGGAACGAACTGCCGCGCAGTATACTCGTCCCTTAATTGATAGATGAATATCTCGCCTTCGCCATAGATGACGTAAGTTGGCAAAGGCCAAGCGAGCTTTTCGAATCCGTGCTGAGATTTCGTCAGACACCAACCCATTAGGGTTGATCAGACTTCCAAGATAAGTGAAGTTGTCAACGCGTTCGACTACTTCACTCCCTATCCTTAATTCAGGTGTTGACGCAGACCAGTACTGAAGCAACAACTTGCATTTAGAGGGAGAGAAGCGCATCCCAAACATTCTAGCATTGTTGCTCAGTGCTACCAAAAGACTCTGCATTTCATCAGCGTCTTAATCAAACAGGACTATGTCATCTGCGTATTCTAAGTCAATAAGTGGACCTCCTGGTAGGAGATCAATACCCGAGAAGTCAGTCGATGAGAGCGTTATTTCCATCAGGATGTCTATGATGAAGTTGAACAAAAATGGAGAAAGTGGACAGCCTTGACGGACTCCACTTGAGGTTGCAAAAGCAGATGACAGTTCGCCATAAGCTCTGACTCGACTAGTAGTGTTCGAGTAAAGAGCCTTCACAATGTTTATGTACTTCTGAGGTACGCCTTTCAATGACAGACACTGCCACAGAACCTCTCGGTCAACAGAGTCAAACGCTGTTTTTAAGTCAAGGAAGACCACCATTGTCGGACGCTGATAAGTATGCCTGTATTCTAGAACCTGACGAATGGTGAATATGTGGTCGATGCATCAGGTCTGAAGCCAGCCTGATTTTCACGTGTTTGCAGTTCACGAGTCTTAGTTAGGCGCCAGGTAATTATCGAGGCTAGTATTTTAGATACTATTAGTCAAACTAATCCCTCTATGGTTGTCACAGGATGATTTTGACTCTTTCTTAAACATTGGGACGATAACTGGTTGTGACCAGTTAGATGGGATAACGTCAAACTCCCAGATTTTAGCTAAAATATTAATCAACCTAGTCGCTAAAACTAGACCACCATCTTTAAAGACCTCTGGAGCTTATCCATCTGGACCAGCTGCCCTTCCTCATTTCAGATTAGCTATAGCCTTTCGAACTTCAGCTAGAGTCGGGGGACCTACTTCAATGCTCCATTCACACTGTCTGGGAATGCTGGGTAGTTGTAGAGGAACTGAAGGCCAGTCGAACTGTTCCTTAAAGTGTTCCGCCCATCATTCGAAAAGTCTGAGCTGAGAGCAGATAAGTGTGTCGTCTTTTTCCGAGATAGTCTCGCCTACAATTGACTTTTTAATTCCAGTTTCTTTTATTAGTCTGTAGAGTTGTCTTGTGTTCCCTATAGCCGCCGCCTTTTCCATCTCTTTTGCTTTCGTTGCCCACCACTGCTCACGACCGTTCCTTAGACTTTTGCTTAACCTACATCTGATTTCTTTACGCTCTTCATCGTGTTGAGAGCCTGATAAGGTGAGTTTACGAGAATTGATCAGTGCAATAGACATTGAAGAAACCCATTGGTTCGTTGTAACCCTGTGGTTTAAATCACTAGTTGATGTCACTGCTGTTTCAACAGCTGCTTGTAAATCTTTCCAAGCAACATCTGGATCAGCCTCGTTTTCAGAACTACCTAAGTGTGACCTCAGTTGTTCCTGGAACCTACTTTTGGTTTTCTCATTACTCAATTCGGTTCTAATGAGTCTTTTTTGTGTGGCTCTTTTGCGTCCAGTGAGGTGCAAGCAGATGCGTGCTCGTATTAGGGCATGGTCGGAGTCCAAACAGGTACTCCAGAATGAGCGACAATCTTCTATTGACCCTCTCCAACGATGACTGATGGCAATATGGTCTATTTGAGTCCATCGTTGGTTTGGTGCAGGGGGTCGTCATGTTAGACGATGTCTCTCCTTATGCTTAAAATTTGTGTTTGCTAAAAATAAACGATTGTCTGAGCACAGTTGCAGCAGACGATCACCATTATCTGTTCGCTGTGCCGGAATACTAAGATACCCATCTGAATGTCTTTCTGCTTAGTTTAAGCTATCTACATATGCATTAAAGTCACCTGCTACGAGTACTATGTCTGAACGTTTAGCTTTCTGAAGAAGTTCAGACAGCTTTCTGTAAAATTCATCTTTCACTTCATCCGAAATGCTGTCAGTGGGAGCTTAGGTAGAAACGACGAAAAGGCAACGACGTGTGTCCCTATCCTTCCGAGATTTTACCGAGCCGTTTAGCCGAACAGCGCATAGACGACTGTTAACGGGGATCCACTCTAATAGCGCTTGTTCTGCCCTCATGCTAAGTGCTATGCCTACACCTGCCAGTCCACGAGAACTAGCCATCGGGTTGCCAGATACACGGAGGGTGTATCTCGTCGGCTCTCCGTTTTGCCGAGGTGAGGTCAAGTGAATCACCACACTAGGATCCTGTATGCGTGTTCCAGAGACACAGCATAGTGTGCGTACGTTAAAGGCTCCAATGTGTAGTTTGGAGCATGGTTTCAATAGACCTGGGACAGTGTTTTCAGCACTAGAATCGTTGGCTGTGGTGACACTTGAGGAGGAAGCTAAAAGAAAAAGTTTGGTGTAGAAAATCGATGTAAGAGGAATAATAGGAATTGAAGAGGTAGGTTGATTATGAATACAGTGGTCTTGAGTGCTGTTAGAGGTATGAGGGCGGTTATCACTTCCCGGTTGCCCGTACCGTGGAAGGGTTCTTCTGGAGGTACCTGAAAAGGAAATTGGATTAGAGTTGGTCATAGTGGATGCTTTGACTTCTACTTATTTTTATTCAACTTCATTTACTATTTCTTCATATAGAAATCAATTAACAAATTTGAGCTATTTCTTTTCCTTAATTAAGTTATCCTCTACAATGGCTAAATTACTTCACTAATGAAGGAAGTAAACTAATACTTTCTTTTTTTATCAGAAATGAAGTTACGGCGTGACTATAATTTATGAACGAACCAATCAAGTATATGATAACAGGTCTTAGATTTTCACGTGAAGTTCACTCATCCATTTGGTTAAATAGAGTTTTGACATTATAGCTGATGTCAGATCGTGATGAAAACTCGAAATATAATTCTTATCCTTAATCATCGCCCGTAAATCATATTTCTAAGTCGTCATACAAGTTTATAACCCTCATTTAGTCCTATTAATTAGGTGGACACTCTTAAGGTCAGTCTAGTGTCGTTCGAAGGTCGTCCATAAGTTATAGTTTCACCGAAGTTACTTATTCAGCTTTAATTACTTATTATTATTATTATTTTTCTTACAGGTGATATAAACTGTCCACCATGTAGTACAAATAAAGAAAGAATTAAACTGAAAAAATTCTGTCGTAAAGATGCAGGTATGGAATGATGTTTTTTAAAGATTATTCTTATGTAAAATAAATAGATATTCATGTAAATTTCAAATTGAAATGAATGAAACCGTTTTGGCGGAAATAGATTATGAAAATACTAGAATACTAAATACTTTTGTAGACAATTTGATTCAACTTACATGTTCATTTGTCTTTACTATTGCGAACTAACCCCCCCCCCCCGTAAATTAAAGTTCATTTATTTTTAGGCAATAATTATTTCCAAGATTTTGATCATAATATTCATACTTTAGTTAATAAGTAATATTTTAAGCATTCAATTATTGATCAGATACATGAATATAATTCATAAATGTTTATCTACCTGGTAGGTGAACGTAAATGTACTCCATTAAAATGATCTAGATTACATTTTGGAATGAAAAATGATAAAGCCTCCAATTTTTTGTTAGATGGAATAAATTATTTTTTGTACAACTGAGCAGTGCTTTTTTTATCCAAATTGATAAGTCTTCTAATAAAGTGCTAGATTCGGTTCCTAAGCTCTTCTAGTAACCCTCAGACTAAATCTACACAGCAACTTAAACATAAGAGAACAGGCCCGAAATATGGAAGAAACGCTTTACTCCAAAAGTTCGTTTATGTACAGAAGATCTAGGGTATTTGTACCATTTTAGATAGCGTTGGGTTTCTGGAAAATTCTGGAACGCCACTAAACATAATAGCAGTATAGATAATCATCCAATCAGAAACGCAACATGTGATTTTTCACTTTCTAGATTGTTTTTGGCAAAGTTTCTATTGAATGCTGCTTGGATAAGATGTTTCTTAGTGTTTTCAGAGCCTTTTTTGGAAGAGTTTTCTGGATCGCTCTAACAAAAATTAAAAAGACCAATTTTTAAAAATAACTCGTATATATCAATCCTTCCTATAATGTTCGAAAGCGCCTGATGAGTATCTTTATTTATCTCATTCAGTTTCCTAATAGGTAAGTGTTTATATAACCACTCTTAAATTATGTCATTCATTTTCAGTTGAACACACAGAATTTTACCAAAAATTAAGGCGCTTTATTTTTATTTTAATCATCTAATATATATTATATGTGACATTGAACTTGTATTTTTTTATATTAACCTATTGAACGAAACATATAATTTTCTTTGAAACAATAATAAAAACAATCTTTATTCGCCTATTATTAGTGATAATTCATACTATATATTGTTCCATTGTCCTATTTAAACTTGGATTTATTTTGATTTGGTTATTTATTCTCTGAAGAAGTGGCTTACACGGAGTCACAAAATGTCATAAAATTACAAATATATTATTTTTATTTATAACAATCTACCCAATGTTGAATTTAATGTTAATGATACCTTAATACTACATTTATATATTTTAAAGAAGTAGGAATAACAACAAATTTTCAATATTTGTTGAGTTTTGGGAGAGAAAAAGAAATACAATAACCGTCATTGTACATATTGAACAAGACTGTACATACAGTGATATCTATTTGGGTATTGGTTTTTCTAAATAGCAGTTTATTTTGTTTGGTTCATTCTAACGAAAAAAAGGTATAAAAGAGACAAATTAGTGAGAACTGATATATATATATATATATATATATATATATATATATATATATATATATATATCAGAAAAATAAACCAGTTGTTGAAAATTTGTCATACAATGAAAGGAGAAGTTGGTTAACGCTTTTTTTTCTCTTTTCTGTCGTTTTAATGTATACCTAGCACATTGCTTATAGACAAGTATAATAAAAACAAAAAAAAACAACAAAACATATGTCCATTATCTAATGGTAAATTCTTTGCACTAATAAAACTAACTTATTTTGTTGGTGTCTGTATTCTGTCAAATTTAAGTAAAATAATTATTACACATATATGAACAAAAATAAATTTCATTTTTATGAATCATGTTATTTTTTTATCTCTCCAATAGGGGGAATGCTTAAAAAATTATCTCACATCAAAATGACTAAAATATGACCACCAATTAGTTGTTACTATTCAATAATGATAAGAATAATACAAATAAAAAATAATAGTTTCTTTTATGATATAAGTGTAGTTTTCTTCTACTAAATATACCTTTCTATTATAGAACAAAAAAAACCAGTTTGTCTACTATATATTTCTATGGTAAATATCAATGATAATTTATATCTCTATGCAGAAATTGAACTGAATTTACATGTTTTAAAACAAAAATGGTGAGACTATAATTTATGGACGACCTTCGAACGACACTAGACTGACCTTAAGAGTGTCCACCTAATTAATAGGACTAAATGAGGGTTATAAACTTGTATGACGACTTAGAAATATGATTTACGGGCGATGATTAAGGATAAGAATTATATTTCGAGTTTTCATCACGATCTGACATCAGCTATAATGTCAAAACTCTATTTAACCAAATGGATGAGTGAACTTCACGTGAAAATCTAAGACCTGTTATCATATACTTGATTGGTTCGTTCATAAATTATAGTCTGGCTACAAAAATCTTTTTAAGGTTTTTATTTTTGGTATGTTCATGTATTTACTGTAAAATAATTTGTAAAACAGTAAACTTTTTTTACCTATTTTTATACCATATTTTAAATGTTTTTTTAAATTGTATATTAGAAGTACACTTGGCATGTGTGAATGAATGGTTAATATTATATTATCGATCTCAAGATTCATTTATAATTGAATGCGTTTATTCAGATTTATTGATTTAGTGTGAAAGTGGAAAGTGCTTCTAAATGGGTTGCTATAGTATGCTACGTATGTTTGAACACCGATTACTGCGACGCGAAACGCTGACTAGTCGGTTTTTTCTCTACCATAATAGATTGTTACTAACCTGAAAATATATGATATCTTTTAACCCGTGTAGTTATTTTTACGTAATCACAAAAAATAACAATATGCAGTGTGTCGTTTTTAAAAATTGTCAAAATGTGTACACTCAGTTTATAAATAAGCCAAATTAATGAGAAATTTGTACAGGTCACCATGCAGTTGTTATTTTAATTATTTAATCACTTCCCTTAATACTGAACGTTTGTTTTGTAGCTAAAATGACTTGCTAAAATCCATTCACATTTGCTTACTTTTAGGATAACGATAAAACATTTTAAACATCTGATTATAATTTTCTAGAAAACCAGATTTCTGATACTCATTCATAAAAAATTGTTCTTCAGCAAGCGTTGTTCTCAACATAAATATCTGGTATAAATATTCTGGTAAGCATATTTCTTAGGTATATTGAATTCCCAGCCAGGGAGTAGAAAACTTCTTTCTACACTCAAATTATATTCTACAGAAATTTCTTACTGGTTCAGCTGCTTACACTATGATGCCTTCATGTTTTTGTTGTATCTTCAACCAATACTTGTTTGTTTAGTAAATATGGTTTCGTATGTTACAGACTATTTGCCTTCGTGTTTGAGAATTGTTTTGTATTGATCCTATTTTAATGAAGCATTTTTCTAAGGTAGATACCGAGTATTTTTGAAAGAAAAAACAAGAAACTGAGAGGGAATGGCTGTTATATACATATAACTACCCAGGTTATGATTTTCATTCCCTTCCTTTTTGATTACCCTTTTTAAAAAGTGTAAATTTATTAACGGAAAGTAACTTGTTAACAAAATAACTGAAGTCCTGGACAAATTTGCAATTAATTAGTTTGTGAAAAATCATATTTCTAAGCTAGCAGGTCCACATAGTATAATGTTAGACTAATATGTGAATACAGTTTAGAACCGTAAAAGAAGATTAACGTTGCATGAAATTTATTATACGAATCAGTTAATTTTGCTTTTTTAGATGATTCCGTTTCATACTTGATGATCAGTAGCATTATCACATTATTCAGGTATTAGAAAAGTAAACTAATTCATATATCATTCCTTTTAATGAAAAGATTCTAGCAGAAGTTTCAAAAAACATAAGCGAAATTGAGTTGTAATCGCCCTTAACTTTCTACATTTAATTAACACTTAGAAAACTTTCATGTGGAGATTATGTTCACATGTTACCGGGACACTCAGTTTCCAATGAAGTTCTTAGTTATAAAGAATAAGTAACGACTAGTTTTTATGGTTAATGGTTAGGAAATTGAATTAATTTAAATTATTACTTCAGGGAACAGGTAACAGTTATGTTCTGAAAGCTATGATTGTAAACTTTGTAAAATAATGAAGGGGTTCTATCATGTTTTTTTTCCAATCCACTTAAATATTTGGTAAGTATTCTCATATGAAATGGTAAAACGATGGTTATTAGACCTAACAAATTATGTATACGCCATAGATCTTAATATACATATGTATTTTGAATTAATAAATCTCTTTTATTTTCAGCATATTAAAGTATTTAAATACATAACTAAAATAATCTATCATTTTACCATTTGAATCATTATTTGAATGTCTTAGTGCTAAAATACCGATCATTTTTACCAAATAAAACATACATCAATGTCAAAACATTATCTAGTTTGTCTAAAAACAAAATACTGATTACAGTTTGATGGTAATTTTTATTCTGGACGAACATTATCAGCATAACTATTGGGAATATCAATCTATGAATTACCTGATGGTTTATCAGAAGCTTTCTTGTTGTGATCAGTCTGTAATACAAATTTCATTTACATAATAAATTGATCATTGTGAAATTGTTATGGAGTATTAAACATAGTATTATACCTCACAGACTCTATTTCCTGAAGAAGGAAAAAGATTAGGGATTTTCGAAAAGAGACTATTTAGTTGAGAACTTAAGGATTGAATAGTTGTTTATCGAGAATTATTTATATTGAGTTGCTATATGCATAATGTTATCTATCTATAGTTCCCATTTCCTCACTTGATCAGAACTAGAAGTCACTCAAATTTAGTTCTCTACATTGTGTATTAAATTAGTCTGCAAACAGTGCCTACATTTCCTAAGACGTAAAATCATACTCCTTGTTTGAATTAACCTTTCTTATATAGCCTTGTTTCAACCTTTTACATATTTCTTTAGTATTATATACTAACTTAATAGCAGTGAGACACTTGACATCGTTTTTAACTTACCACACAGTAGCATAGAACCAGTACGGTCATTGTGACTAAATGGAACATTAAAGAAGTCTTGAAAAAAATTTCTTTTCTATTTCAATAAGTTTAGGAATTACACTCTAATAGTTAAGACATCTGTTTTGTGACTGGCAAACTTATTAAAATTGAAAATTCGAACAAGAATTGTCTTAATGATTGAATTGCTTTCTAAGCTTGGGGATCACTTTTAATACGGTGATTACCGACATGTTACCAACAAGTTCAACAGTTTAAAATGAATAAACTATAAGTTTTTATAAATATTCTTAAGTAGTTGGCCTGAACTCAATTGAAATGCCTTCAAATTCTACTACAATTGTAGAAATAATAGCTAAGTGTTTTTGATCTACTCATGTGATCAATTAATGTGTTCGTTGACTGTTTATCCACATAAGTTTTCATGTCGACCTCTATTTCATTTCAATTATTGAAATTTCTAAAATCTCCACAAAACTTCTGATATTTAATGAAGTATCAAAAAGAAGACAAAAACTTTCGTTCATAGACTAAACATTTCACCGTGATACTGTGTTCATGATTTACTTTCTCAAAATCAGATAACTAATTAAACTTGAAAATGGAAGATAAAATGCAGTCAGTAAGGCTACATTTCTACCCCTCATTATCAATTAAATTATACCAACTTATTTGAGTTAGTAAGCTATGGTACTTGATAGTTATATGCTTGAATTTTTTGTGTCATTATATATAATTTCACAGCGTCGATACAATGATTTATTGTCAACCTATAGTGTTTTTCGAATAAACTTGTTTTCATTCCTTATCCACTTTAACTATAGTTTTTGAAGCTTCATTCAAATCACGTGAACTTCATGGGAATATGGCTCGTTTTGAAATGCATATCACACAAATTTGGAGAATTAATAAAGAATTTTTCAAAGGAAGTTCAAGTATTTACTGGCCTGCATCTAAATCTTTTATCGAGTTTGAACAATATAATCAAGGTGAACATGAAGAAGAGATTAAAAGAAAATCAAATGATTTAGTTCCTGTATGGGTTCGTCTAAATGAATTAAAATGTAAATGTCCATATATTGAATTAGGTGTTTCATATTTGATAGTAACAGATTTTGAGAGTTTCACAAATAAAATAAGAAACGAACTATTATTTTCAACAAAAACTGCAATTTTACCTTGGCGTTCAAGTTGGAAACGTAGATTGATACGATTTCGTAGAAGAGAGAATCGTGGAGCTTGTGAAAAATTTCGTGAACCTACAAAACTTCTCAGTGTATTTCGTCCTAAACAATCACTTGAAATACCAACAATTCATCGTGAATGGCATTCATCAATTAATACACGGATTCCTTCATCTACTCATCAAAAACCATTATATTCTTTATCTTTACGACCTTATTCTAAATATAGACGTGATTATAAAGTATCATAAAACAATATACATTTTGTATAAAACATGTTCTTTTATTTCTATGTAAATTTTAAAATTAATTAATAGTATCTATTGCATGAAATTTTGTGTATAACAATATATTACATTTATTTTACATTTATTCTCTGGCATCAATATAGATACATTTACAAATGAACTCTTTGATTATGTTTAATCTTAATGTAAATCAAGATTAATTTGAAAGTTATATGATGATGATGATGGCAATGACAATGACAATGGTGTTGATGATGATGATTCGCCTTAATTATATGATATTACAAAATCCTTATTACAATAATCTCCAATATACATGCACAACAATTAATTAAGATTCATTCATAATGTGTGTAAAGTATGAATTAATTATTCAAGTTAATTATATTCTTTATAACAAATAATAATCTGAATTAAATAATTCATCCATCAAAAATGGATTATTTATATAATAAAACATCATAAGTATTTCAAGAGGATAAAAAGAAAAAAATAAAGAAAATTAAGGAAGAAAAAAAATTTATCGATAAAATTTCATTCAATCGAATATGATCGATTTTTTTCTTTTTTTCTTAATAATTTTCAATCAGTGAGTATAAAGCTAAATTAAGTTTTATGAAAGAGTTATAGGATGTCTTTAAAGTTAATTTTAAGAAACAATGTAGAAACTATTATTATTATTGTATTGCAAGTTTATTATATAAAAATCATTTTATCTATATATTACATAATGTTTCATCATCGTTTCTATTTTATTAAGGTGTATTTATTGTTATTTGAGTAATTTTACATAAAATAAACAATATTATTACATTTGTATACTCTCTTAATAATAATAATAATAACGATAATAATAATAGTAATGATAGTAATGATTATATATATAGTTCTGAGTGTGCAGTAAATAAAATGTTGGACAATTATTTGAGATGCTTTTCATTTAGATCTTCAATGCATTTTACAATATTAACTAATAAGTCACGTACTGTTATATTATATGTTTACCACTTTCTTGTAAACAATAAATTTATTATAAATATCTTTTACGGTTGTTTTGTTTTTGTTTGTTGATCATTCAAGAATGTTTCATTTAAGTAAAATTATATTCATAGAGGAGATCTTGTAAATATTATAGTAATTTTAATAGTTGAATTCATGAGTCAATTGAAGATAGACTACCATGGAAATCCTGGAAGCATTGGAAGGAGGATTGGTTGAATTTAGACATTAACAACATTAGATGCCAGCTCAGTAGCCTAGTGGTTAAGAGCTCTCGCGTGAGACTGATAGGTCCCGGGTTTGAACCTCGCGAGGCGGGATCGTGGATGTGCTCTTCTGAGAAGGCTCATACTAGGACGAAACTGTCGTTCAGTGCTTCCAGGTTTTCCATGGTGGTCTAGCTTTAATTGACTCATGAATTCAACTATTAAAATTAAAATTATATTATTACCTTTATGATAATTTGAATTTAAAATGTAAACATATATACATTTGTCCTTATGTAGATGAACAATAATTTACGGGAAAAAATGAACAAAACATTCTCTAAATCAAAAACATACTGATCTTTCATTGATTATATTGTTAAATTTAACTTTATCGTAATTATGTTTTATTGTTCGCTAACAACTAGGTGTTTCTTTGCATGATTGATGACAAAACGAAGTAAATTCAAAATAATTCAATCTATGTTGATGTATCATGAATATGAACAATTCTCGAACCATATAGGATATGAGGAATTTCATTTTTAAGGCTGTATAATTGAAAAATTAATTTGCAAGTTTAAGCGATTTTTAGAGGTTAAACCTTTGAAAATTTGTTAACTCTCAGAGTTGCTGTAGTTAAACATTCAGTATCCATGGCACGGAAGACTTTTAAGTTAACATTGGTTGTAGATCAATAAAATATTCATGGATTAGTAAGTACAATGGGATTAATATTTTAGCCTTTGAAGAGGATGAAGCATTAGTTGTAGTACTTTAGTATTAGTATTACTACCATCAGAAGGTTTGTTTTCATATAATAAACCGTACTATGTAGTGGATGTGTAGTTTCCTTGTCAACTTCAGTTGTATGTATAATTCCCTATTTAATTTTACACACTATACTTTGGCTAATCTCATTGTGAAACAGTGCTATAAGAAGTTAAGTAGGAAAATTACTGCGAGAATATGTTTCATGCTTACAGTGTACTTGTTCACTTCAACAGGAACCATAGCTCTTAATAACTGTATAGGACTTATATTGAATGTAGTAAGAGATTCACCAGTAACTTTTTTATAGTAGGAATAAAACTGGTAATTTAATATTCAGCAATCTTACTAGAACGAAATAAATCTAGGATTGCATTAGACTAATCTAATTATCATTGCACGGAATTGGGATCAAGCTGTTCAGTATGTTATTTAAAGAATACGTCTTAATTTGTTATGGATTGATAGAGAGAAGAAATTGAGATTAAATGTAATGAGGATGATCGTGGAAACAAAATGAACCAGTTGGGGGTAGAAAATTTAAGGGGAAGATGGATGGTGAAGCAGATGGCTGTAAAGGAAGAAGAATATGAAGAAAGAGAAAAAAAGAAGGAAAAAATAAAATAGATTAAAAATAAGAATAAAAATAAAAATTATAAGACATCAGGACCATGGTAGAAGGAGAGGTTGTACCAGTCTCCTTTGCACACACAATTCTGGTTTTTCCAGATGTGTGGCTAATGCTTCGGCAATGCAAATAAGATGCAGTCTAATTGTTTTTAGGAGGCTTTTAATTACCTTATAGATGACTGAACGCAAAGTCTGTCTTGATTGCGTAACCTGTGTTCATAGGGTGTTCGACTACTGAGCTTCTTATTGAGCCGCTTTCTCTTCTTTTTAGCCGTACGGACAGCGTTCTTGAATTCTTTTAAATAAATTACGCATCGAGCGACCTATATACATAGCTCCACCACGGATATATATGTGTGACACATATATATATTTGGTGCCCCCTTGTACCAATATTTATGTGTTCAAATAAATAAATAAATAAGCTCCACCACGGTCCTGACGTCTTATAATTTTTATTTTTATTCTTATTTTTAATCTATTTTATTTTTTCCTTCTTTTTTTCTCTTTCTTCATATTCTTCTTCCTTTACAGCCATCTGCTTCACCATCCATCTTCCCCTTAAATTTTCTACCCCCAACTGGTTCATTTTGTTTCCACGATCATCCTCATTACATTTAATCTCAGTTTCAACATTTATCTTGTCATGCTGAGCTATTCTTTCCCAATGATGATTTCCTTATCTATCTTTTGATGAGTACTTAAGCCATTAACAATCAAACGGTTATTAAACTTTCCTTGTTTTTAAAAGAATTTTTAATAACTTTGTTTATTTAACCATACTGTCAACATGCCTAAGAGGGAGGAAATACGATTAACAATTAGATAGATAGACAGACGACAAAGAAAAAAAATAAAGCGGGGTTACGCAAGGGATTTGATTTAATCATACAGCTGAGTGAGTCAACCAACTGAACTGATATGACGGGATTGATTGGTTTACTCAATATGATTTTTGTTCAACACTACTTCCGTCTTAATTCAATGTAGTGATTACTCAATGTGGTATTTGTTTTGTTTTCCCGTATAATATTTTGTTCTGTATAACATACGATATTCTTGTGTTAAGTTAACATGAACTATACTCAGCATATGATTTTTTATAACTAAGTACTTTTCATGTATGTGATTTCATTCTGATTATTAATCAAAAATGAGTATATGAATCACTATATAAATGAGTGTGTTTCCGACTAGACCTGTAGTGGTTGTTCGTGCTTCTGGAATATATTTTCCTGTTCCGAAGTTGAACTTCTCACTCTAGTTAGCAGGGATGGAAAGCGTCGGATTAGATAGCTTATCTGTCATTGCGTCACAGAGTTTTCGTTCCGTTATCAGGTTAGATGAACTCATAATCTCTTCAAACATAACATGAACTAAGTTAATGCACCTGACGACCACGTGTTCTTTCACATCTTGTGTTCCAAAACCTGTATATAGTTATGTGCATTTTATATATTTGTATTACCAACAATATATAAACAACCAGGCTTGTGGCCCCGACCGTTGCTACTACCTTGACGTGGTGGTCGGGCTTGCCTATCATAATGACCCAACGAGCTATATAGGCTGGAACATATGTTACTGCAGGTTCTACCATGCCAGGCAGGTCGATTGGAGAACGGTAAGACTAAAAGCAGCAACTCAAATTCTGAGGTGAAGTCGTACTGCTGACTGTACAGAGGTGTGACATCAGTAAGGTGTTTCTCTCGGACAACCAGCATCTGCAGCGATGCTGCCTTCTCACAAGGAAGGAAGGGGTTAAAAAAGGTCGAACAGTAAGGACTCGAAAAGATAGGGACACTCGTCGTTGCCTCTTCGTCGTCTCTGCTTACTCTCCCACTGACTGCAGCCCAGATAATGTAATGGGTGAGTTTTACAGAAAGCTTTTCGACCTTCTCCGAAAAGCAAGGCACTCTGATGTAGCAATAGTGACTGGTGAATTTAATGCTCAAGTAGGTAAACTAAGCGAAAGGGAAAGACACCTGGATGGATCTTATGGTGTCGCGGCTCAAAGGACAGATAATGGTGACCATCTGTTACAGCTATGCTCAGATAACCGCCTGTTTCTTGCAAACACTAACTTTAAGCATAAGGAAAAACATCTTTTGACATGGCGACCCCCGAATTCGTCCAATGCTGGACCCAAATAGATCACATCGCTATCAGCCACCGATGGGGGGGTTCGATAGAAGACTGTCGCTCATTCTGGAGCACACGCTTAGACTCAGATCATGCTCTAGTGCGAGCGCGTATTTGTCCACGTCTTGCTGGACGTAGGAAAGATTGTGCAAAGGAACCCCTTAGGGTCCTACTTAATGATAGTCAAGCTAAGAGTATATTTCAGGAACAACTAAAAAAACAGTTGGGCAGCCATGTAACTGATGCCCACCCCGAGGCAGCGTGAAACGACACCCGAAAAGCTATAGAAACAGCAGTGATGTCTTCAAGTACGGTAAACCATAAGGTTAGAGAGAAACACTGGATCTCAGCAGCGTCTACCGCTTTGATAGATGCTCGAGAACTCATTCCATCTGGCTCTGAACATAACGAAGAGCGGAGTCAGCTTAAGCGTAAACTGACAAGAAGCCTACGCAATGACTGTGAACAATGGTGGGTAGTGAAATCAAGAGAGATGGAAAAGGCAGCGGCAATAGGTAACAGCAGGCAACTGTTCAGACTTGTTAAGGAAACCGGTATTAGGGACCCAACTGTTGGCGAAACAATCTCAGAGAAAGATGGACATATTATTCATTCTCAATCCAGGAGATTGGATCGATGGGCAGAACACTTCAGGAATCAGCTCAACTGGCCTTTAGCCACACTTTGGTTTCCCACGATCTCCAATCTACCTGAATGGCAAGTTAATATAAGTTCTCTGACTCTTCACGAAGTTGAAAAACTATAGAAAATCTGAAGCGTGGGAGAGCAGCAGACCCTGACAGTTTTACTTTGTAGGTTACTAGTATTTGATCATAGATTTTTTCGAAACATTGCTCGTATATCCTGGGACCACCGAGTAAGTAATGCAGTTGTTAGGAAACGGGTACTAGGTAAGGATGGCAAATCAATTGATGAAGTAGTGAAACCTAATCAGTTGAGATGGCTGGGACATGTGTTGCGCATGCCCAACCACCGACTGCCCCGACGCGCGATGTTTTTCCGTGTAGGAGTAGGTTGGAAGAAAGCCAGGCGTGGCCAGATCAAAACATGGCACAAATACATGAAGTCTCTGACAAGTGGACTGAGTCATGTTAATAGGTGTAGACTACCTGGTTGGGGACCACAAGACGATGGCAACCGATGGTTAGAGACCTTGAATGACATGGCTCAAAATCGTTTGCAATGACACAGGTGCATCCACTCTTTGTCTTCTCTCAAACTCTAATCTTCTGTACTCTTCATATCCTTTATTTTCTTTCCAAATCTATTCCACTTGATTATACTCTTTAAATAACATCATCAAACCTTAATGTTCCCTGTGACTGCTTATACTTTCACTACCTCTACCACTACGGGATTTGAATCGATAACTGAATCTCTGTGCTAATGTGGTATGGCAACCCGAACTGATGTACGTACGTACGAAATTCCACGTTGTTACTGACTGGCTGACTAACTGGGGCTTTTGGCCATTGAATTTAAAACTGATAAACAAACTATATGAACCCATGTCTTGCTCACAGTTCAAGAACTCATCATATAGGAACCCCTTTGGTTATGCACCTAAATGCTTTTGCAAGTCTTTTGATGTAGTAGACTAAACGACTAAAGTTTACTGTTCTTTCAGTCAACTAAAACCGCAAATCATAGCACTAATGGAAAACTGAACCTCCGCCGATATCATAAGTAATATAGTAAGACTGATGAAGTCTTAAGTATTGAAGCGTATACAATTATCGCTAGATACTTCAACGTATTAATACTCTCTCAGAAGTAGAGTGATATCGAGGTGAACGAACCCTAAGTATTCCGGTTTAGATCAAACGCAGCCTAATGTTTTCAACAGTTACTAAGTTTATATGCTTGAATGGTTTAACCTAAGCTTTGGACAAATAAACTATTACAATCTTCCCAATGATTTCGTCATTCATATGTGTGAGCTCGAGCATGTTTGCTTGATCGCACGATATGTTAATATGCCTGCTTTTGTCTTTCATGCCTATAAATGTTGAGTCACGTCATCGTTGAGTTGAGTTAGCGGTTGGTTGTAATTGTAGAGTCTTAGTTGTATCTAGCCAAAAATTAGAAAAAAATACGCAGGATAACAATTGTGATTTTATCCGACGAAGCTATCAGTCTTTCAGTACTCAGATGTTTTAATACTGTTGATGGTTACTATTGTAGCGGTAAATAATTCCCCAAAATCAAATAGCTCTGTAAGTTTTCGACATTGGATGCTGACCATAGTTTTAGTGGACTCATCTAGCGGAAGGCGCTCGGTCAAGCATCCGCACTAGATCACGTGTGGGAACGCCGTGCTCAACATCTGCCTCAATCGCTAGCCAGATTAGTTCCAACGATCCTCGATATATTGATAGCTTATCAAATATATCTTCGATCTCCTCGCTTCTGTCTTTTGATTTTACTTGGTGGGTGCGCTTCGTATTAGAAGGTGTTACTGGTTAAAGCGTTGTCAAACTCCGAATACCTGTGGCATCTTCATTGGTGAGCCCGACGTGATCTGGTACACCATATTGTAAACTGTGAGTCTGTTCCTTTTTGTGATTTTATATATCATTGTCTTATTTTAATTTCTTTTTTTTTTACATTGTGATATTTTTTTTCCGTGTTTTTGGGCCCATATATATATTTGCCACTCGTTCACCTTTCGTACTTGGTATATTACTATGACTGAACAGACACCTAAAGTATTCAAGTTAAAGACTGTGTCCCCACCCTCTTTCCAACTTATGCCTTTCTGGCCAGACAACATCGAAGCCTGGTTTTGTTATGCAGAAGCCGACTTCTACGAGCACGGTGTGAACGATGTGCGTGCACAATTCCTCGCAGTAGTCAAGGCACTACCGCGCGAATTCAACAGGTACGTAACACCTAGTATGTTTACTAGTGATGTTTCTGATCCATACCAAACACTGAAACAGGCCATCCTTAAACGCGGAGATCTAACCGATCGACAAAGGTTAGACCAACTCCTTAACAACATCGACCTGCAACACGGTTCTGCCACAGACATGTTGCAAAGAATGCGAGAAGTCATTGGTCAAAGAACCTTCGATGACGGCCTATTCAAGTAACTTTTCTTATCCAAACTTCCTCAACAGGTGCAAGCTGTTTTGGTCTCGTTCCAAAACAACGCCGTAGACGAACTAGCGGCATCTGCCGATCGCATTCTCGAGATCACTAGGTCTCCTAACGCCGAGGTTTTTTCAGTCAAAGAAAAGCCTCAAACGACCCAGAATGACATAACACAGTTATGTCATACACTTACGCGCTATCTCAAACTCGGTAACGACCGTAAACGATCACTTACTCCGCGGAGAAGCACATCACGTAGGCGATCCGTATCTAGAACTCGAGAGACAGATAATCCTGATTGGTGCTGGTACCATAACCAGTACGGAAAGTCTGCCAGAAATTGCAGAAAACCCTGCAATTTCCCCAATGCGAAATCCGTCGACGCGAAGAACGTTTCGGGAAACTTCCAAGCCGGCACGCGTTAACGGCGACCGTAGCCGGCGAACATAGCCGTCTTTTATATGTCACTGATGTGATAACGAGAGTTCGCTACCTCGTAGATACTGGCGCAGAGGTTAGCGTTCTCCCAGCGAATTCCAACGACAGGCTACACGAGCCTGTTTTAAATCTACAGGCGGCAGACGGAAAGCCTATCGCTACTTATGGCCAAAGGTATGTTTATCTTAACGTGGGTTTACGCAAACCCATTCACTGGATTTTTGTTGTTGCAGATGTTTCTATACCAATCATTGGTATGGACCTTCTACAACACCACAACTTAATTATCGATACGCGCAAACGGAGGTTAGTTGACGGAAACACTAATTTATCTGTTTGCCTGACTTCTTTTTCTGGTTGCAGGTTATCCCCAGTCACTATTAAGCACACTATAGACCCCTTCTACCAACCACTATTCGATAAGTATCCTGGCATTTACCAATCGCAACCGAAATTGCCGTGTGTAACCAGCAATGTTACACATCACATCACGACTACAGGACCACCTGTATTCTCTAAAGCACGCCGACTGGCCCCCGAAAAGTTAAGGTTGGCGAAAAACGAATTCGACCATATGATAAACTTAGGGATCATACGACCGTCAAATAGCCCATGGGCATCTCCGTTGCACATGGTCCCTAAAAAGGACAGCATCGATTGGCGTCCAACTGGTGACTATCGTCGATTGAATGCAAAAACCATTCCCGATCGTTACCCGTTGCCCCACATTCACGATTTGACAGCTGCCTTGAAAGGTACAACTGTCTTTTCGAAAATCGACTTGGTTAAAGCATATAACCAAACTCCTATGATCACTGAAGACATTCCAAAAACCGCTATTATAACGCCCTTTGGACTCTATGAATTTTTGCGAATGCCTTTCGGTCTAAGAAACGCGGCACTGACTTTTCAAAGGTTCATAGATGACGTTTTTCGAGGTCTCAACTTCGTACATGCGTATGTTGATGACTGCCTAATAGCGAGTCCGGATAGAGAATCACATCTCCAGCATCTAGACCTTGTTTTCGACCGACTACAAAAACATGGCATTACTGTGAACATTTAGAAATGCCAAATCGGAACCGACTCCTTAGACTTCTTACGACACACTGTAGATGCGCAAGGTATCCAACCCCTTAGAACAAAAGTGGCAGCCATTCTGGATTACCCAGAGCCCACCACCATCAAGAAATTGCGCTTGTTTAACGGTCTGGTAAGTTTTTATAGACGATTCATACCGAAATGCGCGTTACTTATGAAACCCCTTACCGACCAACTTCGTGGAAATGCAAAATCCATCAATCTGGATGACACTACACGAAAAGCATTCTCCACGGTTAAGGAACATATCGCCCGAGCAGCAATGCCTGCTCATCAGGACCCTAAAGCGCCCATTAGCATCTCAGTAGACGCATCCGACTCAGCAATTGGAGCAGTCTTACAACAATGGGTTAACCACTCCTGGCAACCTTTGGCATTTTTCTCTAGACGGTTGCTAGACACTGAATCGAGGTACAGCACATTCGGTAGGGAACTCCTAGCTATGTATTGTGCTGTCCGGCATTTTCAACACTATATCGAAGGCCGTGAATTTATCATTTTTACCGACCATAAACCACTTACTTTCTCCTTAAGCTCTTCTTCGGACAAGCACTCACCACGTGAGTCTCGACAACTGGACTACATTTCGCAGTTTACTTCAGATATTCGACACATTTCTGGAGCAAACAATGTAGTTGCAGACGCCTTGTCTCGTATAAATTCCTTGAACAGTTCCCAAGGAATCGACCTTTTAAAACTCGCCCAACTTCAAAAAGAAGACAGTGATCTTCAGCACGAGTTGGCCTCAACAACACTTAAACTGCGCATTAAACAGATGGGAACAGGTAAGGAAACCTTACTTTGTGACACATCTACAGGTAGGGATCGCCCAATCGTGTCGAAACAATATCGACGCAACGTCTTCAATACGTTGCACAGACTTTCTCATCCAAGTGTTCGTGCAACCATCAAGTTGATAACAGAACGGTTTTGCTGGCCTGGTATGAATAAAGACGAGAGGGAGTGGGCACACTCCTGTGTAAGCTGCCAGAAATCTAAGGTTATTAGGCATAACAAATGTCCCTTAGGCTCGTTTAAAACTCCCGATGCTCGCTTCGATCATGTTCATTTGGATTTGGTAGGACCTTTACCAGATTCAAATGGATATTCTTATCTTTTAACATGCGTAGACCGTTTTACTCGATGGCCAGAAGCAGTACCCATCAAAGATATTACTGCTGAAACAGTGGCCCGCGCCTTCGTCGAGAGGTGGGTAGCAAACTTTGGCTGCCCAACAACCATTACTACAGATCGTGGACGTCAGTTTGAATCTGAACTGTTCCGTTGTCTGACCATGAAACTAGGAATCACTCGCTTTCGAACGACGGCCTACCACCCACAAGCAAACGGATTAGTAGAACGTTTTCACCGACAACTAAAAGCGTCACTATCAGCCTCAAACATTTCTCAGTGGACTGACGCTCTTCCACTCGTCTTACTAGGCATACGCAATGCAGTGAAATCTGACATTGGATACACTGCATCTCAACTCGTTTATGGTACGACCCTTCGACTTCCAGGAGAGTTCGTGGATCCTTCATCCTCTTCGATGGACATGGATCTAACCTCCTACGCGAACAGGCTTACAAACACAATGCGTTCAGTTAAACCTGTTTCCACTCGACCACAATCAACTGATGTTTTCGTTCAACCTGACTTACTACATAGTACACACGTTTTCGTGCGTCGAGACTCGCATCGACGACCTCTCGAATCAACATATGAAGGACCTTTCAAAGTTCTTCAACGCGAATCTAAGTACTATATAATAGATAAGAACGGAACCAACGAAAGCATCAGCATCGATCGCCTCAAAGCAGCGTATTTAGAAGGAAATCCTATTCACGTCGATTTTCCTTCAATACAATCGCACGACACAACTCCTGCGCTTATAATGCCTCAATCGACAGCAGACACACACGTTGATACTGCGACAGTATCCGAAAATAAACTCAAAACAACGCGTTCTGGAAGAAGAGTAAGATTTCCAGAACACTTGAACGATTACTGTACGATTACTGTACATTTTACATCCTCTCGAATTTCCCTTTGTACTACATATAATTTTTTTCTTCAAAAAAACCTGAATTTAATATGCTTATATATTATTTTTTTTATTTCAAAAAAGAAAAAAACAAAAAATAACGATATTATAAAAATCTTATTTTACGCTACTACGTGAGCATGAGTTTGTTTTCCTTTTTCTTCGCCCGTTTTGTGTTTTCACGCGCGTACGAGTGTATTCCGACATGCACTTACATATTTTTCTTTTCTTTTCCAGGACGACTGGAAAAGAACGATGAAGTTGCGAAAAACGAAAATCTGCATTGTACCTTTTTTTACTATATTGTACATCATGGTCCATTATAGTAAGGAAAGACGACCAGACGCTGCTAAACCTAGCAAGCTATCAGAAGAGTGTTTACCAACGAAAATCTCGTTGGGTTTAAACTTCTGGCTGGCCACGTCTTAGGGTCATCACTACCCCACTAGGGGGGGAGTGATCTGTAGCGGTAAATAATTCCCCAAAATCAAATAGCTCTGTAAGTTTTCGACATTGGATGCTGACCATAGTTTTAGTGGACTCATCTAGCGGAAGGCGCTCGGTCAAGCATCCGCACCAGATCACGTGTGGGAACGCCGTGCTCAACATCTGCCTCAATCGCTAGCCAGATTAGTTCCAACGATCCTCGATATATTGATAGCTTATCAAATATATCTTCGATCTCCTCGCTTCTGTCTTTTGATTTTACTTGGTGGGTGCGCTTCGTATTAGAAGGTGTTACTGGTTAAAGCGTTGTCAAACTCCGAATACCTGTGGCATCTTCACTATAATCAGTATGGGTTGTAAGATAATTATGGAGAGTGAAAGTACCATGACAACGTTGTTTCCATACGATAGGGAAAGGCCAGAGCTGCATATTAGTTCAACAACTCAAACGAGAAATATTGACGAGAACGTAGAAAATCAAAGGTTTTCACTCTAAACTCATGTTTGTGACATTGGTGTTAAAGGCTGTCAGTGCTGAGGTAGTATAGATAGTGTCCTTATCTGTTTACTGGAGATTCGCTCAACTGCATAAAATGATGATTCACGCGAATGATTATGCCAACAGACGACAAATATCACTGGACAAGTTGTAAATCGCTAAGTACTTGAACAGCCCAATATGTTCCGAAATGACCTGTTAGAGAAAAAAACATGAGTGAACATTGCCTCATATAATGAACAAATTGATGGGTCAGTTAGCTTATGAAGTTTGTACTGATAGATATATTGACTGTACTGATAATATTTCGAGATTGTTAGGTTTCATCGATGACAATGATGTTAGGAAACTTCTGTGGATTAGCTCCTATGATAGATCGTTGGCAAGCCGAAAACGGCCGGTGCTGCTCTAGCTGTTTCAAACCATTTACGTTTCTGTATTTGCCCACATAATAAGCGTGCTAGATTAACGTTCACGCTAGGTAATTCAGTTCGGTTGATTCGTGACTTGGAGAATGCTATTAACTGATTCCTGAGCTTACGATTTGTCTGCACAGCCTATTTTGAAAAAACTACACAATGTATGCTGTTAAAATCAAATGGTTACATTAGCTCTGATATGTGCTGCAATGTTACACCAAAATATAATCGTTTTTATAAACGCTGACAATTGTGCTGCACGTTATTTTGGGTATTTTTAGTGCCATATGTGGATGTGCAGGTACAAGTGTACATGAAGAAAATTCTGGGTTTTGCGCGAAATCCTAGAGGTCATTTAGATATTTTCCATACCGTTGTTGCATATGAACAGACCAAAAACTAAATTAATATAACAAACGTATAACCAGAAAGTCAATTCATGGACCAATGTGTGAAGTAAACGTAGGTGCAAACCGGATAGCAAACGTTATTAAGTATTTTAGTCACCGAGGCGACTAATCCTAAGAAAGTGAAGATAATGTATTTCTTTTGTAAAAGGCGGATGAAAAACGTTTAGCATCCTGTATCAAGTCAATGGTTTTATACAACGGTGTGATAAATTTTCTAGTATAGACCAACAGCGAAATCGGTCGTATATATCCAATATACTTTTTCATAGTATACTGTGTTACGAAGTATTATAGACATAGTATAAAACAGAACTCTTGAAAGGTGTGAAACCCACCTGAGTCACATTCTCACGTGTTATAAACAGTTGAAGCAATAGGCAATTTGATACGATATAGATTTCAGAGAACTTTGATTAAATGCGATGTGTTTTTGAGTTAATTTTGGATTCATATAACGTTTTAGAATGATCCGCTATAAATGTAAAGATGATTCCAGGCAAATACGAGTCGCTGGATGGACGGATAATCTAAGATTCTAGGAAACTTATAGACAAACTCTCAATAAATTTTTTGCATTTATATTCTCTATCTCATCATGGAACTAGTTAATCGGAATTCACACGAGGGGTTTCCAAATAAGAAAAGAATGTAATTGTTAGTTGAAGATGGATAGCATAAGATGTATTGAAGAAGCTGGAACATGAATTGGAAATTGATAGTTGATTGGATAACACAATAGGTGAACCATTTACAGGCAGATGTGCGTTTGCGTTACCTTGTAGTTATGCTTACGGGTGATCGATATTTTATCACATATTACACAGGAGCTTCATATTTTGCTATACTTATCAAAGGACCATGGTGTGAAGTTATAATTAGTTATGTCTTATCGACCAGGCTAGTTGGTTAAGTTTGAATAATGACCAACATTGAGAGGAAAAAGCTAATGTCCGTAGTTTTTGAGAAACTAATGCGACAATTATAGAAGCAATAAAATAAATGTAGATTTCAATTAAATTTAACAATAACAATGACTTGATTTATTCGGAAACTTGCACATTATTGCCGACCACAACTTAGGAGATTTGTGTGAATGTTTGGGAGCAAATTCGAGTTGCACATAAATGGTAGGTCCTCCGAGCTTAAGTCAGTTACACCTCGGAATTCATGCTGAGCCTTGTTTGTTCTATAACGATAGCATGGGAGTCGTCTGAAGTAAATGGTTTCAATGGGTAACGAAATCTATTATTACCGACAGTTAGCAGAGGCACAACACAAAACCACTGCAGTATTCACACAATAACAAAATCCAATGCTTGATACGCGTTGTTTGTATTTGACGAGAATCGGACAAAACACTTCGACATTCAGTGATCTTCACGGTGCATGGTTTGACTGAAATTCAAAAATATTCTTTAGCCCTGAACCAGTCCGTGATGAACCTCATAGACAACCCTGACCTTCCTCTCGGTTTACAAGACAAAAACGACAGGATGCTCTGGGGTGAACTGAACAAAATCCCGAACTTCCTAGAATAGAGCCTTTGACGGTCACACGGCTCACTCAGGGAAAGGAATCTAAGCATCAAAATCACCCGAGGCTACTTCGTGTAACATTCAAGAATGCTACCGAAGTAGAGGATATCCTGCTAGCTAGTCATCTACTGAAATCCGATGGGAACGTCAGAATACTGCCCTACATACAGTATTCTGAGGGCAATCTCATCCGGAACGTCCCTAAAGATTCTCGAGATAAGTTTTTCCGTGGAAGAAATATCATTGTGCAAGGTGTACCGGAAAACATGGACCATAGTCAAGCAAAATCTGACATTCGGGAATGGAAATTCATCAAACAGTCCTTGAGGCTCAAAAACATACTGACTAAACATGTGGCGAGACTAGCCAAGAAGGACGGAGATCCTAGACCCCGACTGATGAGAATAACTTTTCCATCCCCACATATGGCGGCTTCAACTCTGGAAGCATTTCGTGCCAACAGACGTCGGTTGCCAACTGGAATCCACATGCACCCGGACAGGCCATATGACGCCAGGATCAAGCACAAAGGTAAGTTGGGGCTGACTATTCCACTTGTGGACTGTCTTGAAGATAATTAAACGTGTAAAGGACAGGACCTACCAAATAGACAAAACCTATATAGGTGGGTTACCTGTCCACTCACGTAAGGCTCTCACAGACAAACAGGAAGAAGCTCACGCGTTTCCAATTGAAAGTATTAACTGCTTACACATGAACGCCTCGAGTTTACCAAATAAAATGGATGAGCTACGTAAACTGAGCAATGCCAATAAGGTTCATCTGATAGGAATATCTGAAACTTGGATATCTTCTCAGTTTTCGGACCAGGAGCTAGCAATACCTGGGATGTCTCTATTTCGCAATGAAAGAAAAACAGGAATTGGGGGTGGAGTAGCCCTATACATACGATCTGGCTTGGAGGTACACCAAGTTCACAAATATGAGTTCGACAATCTTGAGGAATCTGTATGGTGCTATGTTAGATTGTCTACTACTTCGAGGTGCGTAGTCGGAGTCATATATAGGAATCCCACTGCCGACATCTAGTATGACAGTCGCATGCTGGAAATACTATCCTTCTCTACGCGTCTCGGTTTCACTCATATCTTGATTCTAGGGGACTTCAACCTCCCTAGAGTCTACTTCGCGGGCATACGTATATTGGGGCTGAAAATTCAATCGAAGCTCGGTTCTTCAACCTCATTGAGGATTTAGGACTACACGAAAATGTGAAGTTGGCTACTCGTTGGAGGAACGGTCAGACACCGTCGCGCTTAGACTGTGTTTTTACAAATGAAGAATTTCTAGTCGACAACGCCTCAATTCTGGCTCCCCTGGGGAAAAGCAATCACGCCATTAGAGCCTTCAGTTTTGTCAGCGAAACTGAGCTAAGATATCCCAACAACAACAGGCGCTGGAATTTCAAACGGTTGAATGCGTCAGCATTACAGGACTATCTACAACAGGTGGATTGGGATGTTCACCCTCAACTTGATGTGCATGCTCACTGGAACTTTCTATTACATACGCTCTTATGTGCTACGAAGCAGTCAGTCCCTCAAACGCTCCCCAAAAGCCACATGCAACCTACAATCATCAAAAAACTCACTCTTCGTTTGTTAAGCCGTAAAAGGCACTGTTGAGGAGAATACAAACGAACCGACAAGAACGGAGAGTACAGGCAATACAAGGATATAAGGAACATATGTACGAAGGCTATAGGAAAAGACAGGCGTCAGAACCAGTTAAAGATTATGGATAAATTTATTTCCAATCCGAAAAGCTTATTCCGTTACGCAGCCTCTCTTCGTCAAGCCAAAACTGGAGTTTCTCAACTGCTAGGTCCTAACGGTCCAACCGATAATGACGGTGACGCCGCTAACCTTCTGGCTGAGCAATACTCCCGGACATTTCAAGCGACCCACATCAACTATACTGGTGATGGCTTTATCTTCAGCTGCACAGGACTTTCCGTAGTGAACCTGAGCTCTGACGCAGTGCTTCGTAAACTACAACACCTAAGACCAGACACTTCTGCTGGTCCAGATATGGCCCACTCTGCTATACTGAGGGAAGCAGCTTCAATCCTGGCAACACCCCTTAGCGTGATGTTCTCACACTTGCTAAGTCGAGGCAAACTACCGGATATTTGGAAGCTGGCTCATATACCACCAATCTTCAAAGGAGGTCAACGCAGCGAGCCTTCAAGTTACCAACCGGTGGCTCTTCTCTCTATACCTTCAAAAATCATGGAGTTCCTGATATACGATGGTATACACGACTATCTTCTGTCCTCAAATTTCAGGAAGGGTAACTCCCGTATGACGAACCTGCTGACTGCGGTGGACAGATGGACAAGCATCGTTGATCGCAAGGGGAAGGTGGACATCATTTACCTTGATTTCTCTAAAGCTTTTGATAAGGTTAAACACATATGTCTTATCAACAAGCTCAAACGATTGGGTATCAAACCACCTTTAATTGACTGGCTCAGATCACACATGAAAAATTGACACTTTAATGTTAGGGTTAACTTCAATTTATCACACGCTATGGAATGTTCTAGTGGGGTCCTCCAGGGCTCAGTACTAGGACCTCTTCTCTTCCTGATTTATATAAATGATCTTCCTCAACAGGTAACGTCAGACTTATTGCTCTTTACCGACGACGTGCAACTTTGGAGAGAGATACGCAACCAAGAGGATATACAGGCACTTCACGAGGATCTGACTCGACTTCAAAGTTGAGCAGACGACAACGGACTTACCTTTAACACTTCAAAGTGTAAAGTAGTCCATCTGCGACACGTCGCAGATTACAGTTACAACTTAGGAAACTTCTCTCTAGTAGTATCCCGAGTCGAAAAAGATTTAGGAGTCCTGGTGCCCTACGACATAAAGTCTTACGCCAACTGCGACAGAAATGCCCTTCGAGCAAATCTTGCACCGGTAACATTGAAGCGCATTTTTGGTCAGTTTGACGGGAGAACTTTCCACACAATCTTCAATAGTGTTATTCGTCCCCATTTAGAGTACGGGAACATAGTATTCCCTCCTACACTCCAAAAGGATAAGGACACTCTGGAGCGTATCCAACGGCGAGCCACGAAATCAGTTCGGGGACTCAAATTTAAACCTTACGATGAGTGCCTTCAAACACTCGACTTTTACCCATTAGAGTATAGGTGTCTTAGAGGTGACCTAATGGCTTACAGCATCCTTAACACTCCTGGATATCCTCTTAAACACCTACTTAAGCTTAGTCCCAACACTAACTTAAGGGGTAACACCCAGAAATTAGAGATACAACATAGTAGAACGGACTGCAGGCACAACTTTCACTCTTAAAAAGTCGTCAAATGCTGGAATTCGCTGCCGGCTGAGCTAGTACAAGTAACTTCCCAGGAGTCCTTTAAGAGGCGACTTGATCTATTCTTAAGGACTAAGGATAGTATCTTACTATGATTTACCAATTTCTTGTTTTCTCTTTTATCGTTAATATACCTAGGTTCTTGCCTGGAGGTATTGTTGAAACCCGTTACTAGACACGAAAGCCTGTTAAGCGGAAGCTTCTTCTATTCCGTCCACAACCATTTGTAGCATTTTGAACATATAGGTTATTACACCAACTTATCAAATGTTGAAACCTGTTACCCGAAGCATTGGTATGGGCACCTTCAATTGACCAACGCAAGAGAAAGCTGGAAGTTCACACAAACAATGCAGAAGAGGAAACATAGGCTATAAGCCTTCTGTACTTACCATACAAACCTAAATCTGCGAAATGAATTTTGAAAAATGTTGTTAGTTCTCAACTACTTCTATCTCAAATAAAAACTCAAGATGTTACTGGATCTAAGTGTGAAAACTATAAATGAAGACGTATTTTCAATTATTCAAACATTCGATTAGTTAGTTTAAAATCATAAAATGAAGGTCAGAGTTCATCTGGTAAACTGAAGCGCTTGAGAGAAAACGTCCCAGACTGGATATTGATCGTATGTATATCTTAATAAAAACACGAAATTCAGGATTTAATACTCGTATAAAGTAGTCATATGGCTCAAATTAGTGTTAATGGGATCAAAGCAGTGAATGATAATGAAAATCAACCTATTAACGATGATGTTATCCCCACAAGCATCTTCCATTGGAAGTGTTATCAAGGTTATTTCAGGACATTTCCTGCAATGATTAAGTTATGCGAACTATTGTGTGTCTTCATAGCGTTTACCATCAGTTTCTTGGATAAGAATTTTCTAACAGTGGGCGGTTCATGGCTGACCGTAACAACTGCGTTATCATTCATTGTCACCGCATTCTTTCTTGTCTTCCATCTCTTCCTTCTGCATCGTTTTATTGCGGCTCCTTGGTGTCTAATCGTGAGTGCTACTAACTACTAATAATTTTACCAGGAACTTGCTGCATATGTTATCGTATGCATATTTGTGTTTTCAAATGGAGTACTGTCTGCAGCATATTCTCACTTAAGTGGAATTATAATAGCAGAAACGGTAAGATTAAAACACATCAGTTTTGTAGAGTCCATTTTATGCGCATTAAGTGTGTTGGTGATGAGATTACTTTTTCTGGTTTTAGAAAGTTCTCGATGTAGTCGACGAATTTAAAGTTCTAGCTGCCTATATCTTCAGTAATAATAATTTGGTTGACCATATCTTCGAAATAAATCGCTTCCTATATTATAAGGCACAATAATGAAACCGCTCAAGACGCATGAGACAGGTACCTGTCTCATACGTATATCTCCGATAGTAACATTCTATATCTGTCTATGTTTAGAAAAAGATTTCTAGTCGCCTAATCAGTTATTTTATTCTAGTCTTTGAAGAGCATTGATATTAATCGGACCATTTGTGCCTTCAAACCTCAAGGTCTACGGATATCAGAGACTGATTGCGTTTACTTGGTAAGTCATTGAATAAAGAGTTCAAGGTTAATAGATCCGATAGCTTGACATTTTGATACTCACAGTAACATGTTGGACTCGTTCGTAATTATAGGGACTGAAGTGGGTCTCAGTCTCCCCATGAAGCAGTCTTTTAAGAAATAAAACATGTACCCATTGGTCCCTTTTTTAAGTAGAGTACCATACGATCTACCCTAATGTCTTCAAGAAGTCTGGTAGTCCCGAATTCGTGACTCACATGTTACACTGGTAATATTTAACTTTTTTATGTCCCTGGTTTATTAATACGAGATCTTGTTCTTTTTCAGATTTTCATCTTCATGGCTCTCGCTATTTATACAGTCGACAGTTTAGTTGCCTTCAAAATTTTTACAGCTGGGCGCTATTACGATTAAATTGTACCATCCCATGATTAAGTATGCTATTGTTTGCTTGTAATTTTAGACAGTCCTTAATGCAATTCTTTAGATGTCTTTGTTCGCTAATTTACCAATTTTTCATATTTCAAATTAAGATGTGGCATTCAAGAAACCTGTCTTCAGTATTCTTGAACTATTTTTCCGCATAACTGCAAAATAGATCTGATCCTGATTGGCATAATAAGATCAAACAAGAAACCTGCACACCAACTCACACAGAGGTTTTGTTCTTTGTTTACCCCAACTAAGTTAACATCGTTTTAAGCTTATCAATACAAAACAAAAGACAAGTCCTTTTTCTGTTTTATCGTCTTACTATTTTACATAGGATTAAGCACTTGATAACTCCTATATAGTGGATTAACTACTTTTATTTATCTAAACGCATAAATATTGGTAAAAGTAGGCACCAAACAGATATGCGCCACATAAATCATCCGATTTGTATGAGGGCTGAGATACTGCCCGTGAGCCCAAACCGAAGCAGATGGTTCTCTTAGAGGGCTGTATCCGGAGCCTTCGACATGTCCGATCCACAAGGCAGTGGAGCAACGTCAGAGGATGCAGTCCCATGGCAACCGGTGACCAACAATAGGTTCATAAGCCATGTGTTCCTTCAGGATAGTGGATCCCATGTGCACCATTGTTTTGGAATCAGGGTTTTCCGATTCCCCTAGGTGGACTCTCCGTGTCCACCAACCCGGCCAAAGCGCCGAACATTCGCTTTTTGTTCTCTCAATTTCGTCAACAACACCCCCGCCACGAGAAAGCAGTGAGTAGGACTTCCCTGGCAGAGGCTATATATGCGTGGCCATGTGAGAGTATTACGAGAGGGTGAGCGGACTCTCCCCACTCTCGGCCGTACCAGGGCATTTTGGGGCTTAACTACTACCAAACAAATGTCAATTCGAGTTTGGTAGTAGTTCTTATATATATAAGCAGAATACAAAGATCGTTAGTCTATTTAACATCCAAGTGAAAATGACTATAACGTGTATAAATATGACAAAGCAAACTGAGTGCAACAAAATTTTATGATCAGATATCGAAAATTCACGGGACCAGAATTAGGATTCGTAGTCGGAATCAATTTAAAAGCGCATCCTAACGCTGAAGAAGCATGACCATGGATATCAACTCATCCAGTGTGTATTCCAGTACACGTCTCACAGCTAGTAGCAAACACGCTTGATTTTAGTGTTTCTATGTATTATATGAATTGATACACATTTGACCACATGATGATAAATTACGAGTGAACATAATGATCTGACAGTAGGTAAATCTCACTGTTAAACAGAACTTTTCACTAACGTTGTTAGTGGTGGTAGATAGAACAATTAAATTGGATAAACTAAGGTGAACTAGAATAGTCTTCGAATTCATCTTTTAGTATTTAGAACCGCCGGTGTTCATGTTTGAGATCTTAGAAACTAAGAGTTGCTGATCCTTTGCGATAGTCCAGAACGGGTTACGATTAAACGTGCGATCATACCACTTCTAGATAACTATTATTTTTGTATCTACGCACCTTATTACTACCAATTTTTTGTACATTCAAAACATATGCTTAAAAGACCGCTTCCATACGTTTAAAATAATAGACTCATCAAAATGTGCGAATTTTACGAGTTGATATTAACTGTTTAGCTCTTTCTTACTATGTTTGTTTTCATAAGTAAACATGCTCAAAATTACATTCAATATGTAAGAAATCACACCCTTCCGGATGAACGTTTTCACTCCTTATGTTTACTCAGTCAATATTATAAACCAGTCACTTGCTGAAACCTTTCCTAGAACTACAAATCTGTGTGAACATAACGGCCTCTGATCGTTTCCCTTCCAATTTGAACAGCTTTATGAAAAGAACAAAACCTTTTACCTGCACTTTACGTAATTGCTTTTTACATTTTTGTTTCCTTTGTATTCTCTTAAGTTTTCTCCGTTTTTTGGTGCATATAATGTAACGCTAGTACTGTAGTAATTTTGTGTTTAGATAAGAAATAATATACGTGATATGTGAATATTTCAAACTACGAAGAACAAAAGTATGAGACACCATACGTTTGTTTGGTAAAAATACTAATTCTAAATAAGTATGGAGCGTTCTGCCAAAACTTTATTAAGCATGGGTTACTTTTACTAACCATTCACTATGCAAAGGTTTATAGCATTTATACATCAAGGAGTTTAGAAATTTATGTTTACCCACAATCCACGAAATTTACATTTCATACACTCAGGGAGTTTTCAAAGACGTGGTACCTTGATCGCTTTACATAAATAAGTTGAAAAAGCATTTTCTTGGCAGATATATGGAGAAAACCCACAAATTACTAAACGACACATTTCTTAACGCTGGGAGTTTAGTAAAAATATATTTCTTTTGATGAAAGCTAGGTATTTTACATAGAAATTTAAAATAAAGTAATAAATTATGAACTAAAAATGAAGGATTATTAGAACATTAATTAAGTAATCCTAACATATTTAGAAAATCATATTTACCACACGGTATAGTTTAGATTGGCGCTCAAGTGTCTCCAAAGGCATTTGTAATATGAGGCTTATTTTAAACAGTTAAGCAGTTTAAAAATATGATCTACATACTTGTAATGTGATTAGATCATTCAAAAATCCATCCAGATAACGAAACAAAAAATTATACGTAATCAGATGTTGGGTATTATGTTGATTTTGAAACGAAAAATCATTCTGCAGAGCTGTGATGCTGTTTTAAATAGCTGGTTAACATGAAAATATACTTTTGCAAAGCGTTTGCACATGAGTTACAAATTCACTGTCATGAATTATAAAGATCTGTAGATTTATTCTAATGAAGAAATCAAGATACATCCGGTTAATTGAAAACATTGCTATTGTAGAGGTAAAGAACCCGAAACGTTAGACAGATCCCTTGGTTAATTTTTTTAGCTTTCATCAACTAAACAAAACAAGAGGCAATAAACCTAAAAGACAACCAGTAGTAATGCCGACGATCCGTCCCTAAAAATAAAGGAACATACTTTATGAGTGTTAATAATCAGCCTTAATTCCAATCACAAATAACACAAGCTTAAAATAATTTGAAGTATTTTACTACCGCAAGATTATTTTTAATGCTGAAAATTTAGCATATCAGTTGCAGTATTGACACATGCTAACAGTCAAAACAAGACAAATTATTCACTAAAAGAAAAAGACACTACACTGCACTAGAAACTTGGACCTGTAATACAATCAGAAAGCACTGGTCTGACCAAGTTTTACTGTTTGTGGGGTTAAAAACCTGATTACCATATATGGTCATAACGTATGAGCAGGAAGTAGTGTGCACTGAACTAAATCCCTATGACACACATGCACAGTTAGTGGAAATTAACAAGATGTATAGCGGAGCAAAAGTAGTATTGGTGCCCATGACATGTTTCTAAAAAAGTGAATGTGAAGAATAATGTTGCATTCCAAGATCTAGAAGACGGAAAATGGATGCATCTAACTCACTGTAATCGATTCGAACTCTTGAAGTCAAGATATGTAATTGACATAAGATTCAGTTATTATTATAGCTCACCAATCCACCATATCAAGAAACCTTCAAATATGGAGAACCTTATGTATAGTGTTCTTAAGATTCGATGTGGATTAAATTCCACAATAATTCAGGGAAGCAACATAGACTAATGGCACAAAGCTTTAATAATTGTGCATTCACAACCCTAAAGATTCACTTGGTTGGTTAGGTAGGATACTTTAAAGTAAGTCCCTAGATTTTATCTACGGTTTATGGACACGTTATGGACTCTTGATTAAAAACCACCTGATAGTTGATAAAAAATAAAGTCTTCGGATAATTACTGTTCCCATAAACACATTTGTTACTGAATAGTCATTTTTTATAAATCATTATGTAGACCTGTAAATGACAGATTCAGCGATCCGCCTAGAAGTATATCAGACCCAGTATTTGCAATAAATTCAATTTTACAAAGAAATTAGAAGAGTCATAGTAATTCATTCCTAAAAATGATGGTTCCTAAAGATATTTTACCGAAAGTTCTACAGTTACATTTTTAATCTACAAGTGACCATAGAAACTTCAAAAACTGGCATTGTCTAGTCATCATGCGTAATAACATTTTTATGAGTCCCAGGAATTTTCATATATTGTTCATAGAATCCCTTTTTCAACTAGCTTCCCATTAAGCAATCGAAAAACGAAATTTCCTGTTCATAACTTCTATGGTTTTTCTATTGGACTTAAGGGTGCTTACCAATTCGACCATTTTACTCACTGAGTTGAAATACATAATTTAAGACTACCCGACCTACCAATTTATCGCTATGATGAAGGGACTATGGTAATTTAATTCAATCTAGTTTTTGGTAAAAAGGACTCGTCTTTTAGCTGATAGCCCACAAGTATATAAATCCCTACAGAATTCCTTGGTCTAAGATTCATTCCAGAGAAAGACTATGAGTACTACACGAAGAAAGTTCTTGGCTTTGCTTAATGGTCTTGGATGACTAGCCTATATCATATACCTATAGTCAACATTGTTAAAACGATCGATTTACCACATTTGGTAGAAGTTTAAGATAACGTGTAAAAACAGGTAGACATTTCAATGTCCTAAATACATCTGTTTTAGGATTTGCGTTAAAGCTGAGGACAGTAGGCTTAGATGGTGCGCCTGACTTCAGAACAGTCAGGGTAAATTTCATGGTGAGGCAAAATGAGTCAAAGCTTCTAATAATTAGGACTGGACAGTGCAAATTTTGCGAAAAACCAATGACAAAAATTGATAGATTAGATGTTTATAATGTGTGAATTAAAGTTGTCAGAGTTACATAATAAGTAAGTTTTCTTTACAGTTGAATAGAGTACCACACTTTTGTGACCGGCGATTTCCAAATGAATAAAAGGTGGAGTAAGTCGTCTCAAAACATGAATCAACAAATGTGGCAGTTACGTTGGAGTTAGAATATGATAATAACCATGAGTCCGGATCGAGGTTCCTGTTAAATTTGTTTCCGGACTTCCTGATCTTTTATGCAAACATCTAACACTTAATGCAACCTAGTAACCAAATAAAGATGCGGGATCGGGCGGAAATTTTTTTAAGTGTTAGTAATAATACCAAGTAACTTAAAAGGAAAAAAGTATGGTAAGGCCTGAGCCTGAAACCCAATACTTGAAAGTTCAGTGCTGTATAAGTTTGCACCCGACACATGTATTGATTTTAGTTGATATGGTTATTAACAACTTTGAAAACGACGCTTGAAAAACATGATGTACCTGAATGCTGTAACTAGAACTTACTATTGCTATAGACCAACGAACTGAACTGCTGGCTAGTTGGGATGCAGACAATGGAGGAACGGAAATGCCAATTTTTTCCATGAACTTTTCAACGTAGCCGACAAGTCTGTAATAATAGTGGAAACATTTTCCTCTTTTATTGAAATGTTATTGAGTTGAATAGGTCTAAACGTGACTCACACATAATACAGTAAGTTTATAAATCCCTGATGTTTTGTTGCTATATCTAAAAGGGAAAAGCCTAGCTGTGATGATTTTGGAGAGGACTAAAATATACTCATACTTAGGAAATATACTACATAAACAAATTACGGTAAAAGCCCTCATAAATTATAAAAACGTAGCTTAGATATCATTCAATTGAAATGTTTACAAGTAGTACTATCCTCTGAATTTTAGTTGTGAATAATTTAATGAGAAGACGTATTTACCTAAAATATAGTAAATCGAGAAGTTATTTTTGATATTCAACAGACGAGTTAAAATGCGCGTCATAAATGGGCTCTTGAAATCACCTATCACAAACCATCTATGTTTACAGGGTGGGAATAAACCACCACATTTAGGTTTAATTAGTTCATCTGATCGGTAAAACTTAACTGACATAATTAATTCGTGTGAAAAAGTCAAGATCTTTCAGAATTATAGGCCCTTCCGTAAGTTCAGCTGAGAAAATACAACAGGTTGTGTTTTTAACCAAACAAAGAACTAGCACAATAAACTCATCCCAAAATTTTAAAATAACTCAAATTAGTTGCGATCGATCTGTATCACTGAATCGCTTAAATTTCTCTAAGTTGAGTGATTGTAGCCAAGCTTTTACTGCTTAGGAAAAAGGGATATTTCTACTGGTTTAAAATGAGAAAAGTCAGACTATTCAATAATTACAAAACTAATTTACGAGTTAAATGAACCTAGACACTGGATTCATACTGAGGGCTGAGTTGAGGGACGGATCCCAATTAGATGTGATTACAAACTCACCCTATGCCAAAAAGGTCGGAAACAAGATTTCCTAGACCGGCAGCTAGAAACATGAAAATTATCAGAAATACAGGTACCAGCCATTGTCGAAATGCCCAAGAATGTTGCGAATTGCACGTCAATGTACTCCCCCTATGCCAAAACGATGATAAGAAGTGATAGTGTTTAAATCTCACTTACAGCTACTATCATAATTGCATTATCCAGGAAACCAAATCCTATGAAAGGGAGACAGTTACCTATAAAAACTAAGATACGATGCATATTCTTTCTCGTGAACTCACCACACTTAAGCTGCGCATATGTCAAATGAGCTACCTCAACTTGTTGTGCACTCACTGGGGAGGCCGGTTTTTCCTTGATGCACTTGGATAATTCTTGGTACAGGAGCATTTTGTCACTTGGTGACAATTTACTAATAATCCTGCAAATCCACAGGTTCTCGGACCGTCGATTGAAACTTCCACATAACGGAGAACACTGAACGAAGAGGCTTCTATTTACACAGGTCAGAGCCCTTCTTCCTGGACAGACAAAACTTTTGCACCAAAACATGTAACGCACTGATCAATTTTAAGACGCCCCTGTCCAACAATCAATATCCGTTGTAGCTCGTATAGACCGATCACTTTGTTTGCGCTTGCTTCTTGTTGTTTCGGTAAGAGCCAATGTCTTCGGTGATGCAAAATGCAGATAGTCTGGCTACCAAAACGCACTGGTATAATGAGTTTGACTGTTATTTGCAGGTATGTGTATCTCATAATCTGAGTAGTTTGTCTCAAAATGATAGGCTTTTGGATACCGGTATCTATCTCAACATCAGGCAGGAAGTCGTTTGGTTGCAATGTAAACGGCAATAGGGAGAAAATTCGAATGAGAAGAGGAGCTTGTTATTTCAAGGACTGAATATTTCGTTGACCCTAATTAGGCCTGAAAAAAATGTGATTTGATTCAAATGGTTGTGGACGGAATAGAAGAATCTTTCGCTTAACAGGCTTCCGCGTCTAGTAGCAGTGGATCACCAATACCTCCAGGCAAGAACCTAGCTATATTAACGATAAAAGAGAAAGAAAATGAATTGGTAAATCATAGTAGGATACTATCCTTAGTCCTTAAGAATAGATCAAGTCGCCTCTTAAAGGACTCCTGGGAAGTTGCTTGTACTAGCTCAGCCGGCAGCGAATTCCAGCATTTGACGACTTTTTAAGAGTGAAAGTTGTGCCTGCAGTCCGTTCTACTATGTTGTATCTCTAATTTCTGGGTGTTACCCCTTAAGTTAGTGTTGGGACTAAGCTTAAGTAGGTGTTTAAGAGGATATCCAGGAGTGTTAAGGATGCTGTAAGCCATTAGGTCACCTCTAAGACACCTATACTCTAATGGGTAAAAGTCGAGTGTTTGAAGGCACTCATCGTAAGGTTTAAATTTGAGTCCCCGAACTGATTTCGTGGCTCGCCGTTGGATACGCTCCAGAGTGTCCTTATCCTTTTGGAGTGTAGGAGGGAATACTATGTTCCCGTACTCTAAATGGGGACGAATAACACTATTGAAGATTGTGTGGAAAGTTCTCCCGTCAAACTGACCAAAAATGCGCTTCAATGTTACCGGTGCAAGATTTGCTCGAAGGGCATTTCTGTCGCAGTTGGCGTAAGACTTTATGTCGTAGGGCACCAGGACTCCTAAATCTTTTTCGACTCGGGATACTACTAGAGAGAAGTTTCCTAAGTTGTAACTGTAATCTGCGACGTGTCGCAGATGGACTACTTTACACTTTGAAGTGTTAAAGGTAAGTCCGTTGTCGTCTGCTCAACTTTGAAGTCGAGTCAGATCCTCGTGAAGTGCCTGTATATCCTCTTGGTTGCGTATCTCTCTCCAAAGTTGCACGTCGTCGGTAAAGAGCAATAAGTCTGACGTTACCTGTTGAGGAAGATCATTTATATAAATCAGGAAGAGAAGAGGTCCTAGTACTGAGCCCTGGAGGACCCCACTAGAACATTCCATAGCGTGTGATAAATTGAAGTTTACCCTGTGAGAAATTGAAGTTCAACACTATAAAATCGATTGTTTAGAAATGGAGCAAAATTCCATATCAACCGTGAATCGACATCCATCAGCTCGAGCTTGTTGATAAGACACTTCTAATGGACCCCATCAAGGGCTTTCAAAAATCGATGTTGATCACATTCACCCCAAAACCGTGATCGAGGATAGCATCCCGTGTGCCGTACAACATATTAGCCTAATTGAGTAATTTATTAAAGTAAAGCCCGTAGTATTTGTAACAACTTGCTATTGCCTGTAAACCAGCATGCTTCACGCAACATATCGCTATTTGAGAATACATTATTGTTACCTACTTACACCAAGATACATGCGAAATTCCTCTTTTCAGTACAATGTATCTCGCCTGAAATACCCACAAAAATCCAGTCTCGTATTCAGCATCCAATTGACGCACCACATTTTAGGCTGCACGATTCAGCCTGAATTCAACAGTCGCCAATTTATGTAACAATATTTTGTTGTATGTTTTCTACAGGAAAACTTTTGTTATGATCCTGAAGAAAATGCCCAAACGATTTTGACTTAATAAATTACATAGCAATTGTAAGTCTGATCTTGAATATCTATTGGCATGCCTCACGTAGGCAGTTTATAGAAATTAGTATTCAATGTGATACAAAATGACAACAGTACAAAACAACGAGTGTTAGTGCTTTATTCATATCCGTCATTGCTTCGGGGTTTTCATCACACTCATACGATTTTTCCAGTACTTTGTCCATTGGTCCCCGGCTATGCTACATTGAACGAGTGTGGTCAATGGGACAGCATATTCTTCTCGGTTTAGACATTGGCACTATCAGACTAGCCAGTGTCGTAAACGAGAACATAATGAAACATGTTTCAGGCTCTATCTATTTATTTGAAACAAAGTAGGACTCTACGTGAGTTGGTAGGCAGTAAAGTACATTTGCCACTAGCGGAGTCTTTATTGCTAAGCAGTTGTTTTGTCCGACAATCAACCAGAACTCATAGATGACCTTAGGTAATCAAGGCTCAGTAAGAAGGTGGATGATTGCAACTCTGTGCCCAATATTAACTTGCCTCGAACGAAGAAGAAGAACTCGAGACCAATATTCACCAGTTCAAGATCATTATATTTTAGACATTCACTTATATACACACAAGACAAGACCACAAAGCAGGCCAGTTGGGTAGCATTATTAACATAGAACAACAACATTAATGATCGGAAAACGGAATAGTGGATGCACAGTGAGTCCATTCCTGCTTACGAGCGAAAAATACCATATCAACAAATTATGATTTAAATGAGATCTTAGTATTATGACAATAAGAAAAAATCAAGCAAGAATACATGATAAACGTTCAATCAATATGTAAAAACAAAATCGTAGAAAAATAGCTTCAAATTCGTTCCCTCCATTTCCAGTCAGACGACAATAGTGAGTGTGCGACCATCCAGTCAATATTATTGGTGATAAGATGTGACTCAGATTTATAAGCAGGCGACAACTTCAATCGGAGTAAGATCAACGACCAATCAAACTAATAAGCCTCAGATGATAGACACATACTCAAGTACGGACAGAGCGCATGAGAGGAGAAATACGAGGACACAAAAATAAGACATTTGTTTGTGCTACAAGTTCCTATGAAAACAAGTTATGAAAATAGAAAGAATGGATGGTCACATTCTGTCTGGATTATTGAGTCTCTTTAGAAGTAGGATGAATCATGTGTGTATTAGTACTAGACACTACGCATTATTTCTGACATACTACGTAGTATAGGTTGAACCCTCACTATTCTCGTTAAGGTGAAGTTCCCCGTGTCCATCGAATAACAGACCCTATTGCTACGTAACTAACAAGCCCCCATAAGTTTACAACAGTTGTATGTACTTTAGAATGAAAATTACCATTATGTTTCATTTTGACCCCTTGAGTATGGTCATAAGAAGGTGTTACAATCAAAATCGGTTTTCCAAACGCTCCATCTTTGACTAGATGGTAATAACCACTACAGTTTCATTCCTGTGACAGAAGTGATCAAATTACGTGCACAATTCTTAGGCACTTGGACTGCCTTTCCTTCATATGGACTGACCGTGCTCTCTTTATCTAATTAACTTGCTAAATTTTCCGTTATACTGCCACTTAACCTATGTACTTTTTCTAGTTGTTCTTCGCACTCAACGTGTATCCTTATTCTACTACCACTTTCATTGGACGCAATCAACTCAAGTGCATAATTCATCGAATTATGAATGAAATTCACTTTGGAAGCAATTGCACTGCAGTAAGTCTTGTTAAGATGCCAAAGATTATCATCAAGCTTAGAGCCGCGAAATGAGGATGTATCGTAAAAAATTGGGGCGCAACTGGTAGGGACTGAGTAAAATTACCACACTTGACCGTCACTTCAATTGGAACATGCTCTTTTTTCTTGACAGACGTATCCCACAATAAGTTAGATTGTTAACCGAAGTATTTCACATTTTCGAACAATCTTAGTTCTTCACTGAGGTAAAAAGATAGAGCTTCGGCAGAGTCATGCCCTCTACACTATGTGTTCCACAAGGTTGACTTTGGAAATATTGGAGCATTTAAAGCATAGCATTAGGCACCATGTTGAATTATTACGACTGAAAATCTCATCGGTGTACAAACGATATATTAACAAGAGGGAACAATGGTACAAGGCAGTCACATATCATGTTTTGGTCTAATTGTCGTTGCTAAAAAGAGACAAGCCGTATGTTGCTAGGTACTTGTCCGTGGTTTGGAGTGATGCCCATGTTTTGTATACCCCTACAAGATGGGTATCAGGGAGGGTAGCGTCACTGACCAGCAAACATGATAATGGAGTGATAACTTCTACCCGCCTGTGTTTGCAGGGTAGAACATTTTTTTAAATTGCGGCTACTTATGGTCTGGTGGAATGTCACGAACCAAGGTATTGATGCTGATTTATTATGCAAAATACCTTTTTAAATCGTATTTAAAAGTCTGGGTTAGTTTAACTTCCTACAGAGTAATCCTACCACAAGCAAACTAGACAATTAGCTGTAAGCGAAGCCTGTTCAAGACCTTATAAAATCTACAAAAATGGCCCAAATAGCTCTGACAGAATGAGAGACAGTCATTTGTATATCAGAATAATGTTTTTGGCACTATATTTTATAACTACACATATTCCCACACTTTCAGCTTCTTTCTGAACCACCCTTATTCATACAGTTCATTATGGACTAATACCTTGTGTACATTTATTTTTTTAACATATTAGAATGCTCTTGCTGAATAAATACCTTAATAAAAGAGAATTAGACTGAGTAGTCATACCTTAACTATTCCTCGATGAACATTGTCTGCTCTGCTTCTCGTCCCTTCTTTTTCTTATACCTTTCTTCAACCACATTGAGATATGCCACCGAAAACAGATATTGGAAGGGAGACTGCGTTCTGGACCATCATTAAGGCCTCAGATATTCCAGAGAGAGATAAGGTTGCGGGTTCTGGATGCCCCCCAACTTCACGTGGATCTACACTCGATCACCAGTTGCACGTCGCAACGAGACCTTCATAAAGCGCGCCAACTGTGATATTAATAATAAGAGTCTTACTAAAGGCATTTACATTCATATCTCATAGAGTATCAACTCAGCAGGGTAATTTACCACAGTGAAAATTGTATCATTTAAAACAGTATTATCTTGCTCGTAAACTGGCATGCCTCATGTAATCTGATATATAGTCGCCTACCAAGCCCAACCACCAGAAGGAAAATAACTCGATAAACAAGTGGTGTTATTTGACCCAAATATAACCTCCGTTCAGTAGATACAGAAAATTTTAAAGGTGGTCGTAATGGATTTATCAACATATGAAGCATGAAGCCCTAATTTAAGCATATCAATCCTTCACTATGCAACACAGAACAACAGGAAATATAATGATCACACAACGGAAGAAAATAAACATATATTTTACCTGTAAAGTCTTAATCTTAATGGAAGGTTGTCGGTTAACTCCTAATCATTTAACTTAGATTGTAACAGTACAAATTAAAATGAAAAAAAAACATAAAAGATGTAATGTACAGTACCTGTATAGTTTTTAAACAATTGCATACAGTTAACAAATACTCAGAGATCAGGACAATTTCAGTCTGCATCACAGGTCAGTAATCGACCTTTAGCTCTCTCAGAACGTGAAAGATCAAAGTTCTCAATAGCGATTAGCTTTTATAACTAACGGAATATGTGATCTCCATCGTTTAGGGGTGTTCAATCTTGTGAATAAAGCAATAATAACCAGTCACTAAATTTTACTGCCATCGATGACAGCGACTGGGCAAAAACAGTAAGCCTGACATTGAGAAACTACACGTCAAGAGAAACGTTAGAAGACTATAATTAGAGACAAAGTGAACGGTTTTATATTCTTGTAAATAAGAATTTGTAGGGAACTTGCAAATATAAGGGATAGAAAGTGTTAACTATACATTAAAGTAAAAACAACAGGTTTTTATCGCAAAAACGTGACATAGAGGAGTATTCACACGTATCCATAAGAAGACACAAAAGGATGCTACACCCCTAACCCTTTTTCGTTCATGACAGTCCATATATGAAATAGTCAGTAATAACTTTCTTGATACCTATCTTTATATCAAATGGCTTGGTCGGATGCAAATTGATCCCACTTGATTTCTGATATCCTTAAGCATGAAATACCTCCAGCGTAGTAGCCGCCACATTGGATGAAGAGAAAGTCATCACTATTCGCTGGGATCTATTACTTTCGTCCTCCGAGGCAAAACTGTTGGGTAAAGATATTCCTAAACTTAAAAAATGAATTACAAACTTTTCCAGGGACTATACGCAATAATATTCCTCCTGCAAAATAACATCTCATAGGATTACTTTGGAATATTCTTGTTGGAATATCCTCCATGTCTTCGCAACAATAAACGTAAAGAAAACGAGTCTTGACAAATTTCGACGTTTAGTATTTTATTATAGGGTAGGTCGTACTACTATCAATAATTAGATTTTAGTAGGTTTGGGCTCCTTGTTTAAATCATTACTAATCAAGGTCGTTGAAACAAGCAGATCTTTGAGTTTTGGAAGACGGTATCGCGTTTTTGTGTTTGTCAACATGATTCAATTTTTACTTCAGTCATTCTGACCTCTATTAACTATAAACCTGACTGTTTTTAGTAAAGATTGAGTTTAACCTTTATTGTGTTATTTGAAATCTACGGATACTATTACAAACTTTCTAAAACTGTCAGTCTGTTATCAACAACAAAAATTTAGTCTGTCAGTCTACATTGGATATAGTAGTGAATTATTCTTTATTGATATGATGCGTTACATTTGTGGAACCTGTGTGTTTCATCTTAAAGTTAAATCATTATCGTATTAATTACATATCATCAATACAAGAAATTTCGTGTGTGTTTAATATCTTAGCAGGTCCTTTGAAGTGTGCTACACATAGTGAAAACTTAATTGGTTATAGAGCTTGGTAGAAGCAACATATTTTTTCAAGGGAGAGGCAGGTAAATATGAGTCTAATACCCAGTTTGCGTAAATCAAAATAAGCATATCAAGCGGGTTGTTCCGGTATATGGTCGTTATGCTTGACGAAGCGCCTCTAGTTGTTAGTAACCGCTATAACCAAACTGACCAATACCATTATCAGACGTCTGTATAGCTGTTTGCTTTGAGGATTTATTTATCACTGCAACCTACAGGGTCGTTTGATTCTGAAAGTATCAAATTATTAGGCTCGTAAGTGTTTGTATATCACCATGGTTGGTTTATCCGGTATTTCTAAAATAAGTTTGCCTTCATGAAAAACAACCAACTAAGTGTCACTCTTTACAATGCTTTCATGAATAAATCACCCATAAGTATGGGCAAAGTTAAAAACTGCACATATTGAGGTCTAGTTTTGTCCAGTAGTCAAGTGATTTGCTAAGCAGATGCGTTTAGCATGAAAGCAATATTTCTGTGATGTTTGTAGGAATTGTTTTGCATTTGATTGAAAAATTCACCTTACCAGACTTAAATGTCTTCATAGATGCAGCGTAGGCACTAAAGGATGATAGTTAAATGCAAGTTGTCCTCCTACATCGGAAACTAGACTTTGATGCGTTACCAGGTTTGCTAAACTGACATGAAAGTAGCCCGCCATCGGTATCTGCGCTTAGAGACAAAACGTTATGGTATAATGCATCTAGGTATTCCAGCGTTTCAGACTGATAATCATCCATTCGCAACGAGGAGCCTGGTACGTATGTACATTGGCTCATGTTGCCATGGCCTATTAGCAAAGAGAGATGAATTTGTCATGCCAAATCCCGTAATTTTTGAGAGGTAACAGTTTGATTGGTGAAAAAAGTCTAGCCATCAAAGATTCGATTTGAAAAATATAAATTAACGAAATAAAGGCACAACGGATATGAAAAACGCAGAAGGTTAGAACTTGGGGACGACAAAGAATGGGTGCACATGCGTTACTACAAACAGTTTTGAGCGATATCTTTAACCAGTGGCTACAAATTACATGCAGATCACAAATTGACAGTTACAAAGAAATCAAAACCACTCGTTAGATAAATAAGACGGTATCTCGACAAATTCAAAGCATTACAGACTTGGTCTTCAGTAAAGGTTCTTCCAGTGTAGTGTGATGATATTTCCACCCTGACATTACTTGATCCATTTAACCAGTTAAACAGTGGATAGTTCAGCATTTCCTACGTTATAAAAGTTAATGTAATTTTCACCGTGGGAAGTAGAGGGGGCTGAGTGGCTTATTCCAGTCCTGGGGGTTGTAGTATCTCAGTCGGTCCAACTTTCTTTTGAATGCGCCGGGAGATAAAGCCACGGAAAAGTTTGTTATTCATGAAATAATTGCCTTGTACCCTTCACAAAACTTTGAGATGGCTTTAATTGAATCCCTGACATCATGGATATCAACACAGGTTTTCGGAACATTTTGCTGATGGTAGACTTTGAAGCTGTTTTAACCTTTAGTAATGAATTTTGTCAGTAAATATAAGCAGATTTGTCAGTCCTATAAAATCATTTGTGGGATAAAGTTTGTTTCCGCATTTCTAGTCTTTATGCAACTGCACCATCAAAAAGTTAGTCTGTGTTGTTAAGCCAGTTTGATGAGATAACAGTGTCTGGTTATCAGCATGTCGCTCTCATATATCCAAGCGAGAAATAGCATGGTAGTAAATTAATTCAAACAGTAAAAACAAAACAGACGTTAAGCAGATATGATCGTTGGCGTTTCTGGATTAATTTTAACTAAACATTTTAGTCTGCATAGTCATTCTAACGTTGCTTAGGAGGCTTAAATATTTTCTTAACTGACACTTGTTCGTCCTTCGATAGGGCATTTGCAGCGACCATTAAATCACTTACAAACAGGTTGTGATAAAAACCCGTCGTTTGAATGGTCAGATAAGTCAGTTATGTTGTAAAATACTCAACCCTCTGTTATAATCTAAGGTAAATAAATACGACCTTTGCACTGTCTTACGTTTTTAGAGCTTAAAAAAGATTAGTTGTTTTCGATAGATGACAAAATACTTAATTTTTATTTTTCACATGAAGTTTATAGAATAAACATTTTAATGCTTCATCACTACTATGAACTGTCAGTGTTTTTCAATCACTAGTTTGTCCTTTATTTTTTTATATAACTTACCTCTTGAAGTGTGCTAATTGTCTACTTTAAACCATGTTTTTGGAAGTAATTATTGGGATTTTGTTTAACATCACTCATTGTTACTTATACTTTTAAAATTTAGAGTTCAGGTTTTCTGTCAGATAAACTGCTATTACGTGTAAATAAATAGTTTCAATTATTCTACACGTGTATACTAAAGAGAATGCCAAAAGTTTATTTGATTGATTTTATGTGACTGGATTTCTTTACGTTATCGTATCAACATGAATGATTTTCAGAAGTTATTGTTAATTTTTGGTGGATTTGTTTCTTATATGCTGGCTGATGGATACACTTACTCTATGGGTATATTATATTCGGAGCTCATGAGTGCTTTCCATCTTAGCAGTGTTGAAACTGCCACCCTACCTGGAATGATTTTCTCAATGCCTCAATTTTTTGCACCCTTTCTGTGTCCATTACTTGACACTTATGGATTTTCGTCAGGTTCTGCATGGGGTGCAATGTTAATGTGGATCGGATGCTTTGGTAAGTTTAAAATATGATTATAATTTCAAACTAAATATACTATTTTAGTTTCCTCCTTTGTGAACAGCTTTCACATTTTATACTTGACTCTGGGCATATTGACCAGTATTGGACTTCAGTTGACATATTTATCCGCACTGATGTCAGTTACTGCCCAATTTGAGAACAGTTCATAGTGAGTTGAAATGTTAACCTTGGTTTTCACATGAGCAATAAAGTTGCAGCTGTTTTCAGTTTTTTGACTGGTTAGCAACAACAAACTACATTGATCTACATGCAAACTAAGTCTTGGGTATAAAATGCGTAAGATGAATAGTTAAAAGTTTACCATATAAATATACATTTATGTGGTGTAAAGGTAGAACTATTATGGCTGTGTTGGATGAACCCTTTAAAAATTCTCTGTTTTAATGATAGCACAGAGAGTGTTAGTACTTCACTTTTTATACCTTAAACGCTGGCAAGTGGGAAAGCAGAATCCTAGCTAAAGATGCTTGTTTGACCTTCATTACAAATATAAAACATTCAAAAATAAATCTGTATTTTCATGATAATCTTGCATCTGATCAAGAATAAATTCTTGAGAATGCTAGTTTTAAGGAGTCGAGTGTGAATTTAAGTAAGTGAACTTCCAACATCCTGATAAAATTTTAATACATTTTAATTATGATAATATATACAGTTCCCTTGGAAAATGGTAATATTTTAAAACTAAGGCTTGACACCAGAATCTTACGTACGTTGATGCAGACGTAAAAACAGGAAGAGCTCTTGGAATATGTGGCTGCGAAAATGAATACATCTACATTTTAATTCTTTTTTTTCAAAGCTTCTAATGAACTCATATATATTTATTTTAGCTTCTTTGAGATTAGTGTGGTCTCGCTATTCCCTTTTTTTGTCTGATTTGTTACTTTTTCACTGCAAACAGTTATTTTCCTGTGATAAAGAAAACGATAGGTATAATAAGCCAGCAGAAATATGTAGGTAAAATTAATATGACGAATTGTACGTATAAAATATCCATATGGTAGGTAAATCAATGAAAAAATACTTTGAATAAAAACACAAGCAAGATAGCTTTCGTTCACGGAAAAGATGTACCTTGATTTGTATAAAGAGCAGACCTCTCATTGACGTGTTTTACATTATACATTCGAAAGTCAGATTAACATTTTAACACCACCACAGATAACCCAGGTGATAGAAAGTATTTCGGGATTTATTGCACGTAGACTAACTGCATTATCTTTACCAATACAAGTAATTAGAGACAATATGAACTTGAATATTTTCGACAAGTTTTAACCAAGACTAAGTCAATATTCAAACTCACTCCACTAACGTAGAAACAAAAAGCGCACAACATTTAAAGACAGCGTTCTTCCCTATTATCGCTGTTCGATCACCTTTTTATCTGATCCCCTTCTTACCTCTGTTCTGATGTAAAGTGTAGTGACTTAAAGTGACACCCATTTGTCTCAGATACTGAATTATTTATAACTATAGACCTACATAAGCTAAAAGTTATCAGGCACTTTACCAGTGTTCCAACTGTTTCTGAATGTTTCATTTCGGTTACCGAATGGTTTTTAGTTCAAACTGATTTTTTGTTCGATCATAAGTCCTCACAGCTGACGAATTTTAATCCATGATTAAAGAGCTGTTCGGTAATCATTAGATTTTAATAGCTTTAGAACTTTTCCTGTCCATGACAAATAAATTTATAAAAACAATACAAATCCTACGAAACATTCAAGTAAATAACTCAGTTATTGACTCATTCTTAAGTAGAAGCTGACACTCCACATGTAGCTCTTCTAGAGTTACTGCCGGTCCCAAGCCCGCGTAAAGGAGGAGGGTTGGGCATGGGGTTAGCGACCCCATCCCACAGAAAACTAACTCGCTAAAAAACGCTAACCATAAAAAATAACTCAAACCATCTAAACTCTGCCCTGGGAGTTAGAAGGTCTTCATTTAGAAGAAATATGACGCCTCATGGTGAGAGCCGAGTTCCTTCGAAAGCCATAAGGCCGATGCCCCTTCTATCGATCAATTTTCATGGGTACATGGAACGTCCGAACAATGTGGGAGACCAGGAAGACCAGTCAGATAGCAACGGAAATCAGGAGATACAACTTGGCAGAACTGGGAATCAGCGAAACCCATTGGACCCCAGCTGGACAACAAAGGCTAGATACGGCAGAGATGCTGTTATACTCGGGTTACGAAGGTGAAAATGCTACACACACTCAGGGAGTTGCTCTAATGCTGTCCAATGTAGCACGAAACGCACTTGTAGGATGGGAATTTGACGTATCCAGAATCATCAAAGCATCATTCAAAACAAAGAAGGAGGGGATCACAATGAACATTATCCAATGTTATGCACCCACCAATGATAGCAACGACGACATTAAAGATCAATTCTATGAGAGGCTGCAATCAATCATAGAGAAGTGCCCAAGAAAGGACCTCACCATTCTGATGGGCGATCTAAACGCCAAAGATATCATAGGACTACATGGACTGGGAGAGAGGAACGAAAACGGGCAAAGATTTGCAAATCTGTGTGCATTCGACAAATCGGTCATAGGCGGCACAATATTTCCACACAAACGTATACACAAAGCTACATCGATCTCACCGGACCACACCACACCACAGAGAACCAGATAGATCATATTTGCATCAATAAAAAGTTCCGAAGGACAATGGAAGATGTGAGAACCAGGAGAGGAGCGGACATAGCTTCAGATCACCACCTGGTTGTGGCCAATTTAAAACTGGAGCTAAAGAAGAACTGGACAACTGGAAAAACAGCACCACATAGGTTCAATACAGCCTTCCTTCGAGATACTGACAAACTCAATGAATTCAAGATAGCTCTCAACAACAGGTTCCAAGCCTTACAAGATCTACTGAAGGAAGAAGAAACTACTACGGAGGACAACCTAGAAGGTATCAAAGAAGCATTAACTTCAACGTGTCAAGAGGTTCTGGGCCCCGAGAAGCATCATCACAAGGAATGAATCTCTAACTGGTTATCTAAGCCGATATATGTAGAATGAGGTTCAAACCAATAACCATATGGCAGAGATCCACCAGACTTGATAATACGAAATTTGCCCAGAAATATTAGAGCATAGCAAATATTAGCTTACTATGAACTTTCTTTTTTTTCTTATGTCATTTTCTGAAAAAATTTCCATTAATAAGTTTACTTAACTCGAGGGATATGACAGTTTTCACAAAAAATCGAATTTTTTATCTTCTCTTAGAAGTTTAGCTAAAATATGAATGGTTGTAACAGGAGAACAACAATAATATTAGAATAACCTTGATTTGTTTACTATGTAGACTATTCGCAGTTTTTTGCAATCTCAAAACAACATTAATTATTGTTAAAACAGGTATACATACTTGATGCCATGTTTAAGGAAACGTTTTGATCAAATTTGAAATTGATAAAGAGTTAGATTTCCAATATCTAAGGAATATAAAAAGTGGTAATAACCGTTCATACAATTAATTATCTGTAGGTTATATATATAAATAATTTATGAGAGAAAAATGAGAAACACATGGAAACTGGCTTCTAGAAATGAAATATTAATATCGTATTTTACGTATAATACATTACTACTACAATTATTATTTTTGCCTTAATCTTGTAAAGAATGAGAAGTCCTGACCGTTGTTGCTACCTTGACGTGGTGGTCGGGCTTGCCTATCGTAATGAAGCAACTGAGCTATACTGGCTGGAACAACCGTTCCTCAAGGTCTTACCATGCCAGACAGGTCGGCTGAAGAGCGGTAAGGCTAAAAGCAACAAAACCAAGGTCCGAAGGCGAAGTTGTACTGCTGACTGTACAGAGGTGTGACAGCAGTAAGGTGTTTCCTTCAGACAACCAGCATAACAACGATGCTGCCTTCCCAAAAGGAGGAGTGGGGTTAGAAAAGGTCGACCCTAAAAATGCACACCTCACCTTATCCCACGGATATCCGTCTCCGGCGGTAAGGTCTCAACAAGTACGGAGATAACACAAAAATTACTCATAAAAAGGACCTCAAGCAGCTGTCCCTTGGGCACTGCGGTCACGCTCTCAGGTCACTATGACCACCTCTAATCCGATTTCTTTTTCAGGTACCTCCAGCAGAACCCTTCCACGGTGTGGGCGACCGGGAAGTGATAACCGCCCTCATACCTCTAACAGCACTCAAGACCACTGTATTATTTCGGATGAGAAGTGAATACATAATAAATAGAAGCAAAATACCTTTACGAATTGAAAATAATTGATTTCACCAATGTAAAAAAATCAATGAAGTTTAGCTATTTTCTGAACTTTGAATTCATTTTTAGTGATAAACTGATTCTTATGTATTTTCATTTTTATGATTTGGTCCTATCTTAAATCCTTTCGTATTACTGTACTTGAATAAAATTTTAAGCGTAACTTGAAATCAAACGGATTTGTCTAGGCTTTTCTGTTCTTTGTTATATTCTCAAGTTTAACATCTCTTTATTGTATCTGCATATGTCATTCTTATTGATATTACTTTTGAGGTTCTTCATAACATATTAATACCTGCCGTCTTTTTTGTGTTATATTAATACAAAGATTTCAATACAAACTTTTAGAGAATGTACAACGGTTTTTAATTATATTCACCTGGAAGTCAACTGCAGAAGCTTCAGTTATTGTATTCTTCTTAAACCTTTCTTGATAGAAAAATAAAAATTCATGATGAATTTGCATTTTAATTTCATTCAGAGATTTATGAAGTAATCTGAACTAAGGTATCTAAGATGTGAATACTGTTTTGTCCAATTTTTTGATATATAGTTTGGATTCAGTGCTAGTATTAGTAAATTAAATGAACAAACTTAACCTGGCGTAGTAAATGATCATTTTCTTAGCGTAAGATAATTATTAAGTTGACCTAAAATTCATGGGAAAAGCTACAGCTATCGAAATGCTAGTTTCCTGAACAGATACTCAAGTTATTTTCAATAGTTATTTGTCACTAAAAAATTTTATGTTTATGGATATTGATCTTTATTACTGACTTTTCCTTGCAAAGCACTTTTTAATTTAGCTTCTGCGGTTTTCCACGACAAAACTGCATATTATTTCCCAAAATGTTTTTACATTTAGTTTTGGTTTAGCCATAGGACTCACTATGTGTGGTTCAGGTGTTGGTGCATTTGGGTCGAATTACCTTATTGCTTGGCTCCTAAGTATTTGGAATTGGCGTGAGGTGTTATTGATCGAATCTGCCATACTTCTGAACATTTTGGTTACAGCATCGTGTTCTCATCATTTAGATGCAGAACTAAACGCGAAAACATTAGTGAAACATGAGCTGAGTTATCCTGACGATGTAAGTCATCATAAAGGCTGTCATTGTTTAAGTAAAACATAATGTCACAATATTTTATTGTTCAAATCACGCAAAGTTAAAGTGCGTTTATGGTCTCAAGTGGAACTTTTCTTAAGATCTCTCTAAATTTCGTTTCGTAGCTATTTAAAGCACTGATTTGGCGATCGACATATATTATGAGAAGTTATGCAGCAACTTTTTAATGACTGTTTCAGATGAACTTACAGAAAAATATTTTTTAATTATCTACCAGAAGCATTAATTATCCATCACACTAGACTACGCTTCAATAGGGAAACAACTGATTATAAACAGGATTGTACTTCCTAAACATATTTCGGGTTTCATTTCATACATTGGTTTTTATCAAAGGAACAATACAGTGTTTCTTGAAAGGATATTTATAACTGTTCCCGTGATTAAATAATGTTTAACAGAATTCATCCATCATAATTGGGATACTACTAAAAAACTTTTTACTATGCATATTTTCAGGCTTTATTTATGAGTTTATGATCAACAATCATGGATACCCAAATATAGGAATTACAGTCTCAACAATATGCTTGTTTATTGGATTAGACAAGCTAATTCGTTGCCTTTTGTTTGGACATCTAGCATAAAATTCTGAAAGAACGAAGGTACATTACTATGTATCTGCTTGAATATAATGACATCAGTTTAAATTTTATGAAGTTGAGGTTTTTCTTGCAATCATAGAATTTCCTCACTGTCGTATAGTATTTTTGAGCTATGTACATGTTTTCACTAAAGTAATTCCGTGGTGCTGGAAATGTTTGTTCTGTAAATTAATAATATTGGTCATTTTGTGTAGGTATGTAGAAACGGCTGTTTCAAATAAGTTGAAATGAATATACTTTATGTGTTAATCATGCGAGCTGCGACAATAGTTTCAGGTCATTCTCCGTCATCACCTTAAAATTGCCATTAAGCGCAATCGGTTGTAAGGAGACGCATTTAAACCTGAAGTCACTAAAGCTTAGGTCTGCTGATTATAATGTGTGTAGATTATAACGTGACACCCATAATATCATTTGAGTGAAACTTTTGGAAACATTATCTTTGCTCAGGAAAAGAAGGTGTACTAGGTCACGATGGTTCAGACACCGAAAGGAATATATGCATTTACTATTTGTGAGGTATCCTACTTATAATCGAAATCCAATAAGTACTATTGACTGCATTGCCGTTCGCTTCAAACGCCATCAACTCTGAGATGCAAGTACATCCGTCTATCAATTAAGGGATGAGTATACTGTGCGGTAGTTTGTTCTGTTTTACTTTACTGCTGCGAAACTTGACCATTAAGAGTAGAAGATATTCGTAAGCTATTATTATTTAACCACAGATGCCTTAGAAATATTGCTCGCATCTCCTGGGATCACCGGGTAAGTAATACTGAGGTTAGACACAGGGTATTAGGGAACGATGGTAAATCAGTTGATGAGGTTGCGAATCTTCATCGTCTGAGATGATTAGGCCACGTGTCACATATGCCTGAACACCGATTACCACGACGCAGAATGCTAATCAGTGTTGGGGATGGTTGGAAGAAGGTTAGTGGCGGCCAAACCAAAACGTGGCATCAGTCCTTGAAGTCACCAACTTCTAGTCTAAGCCATGTTGGTAGATGCAGACTACTTGGTTGGGGTCCGCATGACTATTGTAACCAGTGGTTGGAGACTCTGGGTGACATGGCTCATAATCGGTCACAATGACGTAGGTGTATCCACTCTGTCTTCGTTTAAACGAAGAGATTAAAATTGCTTCATATCTTTCTTTTCACGAACTGATTCTTTCTTCCTGCACTATGTCCTTATATGCAATCTTTATTTTATATTTGACCACCACCTAATTAACTACTTCTATGTTGTTATGCTAATGCGGTATGGCAACTTGGACCGATGCACATATGTGCCTGGTTCTACGTTGTAGCTGAATGACTGCGGACCTTAAGTGTCATTCGTTCGTTGCTCTTTTAATACGCAATTTTTGACGTTCCCCAAGGACATTTTTATACTGTACATCTACGCTTGAGTTGTGTGCCTGTTTGTTTGTGCTTCTAGCTGCTTGTGGAACATAACTTTTTCTCATCTGAACCTAGTTTTCGTCCTTTAGTTAGCTGGGTTGGGACGCATAGGAATAGTTTAGCTCGTCTGTCGTTGTATCGTCGATTCTTCGTCCCCGTCGCCGATTTTAGGTGGTCCCGTGATCTCTTCAAACATAGCAATAGTGAACTCTGAATTTTCCATGCTTCATTAGAGAGAGTGAAGACAATTCAGCGGAGAAAATTTTCATTTCGACATCATTTTTTAAAGCTGTACAATCGTTTTTTACATTAACCATAAATGCCCTTGTACAGCATAATAAAATTATATTGTCGAAAGTGAACTTTTTTCTCCGAAATGTCTTCATTCTTTTTAGTAAATCAATGGACTTCTTTTTTAAGTTTATTAGGGTAAATCTATTCTCGATACTATTAACTTCGGCCTTTAAAGTTATTAGAGTACAAATGTTAATAAACAGATTAATAGTGTTGTTTGTTCATCGTGATATGAAATTTGATTTTTGTCATATGACATCTTACAGAATGATCGAAAGTAAAGACATATAACGACCGATTTACTTCGTGAGATTTAAGAAGAATATACATCTTAGTCGGTGCAAAAAGAAATTTTATTGTGAGTAGACAGAACAGTCTAAATAATCAAGTGATATATCTATCTAAATCTGATAGTTTGAATTGTGACTTTTGACCGGACAACTTGATATATTGTTTCTTTAAAGTTAATAAATAGGCAGAATGCAAATAAAAAAGTATTGTATCAACTGAGAGCATTCAACATCCTTAGACAAGTAATTTATTCCGTACACACAAGTTATTATCTATGACAATGTAACTTGTTTTATATTTCTATCTTTTGTGAAAGCAATTTACATACTTGGTTTTGTAATTAAATGTGAAATTTCGTTTGTTTGTGCATTTCACTCTGGGTTAACTGACATTGCTACATTAATAGTGCATGTTTCATATTTTGATAGAGATCACATATAAATTCACTGAACTTCACATTGATTAACTGATATGAAATAAAGTCAGAGTTTCAGTATTGATGAATTGTGCATGAAACCCAAAATCCTATATTTCATTGACGAAAGAAGTTATAAATTCCAACAGTCTAGCTATTCAACACTCCTTGAATTTATGTATCTCTTCATATTACTCCATTTCATGATGTCTAACTGGTTTTTTCTAAACTTAGTATTTAAACGATTTATTTTACATATGTCAATTTGTGAATATTCTCTCAATGCTAATCGAAAGCAATCGATTACCAAATAACTAGCGTATAACCATTATTACATTTACAACTACAAAGTGACTTTTTTGTATTCCCCCTTCAATTATATGTCAGATGACATGGTTGAATTATTTGATTATTATAGCTGTCAAATAGTAAGTCATTTTCATTTTTCTCAATGCCAATTTATATGGCTGTCTGTGATGTTGTTCAGTTTTCTTCTATTATGTTGTTTTTATACTATCAGCAAATTTACCAGCTAAGTTCAAGTGAATAATCGAATATTATAGTAATAATAATAATAATCACGATTGATCAGTACTGATTTTTACCAATCAGACTAAATTTCTTTTTCTTCAAAAATAGTTTATATAAAAGATTATGCGTGATTATAGAAATTTATTTCAGAATAAGTTTTGTAAAATCTACGATTTTTAAAGTTCTCACTAAATGATCGTAAGTAAAATGTAATTAGAATTTTCTATTAGGTCACTTTTTTGTGTTTTAACAGTAGTAGTTATCGATCCTTCCAGTTCAATAACTTTAGTCTTTTTATAAATATTTTGGCAGACAACTATAAGTTTTGTTTATTACCCTGAAGAAGTTCAGTCAAGTTAGTTGGACGAAACGTTGGAATTATTTAAATTTCAATCGCTGAAATCGTTTCAAATATAAGTTTCACATATCATAAGTTATATAGTTTAATTTTCCTGTAATAATATGAAAATTTCAAAACATTTACAATTTTTTTAATACTTTATTGAGATATAATTTCTGTTTTTAAGATAGTAGATACAAACCATCAGAACAAGTATCCTTCCGAAGCAGATTTTGCCAGTGGTATGTACGTCTTGTTTTCTAAATTTCACATTTTTGTAAACGTTTAATTATATTATTGTCAATAAGTTTTATCAAAGAGTTTTAAAGATTAAAAACACTGAGAAATAAATTGTTTTAAAACTACTATTTTATTTTGGCTTAAACATCTACGTTAACATGCCTTCTTCACAATTAAATGGCTGGCTAAAGCCAACAAAATATAAAATTTCAATTTTAGAATCTTTAATTATCTAATCGTTCTGACACTCTTCTTTTCGTAAACTGTATACCGACTCGGCACGAGGTTGTTGATGGTCTTACAAGCTGAGAGTTATAACCATTTTCCAGTTAGCGTAGGAAGCTGTTTAAATGTATTCGTAGTTGAAATTTTGACTCGTATTTAAAATGCTTTATTAGTAATCTTAATTGGGTAAACTGCGCTACCTCTTCAAAATGGTTAGGATTTATATATTTCTTTACTTTCTAGATGTTTCATTCACCGGTTTGAAGATGCCTAATTTGTTTGAAATATGAGTGACTGATCTATAAACTCCGACCGTAATCAACTCACCTGATCAATCCTTCTTCATTTTCATAATAATGAGTATACAGAAGAGCAGCTTGTTCATGAAGTATAGATTACATGCAAATTTTATTAAAATCATTTTATACTATATCTTCATCTCTACTGATTTCTCAAATTTTCTTTATATACTCGAGTGATGTAAAAGCCTCTATGCATATAGTCTGCTTACGAGGACACAGACTCAGTACTAGTACCATTTATTTTTATGATGTATTTTATTTTTTTTATTTTTATTTTTAACGCATAAGCATTTGTACAAGGAGGCAACAAATACATATGCGCCATACGGAATTTCAATTGATTTGTGTGAGGGCTGTGATACTGCCCGGGTGCCCAAACCGAAGCAGGTGGTTCTCTTAGGGGGCCACACCCCGAGCCTTCGACCTGAACGTCTGACCCACAAGGCAGTGGAGCATCGTAAGGAGATGCATTCCCATGGTAGCCGGTGACCAACGATTGGTTCATACTCCATTTGTTCCTTCAGGATACTGGAGCCCATGTGCACCATTGGTTTGGGATCCGGTTAAAGCGCCAGACATTCGCTTTTCATCCTCTCATTTTCGTAAACAACACCCCCACCACGTGAAGGCAGTGAGTAGGACTTCCCTGGTAGAGGCTATGTACGCGTGGCCATGTGAGAGTATTTCGAGAGGGAGAGCGGACTCTCCCCACTCTCGACCGTACCAGGGCATTTGGGGGCTTTTATGATGTAACGTGTATTTATAGACAAAATATTCACAAGAAAGCACGCACATATACTTCGTAAATTACTGTCTTTATTTATTAAAATAATTATGCTGCAAAATAAAATATTGATAAACGTAAACTTTTCTGTTTAAAACTTAGTTGATAATCGTTTTCATATTATCATTATCTTATATTTATTTGATTGACGTGAATTTACTGAAGATATCAAATGCCTAATACTTCACTGTGTTTTACTCAATAATTTAATATACGATTGATAAAAATAACACTTGTTAAAATGTCATCAGCAATTTTAGTTTTTGTTTTTATGTGTCACTCGCTTGAAATAGTAACATTGAGTGAACAAGGTCTAAATCCATTGCATTTTATTGGATAAAAAAATAAGCCAGCTATGACGATTGTGATCATGTACTGATAATAATGTTTTTGATGTGTGTTAATAATGTTGAGTCTTTGAATACTTCAACGTGTTGCATACTAATTAATAAGTGTTAATTAAGGTAAGAAATAAAGGTCAATGATATCCCCAATGTCAATGTTTAGAGATTATATGGTTTTAATTCATTACAATGGGATAGATGCATATTCGTCTTATTTATAAATACCATGTTATTCCACACTTTATTTCTCATCTGTACTTCGATTTGTCTTTATCGTAACGTGTTCTATAACATTTTGCACTTTATTTTTTGATAAATATTTTCACATACAATGAATCAAAACATAGCACTCTAGAATGTTGTGCGATTTTGTCAGGTTTTATCGAGTTCTTGACCATTTATTTCTTTTTATAAACAAATGCAAACTTTGTTTAAACACGTCGGAAGAGTTCCGAAAATGATAAGCGTACAGTGAATTCCGCTTTTAAACTATTATCAAGAAGCTTATTTCTCAATACATTCTATTCTCTTTTTTTAGATTGTTCAATGACTAAATACTTTTGGAGTTCAATTCCACTTTGTTTATGTATTCCATCGTTGTTCCGCTTTCGAAATTATCGTTTACTTTCATCTCATTCAAATATCATAAAGATCAATGATGAAAATACTGATTATGATATCGTCAATAAAGAAAGAATAAATGGAATAAGATTTTCAAATAGATTGTCATCATTTGGATGCCCACAATTTTTACAAGAATTCACTTCAAATTTTAAAAAGTTATTTTCACCGAAATTATGGAAAAATCCCAATTTCTTATTTTATGTAATAGCTAATGGTATAACGGGTGCTGGAGTTGTCATACCATGGACATTTATTTACGATCATGTTCTCACCACTCTATCTTATTTGAATGATCGAAATTCAATTGGAGATATAAACAATCAAGATATTTCTTGGCTTCCATCTTTAATTGGATTCGGTTTGCTCTTTGGTCAGTTTTAAGCAATTAACTTTTTATATTCTAATTAGGAAATTTTTACATGAGCTAATTGAGTAGAGTTTTCATAAAACTGTTGATGTGAATGATAGGTTATCAATCATTGACTTGACTTTTAGGAGTAAAATGACAGTTCTTTACTTCTACGACAGAGAATCAAATTATACAAGAAAACGTTCTCATGGTTAATGTGGATTCTACAAGATAAATACAATGCAGCCTAAAAGTGTTCATCCTGTTTTTAACATTTATGCCCTGAGATTTAGTTGAACATTGCATGATGTCAAATGCAAGCTCAGACATACTTTGTCGAACGATTTTCGATTTATTTATTTAGAACCTCAGACTTAACTTTATTCGTCTAACAGTTGTTGAGCATACGATATGGACATTGCATAAAACAGGTAATAAACGGATTACCTTTGTTTTCATGCCAGACATAAATATGGCTTATAGTTTCAGAAGTCTCAAAGTGTATGATGTAGATCAAACTGCCAAATTTCAATTAACCGGTTAAATATTATTTCTATTCGAAAGGGGTTTTGTGGAGAATTGGTAATTTCAATAGTTGAAATCATGAGTCAATTGAAGCTAAACCACCATGGAAAACCTGGAAGCACTGGACGGCCGTTTCGTCCTAGTGTGGGACTCCTCAGCAGTGCGCATCCACGATCCAGTGCTCCCAGGTTTTCCATGGTGGTCTGGCTTCAATTGACTCATGATTTCAACTAATGAAATATTATTCCATTAGATCTATTTGCTGTCATCAAATCAGTTTTGGACTCATGTAGCGCATGAACTTACGTGTTTTAAAATTATATAAAATAGCTAATCATGTAATTTCTAAAACTCACCTCTGTTTTGTCAAACACAGTATCCTTAAAAATATTATCAGGAAACTGGTTGGCCGGTTGATTGATTGCTAGTTTCTGTATAAACAAAATCATTCCTATTGATATTTTCCTAAAGGAAAAGCATAACATAAAACTACCTATCAGGAGATTAAACAGTATTTAGCAGAATATTAGTTCAGTTGGTTTTAAGCAAGAAGCAGTTAAACATGGGGACGTATATATAATCTGTATGTTTGGTGATCTAACCGATTTCCGCCTAAACTAAAAATACTAGTAATGATGAACATCATGTAATTGATTATTCACTGCTGATTGTGGCCTGGTGGGTGATTGGAAAATGTGTATACTAAGTTGAAAAATTCGTCATTGTATTGTACTGTATTCGGCACCAGAAAGTTGGATAAAAGCTTGGTGCTAGTTTATCAATTTTTTGTAACTGTGTTTTTACTTACTACTGCATGAAGGAAAGTCTTTCAACTTATACTAGTAGTACGCTCACAAATCTTTTTCTTTAGCGAAAATTTTACATTTTTGATATTTGTCTACAGCCCGTTCGTTGTTCGCCCTACTGTCTACTATTTTAAAAGTAACTCTTTGATTACTTTTACTCCTTATTTTCTTTAACATTCTATCAGGTCAGTTGTTTTATGGTTTGATAACTTCTCAGTTTGGTGACATGGGTACCTGTTGTAAAAATAACAGTCAAGATTGCAAAGTTAAAAATGGTAGCTCTTGTCAACCAAATTGTTTTCAATCCGTCAATAAAAAATGTTTATCGTCAAAGTATAAATTTCATTTAGTAATCTTCCTGATAACACTTCTTTTCAATAGCGCATGTACACTAACTATAGCTTTAGTCCCATTATGGTCTATTCAAAGTGAATTAAAGCACTTTGAATTATTCTCGCATCAAGAAGGAAAACTATTAGCATTGGCTTGTTTTTTTGTTGGCATATCGAATGGTGGATTGTACGTCATGTTTCCACAGTTAATCATTGATATTGTTGGTGCTGAATTATGGTCTTCTGGACTTGGCTTATTTTTAACGTTTAACGGTCTTATGAATTTGTGTGGAACTAATATTGGAGGTAAGTTCTACTCGAAATATTTCCTAACTTTCAGTGTTCACCGATAATTTTAGATTTTTAGTAGGCTTTTGAAGTGTGTACAGGGTTTGCAAAATTATCAATGTTCATATGTTAATCAAACAATTTTCGTTTTATTCATAATGACACTGAAGTCATATAAGGTAATAACTAATCAATTTATCCTCTGGTTACAAATTTTGTCATTTCTTTCTTTATGATATGACGAATTCTGGAAAATCTCTCGAAAGAAATTGAATGCAGATATTCATATAAAAACATCATTTGAATTGTACTTCTGAGTCACTTGTGTGTTAGCTCAAAAAATTTCTAAGTATTTCAAGAAACTGTTTGTCAGTTAAGTCAATCGACTAGTCCGTAAAAATTGCTTTGAGTAAGAGGTCGTACAATTGAGCCGATAATTTATGAATTTTCTTTAATCCATCAACTTGTAACTACAAAATTTTCTACCTTCTCTTTGGATGTCTCATAGAGATACTCAATTAGAAAAATGAAAACTGAACTGAATGGTTTCTTCAATGAAGTGTTTTGTATTGGCTAATATCACTACTATTTTGAAAAGGGTGCACAAAATTAGCTTTTGGAATCTTAATAAACGATAAATTGGGTTATCGAGTGACAATTTAGAACTCAATATAATCTTGGTCGTTTCACTTGTCTACTATTTATGTTGGCTGCTTGAGCGATTCTGATCAGTTAGCTCTTTACTTTCTTCTCCTTTCAAACGGATATTAACTTATCTCTCTAACAAATATTGTGTTAATAAATGATACAGTTTATGCTTGTATTTACATGGTCACCACTTAAATATTGCGATAGGCAGTTGCGAGAATAACACCAGGCTCAGAGATGACGACTACGTTTGGAAACATAGTGAAAATGTCCATGATAACTTTAAATAGCTAACGTGAGTATTTACAAGAAGGTACGTTAGATTCTGTTTAAGAAAGAAATCATTTTGACGATTTATCGTGTTAATTGATTTTCGTCAATCACACATAGTAATACAAATTTACTGATGGTGTATTGTTTAAACAATTTATATACCGTAACGTAGCCCAGTATTTCTACATTATAAATATGTGAATTTTAAGTTTATTACTATCATTATCAAAGTCTGAATTCATGAAAACGCTAAGAGTACACATTTTTAGATACAACATTATTTTACATCGTTTAACATCTTACTGTAAATACCTCCTTCTAACTAGGATACCTACTAAATATTAATAACATTATATGTATATATTTTCTCAAAAACTTAAGTGCTTGAACAGTTCGACCTGAATAGTTAAAATGGTAACACTTTAAATCTCTGTTAAATAAATATTTTCGCATTAATCATTTTAAATTTTTCACGTTTTTTCTAAACTTATTTTGTTTGACATTTTCATAAATCTTTTATTTTTTCACAGGCAAAATATATGACACCAGGTGTTCATATCAAATGGCACTTTTAATCGCCGCATTTCTGCCGCTATTTGCTTTTCTTTTGGTCGTCATGAAGGAGATATTCACGTGGTTAATGAAGAGTTCTACATCATCTGCTAATTCTGATTCAGTGCAAAGACAAATTTAAATATGATATTTATTCTAAGAATTTAAATGACGTTTTATTAAAGTCCCTTTTTATAGCTCATATTGTTTTGTTCACTAGTAAACTATTTTTGGTTACATATTTGCTTACGACTGGAGGAGCATAGGTTGCCAACCAGGATCCAACCAGCTTTCTTTTAATGTAAATAAATAATACATTTGTAATATCCCAATCAGTAGAAAATTAGATTTTCTACTCATTGGGATATTACAAATATATTATTTATTTTTAACAATCAACCCAATGCTCAATTTATTCGAAATTATCAAATCAAACCTTGGTAATGATACCTACAAACTCATTTCTTTTAATGTGTTCTTTGGTCTGCCTCTGTTTCATTAACATTCAGGATTCTAAATTAGAGCTTGTTTCGTGGTGCAAATTGATGGTTTCTCCATTGTATTTCCCATCCGCCTCCAGCCTGTTTTCCTAATTTTCTCTTTGACTGCAAGCTGATTTGTTTTCTTCCACAGCAGGCCATTGCTGATGGTATTCGGCCAACGGACATTGAGTATCTTTTGTAGACAGTAGTTTATAAATACCTGTATTTTTGATGATGGTTGTAGTAGTTCTCCACGTTTCAGCTCCGCACAGTAGAACTATCTTGACGTTCGTATTGAAGATTCTATCGTTGATATTGTTTGACAGTTGTTTTGAGTTCCATATGTTTTTCAATTGTAGGAATGTTGCCCTTGTTTTGTGAATCCTTTCCTTCATGTCTGCATCAGATCCTCCTTTTTCATCGATGATGCTGTCCAGGTACATCAGAGTCTCCACATCTTCCAGAGATTCTCCTTCAAGTGTGATTGGGTTGGTGTTGTATGTGAGGATCTTGCTTCTTCCGTTGTTTATGTTGAGGTCTGCTGCTACTACACTGGCTATCTTCACCTGTATTTGTTGGCGTGTATTGGATAGAAGACCCATTTCATCTGAGAAATTTAAATCGTTTAGTTGCATCCAAGCTATCGACTCTATTTTTGCTTTCCCTGAGATATAGAGGTATACATAGTCCAGTCTGTCTTAAGAAGGAGAAAATGCTAGAAAAAGCAATCTTGTCTGACACCGATCCTCACTTGGAATGTATCTGTGAACTGTCGTCCATGAGCGACTTTGCAGTGTAGTCCGTCGTATGAATTCCGGATGATTTTAACAATCTCCAAGGGTACGTCAGTGTCAAAAAAATTCTTGTTGACACCATTGAATGCTTACTCGTAGTCAGTGAAATGAATGAATCGTAACGGGTTCCACTAAACTGATTGTTCAACGATGGTCCGTAGTGTTGTGCTTTGGTTTGTGTGCGATCGATCCTTACGGAATCCGGTTTGTTGATCCACTGAAACCTTCATTCGACTGGACAATACTCTGCTGAAAACCTTTCCTGGTACCGATTGTAGTGTGATACCTCTGTAGTTCTTACATTCAATCAGATTTCCATTCTTCTGTATCTTGATGAGGTGTCCTTTTTCCCAGTCTATCGACACCCGCCTTCCCTCACAAATCTTCCTGAATAGAACGTGCAGTATTTCTGACTTCAGGGCTTTATCTGGTGTGTTGTCAGATTCATCTGCTTTCCCACTCTTAATTTGTCTGATGGCCATCCAAATTTCTTGGATCATTGGTGGACTGACATCTGCAGGAATGTCTGTAGGTGCTGCTCCGATGTCCGGTAGATTCATTGAAACTGGACTTTCCAAGAGTTCCTCAAAGTATTCTACCAATCTGTTCTGTTCTTTAATCTCATTGATTGCCTTGCCTTCTTTACACTTTATCGGTCTCTCTAGTTTACCATATTTTTCTCTTAGTTCCCTCGTTGTGTCATAATGTCTCGAATTTCTTCGTCTTGCAGATTTTTCCGCCGTCGTTGCTAGGTCTTTAACGTATTTTTGCTTGTTGTCTGTAATGCTCTTCTTCATTTGGTTGTTTGCTTCAGCGTTCTCAGCTTGTCCCTTGACTTTATCTTTTCTTGTTTAGCTGTTGTTAATTGTTGCCTTATTGTTCTTCCCTTCTTGAATTTAGCGCAGGATGCCAATAAATATTCGTTTTTTTATGATGGTACTTCTTGTGGCTCTGCGCCTCCTGAAATGTTGTTTTGACCTCTCCAGTTGTCATTCATAGTAGATCGTTTTTGAGAGCTATATTTAATTCTAAAGGTTTGTCAGTATCTCGAATGAAGACGGTATTGAATCTTTGCATTGATGTTTCTCCAGTCGTCCAGTGCTTCTAGCTTTAGCTCGGTCTTGGCAACCATCAGATGGCGATCTGAATCTATATCAGTTCCATTCCTGGTCCTCATGTCCTCCATTTACCTGAATTTCGTAATGATGCAAATATGATCTATTTGATTCTTTGTGATTGGGTGAGACCCATGTAGCTTTGTGTATGTGTCTGTGGGGCAATGTTGTGCTGCCTATAACCATTTTGTTGATTCCAGATGAATTAGCATATCTCACCATTCTCATCCCTTTCTTCCAGTCAATCCATGTCCTCCTATGCATCTTCATACCAGTTATTGTCATTTAGATCTGTTATCGTTTAACAAAGATATTGGAAAGAGATTTTAAATAGTGTTAAGTTACAAAGTGTTTATATGACACGTACCCTCTGATCATCCATTTGCATCTTGCGGTGTGTTTACAGTTGAATCTCTCGTGCCTTTCTGAACAGAATTATTTCAGCTACCTAAGTGTGCAAAGCACTTTCTTCGTGATCAAAGCATAACAACTATCTCGAGGCTGATAATTCTGTCTAGCTCCGGCCCAACAGGTTCAATTTATCCTGAAGACTGATATTTTGTATCTCTGCATTCCCACAGCTATTTCACTGCTCTTCTAACCCTCCAAATAGTTCAGATTCCATGTACCAATAATAAGCTTTGCACTTCCTGTTATAAGCGAAATTTACCTCATGACTTCTGGAGAATCTTGGCTATCACTTTGAGACTTCCTAACTCGTCTAAATCAGTGACCTTGAGCTTTCAGGTCAGAGCCCAAATGATTTTTCGGATTATCGTTTTTTGAACAAGGTTGTTTTCTACGTGGTGGGGTTGCTATCTTGTGGTGTTTGTATGAACTAATTATTTTGAGTCGCAAATACAATAAATTTGTTCGTGCTCATCTAATACTTCTCTGTTAAAGTGCGTTATTTTTGGAATTCCTAGTTTGTACTATAATTCAAATACTTCGAATCATCACATTGATGTCACGATGGTGCCTGTGATGAAACAGTTGGACATTCGTTCAACCTCTGAAGGTTTCGAGGATTGTTTGGAAAGGATTGAAATCTGAAGCATGAGCAAGAAAGATGTGTAGGGTGATAAAATTGTGGCACATTTCCTCACATTCATCGGAAAAGAAGCTTACAGTTTATTAAAACCTTTGGCATATCTAGAAAGGCCTATCTCACTTTCTTATTTAACTCTTAAGGAACTACTATTAAGTCATGTAAAGTTCATCAGCTCTAAATGTCTTCTGAGAGTAAACTTTCATAAGATGATTCTCCAGAATAATCAAAAGGTTAGGTAATTCATCCTCGAATTGCAGAAACAACTTACCAAATTTCGGTGATCAACTTCATGTGCAACTGAGAGGTCGATTAACTGCAGGAATTAGCGTACCGGGTCTGGGAAGTGAGCTGTCAAGAATGACGAACTGATCCTTTCAAGATGCTAGAAGTGCATGTATTAACTACGAGGCAGTGAATGAACTTGATATCCAGTCGACGAAAATTTCTAATACTTTGTCCAGTCGTCATCAGGAAATGCAATCTCAGGGTTGACCAAACTTGCGTTCGTTTAATAGTGATTCCTATCCTCGTTTAGATATGAAAGATGGTTCAACAGGGACTCACAAAAGTGTGACAAATCTCATTCTCGAGATTCATGTGCATTTCGTAATACTAAATGTTTAAATGTGCTAAGACAGGACACATTCAGTCGATATAAAAAACTACTGTACATTTTGCTTCAAGTATTACTAAATCTTGCAATTTAGGTGTCAGTAATTCGGCTGTTGCTAGTGATCATTTGTGTTTGTCCACCATTTTGAAAGATAATGCTCATGTTCGAAAGCGATTATATACATACTTTTGTAAATTTTTTGACTTGAATGTATATACAGAGGGCATAGAGTTCATTGTAGATCTTTAAATATTTAGATACTAACGTTGTGGTAAGACCCACTGAACGCTAATCTGAAACATAAAATTCATGTTTATTTTTCAAAGCGAGATGAGTTATTCACTACTCCTGATGGTAAATCTGTCCTTGAAGATCTTCAAAGTGTAGATTTAAGTATTTAGAAAATAGAGTCCTTGGCAAGGCTCACTGGTCTTTGACCGGACTTAAATGCAGATATATGTCGTACGAAAAACAATTATGAAAAATTTCATGAGTGGGTGCAGACATCTTTTCACTGTTTCCAAGCACTCTTGTTCTAATACTCAGGTAGAAAATATTGTAAGGACATTGAAGAGACTCAATCAAAGCTATTAGAAGGAGGAATTCTTCGTCCGACTATGAGGTGTTTGGAGTCCGCAGAAATTACATATTATCGTGGAAAAGATCTTCGACCAACCACGGGGGATTGTGGTGAAGAATGTCGATAAATCTGTGGTGTGAATTCTAGATATTAATGACTTAGGTATATACGACCGATGGTTTGATCGAATACAATTCCAGGGACCAGGTGAGTCTGTTCCAATTTTGGTTGACATTTCTAATACTAATGAGTACATTCCAGATAATACAGGATCTACACCTAATACACTATCGGACAGAAACAGGATAGACTTGACGAGAAGACCTATGATCGATTTGGTCCGCCGTGGTGCTTGATACTTGTGTGGTTGCGCCACAGGATTGAGCTGCACTATTCAGATTGTAGCATTAAAGCCTATACAGTGTCTAGTTCTCCTGTGAAGCGGAATAGAGCTCTGCTGGTCAGTTTATAAAATTTAAGCCTGGGCGGTGTCTGACTCTCCTTTTAAGCGGGATTGAGATGTACTGTTTGAGTTTTCACGTGAAAGTCCGGACGATGTCTGGTTCTCCTGAAAACCAATGTAAAATGGCCCCAGTCTACAATGGTATGCTATATAATTATGAAACTATGATCTATAATCACTTACAGAAACTTGGATTTCAATTCAAGCTGTAGGTGATGTGTTTTTTGTATGAAATGATGATTCCTTTATACTCAATGACTGTCTGATTTCGAAATGCAAATAAAATACATTTGTTCGTACTCATCCTTAGACATTTAGACTTCTATTTGAGCCATGATGGATGTGGTGTTTGTATGAGCTACCGATTCCTTTGCACATCTTTAATGTTTGATTTAGAATTCCGAAAACAGCACATTCGCTTATGATTATCTAGTACTTCTTTATCCGATCTCTTTATTTCTTTGATTCCTTGTTCGTACTGTAATACTAATACTCCTATTTATCATGTATCTCGTTGCCCAATCATTCTTGTCCAGTATTGAGACCTAAGACAAACTTAGAGTGGCTACATAACGATGTTTTTTGGCAGTACATAAATTATGATTATAACAAATTTTGCCTGATCTCGCCATTCGTATTGTGACTCATGGTATTTATGCGTATAGTAATTTCATGTATTTGGAAGTCTTCGTCAATAAGATATCATGTAAACTTGTGCTGAAAGTGCAAGTGAACATAGTGTTCTTCTGCCCATGTTATTCTCGTTATTTCATATGATTTTTGGTCCGAATTAGTTGCTAAACATTTTATTTGTGTTCAGTCGTTTGTTGAGCGTTCAACGATGCATACTACTCACTAAATTGCTACGACAGTCCATCCGCTGGAAATATGCAACTCTTTAGAGCTTCTAGTTAATAAATCATTGCACACTTTAGTAATCTACGAGTCGTTTCATGTCACACGGATCCACATATAGCAAGGTTATTTAGCGTATCATAGTCATAGAATGCATAAATCGTCTCAGTGTTCAAAGTGTGTATGAGGGAGTTTTTGTGATCCGATGGAGTGAGCATTTTGACGGCACATATATCTGTAAGGTAATTTGAAAATATCTAGGCTCTTCCATAATCGTATTTTATTCATTAGATGTTGACTCTTTGCTTGGACCTTTGGCTTATATACGAGTATTGGCAAAGACAAGAGTATTAGGTTATAAACATTTACTTACTAGTTTGGAGCGGACACAGATTTTCGAAAGATAGAAGTACAGATGTATTCCTTTGCCCTACAGACATTTTTCTCCGATTTCTCTGATCAATGGTCTATGCCTCAATGGGATTACACAGTTCAGCGATAATCCGAAACAGCATTTCATGTGACGGCGATTTTTCCTAATTTTTTTCAACTCATAGATTATTTATATTTCGGAAAAGTGAGATTTTTCTTATTCGATATCAGTGTGTTTAGATACGTCGATTCTACGTTCAGGTGCCCAAATGTACTTTTAAGGCGCTACTTACGGTTATGTGACTGGAATATGAATGAAAGGACGGACGGCAGTGATGTGGTAGTCACAATAGGAGTTTGTGCAATGGCAAAGAAAGCGATGTCAAAACCAATGAAGGAAATTTTGAGAAGAATGGACAAATTTCAGCACATTAAGATAATAATATTCGACGAGAAAATGATATTAGATTCACCAATAGAGTCATGGCCCATTTGTGATGCACTGGTCAGTTTTTATTCTGAAGGATTTCCTCTCAAAAAAGCTATTGCTTATTCGAAGCTTCGGAAGCCTTACCTTGTCAATGATCTTGAGTCCCAATACATTTTAATGGATAGAAGAAGGGTTTATGAGTGCTTGACGAGAGAAGGTGTTCCAGTTCCGAGATATGCATTTGTTGATAGAACATCAGAAAACCCAGTGAAAGTTGTTGAGCTTGACGATTCGATTGAGGTTAGTAATTTTCTTTAAAGATCCAAAGCGGATTTTACTAGCTGACTTTTCCGTTACGCCTTGTTTTTAAGTATGCTGTATTGAATAGCACTTCTTAATATTGTAGTGTGAGTAACACTATTTATTCTGGAATATAAGACGGAAACTGAAACTTAAGCGTTACTCAAAGGCCATTCATAAATCATAGTCCCGCCGGAATTTCGACTGGCGTTTAGTTATGCTTTTTTATTCGTCATGGCTTAGTAGATCATGTGTGAAGAACGGGAGTTAGCAGGGGTCGTAGGATCAGGTTTTGGAGCTTTCTGGCAGTTGCTATTAAACCCATTCATAACTTTTAATTAATCAGTTCTACCTCAAAGACATCAACACGCATAACCTAAAACTGGAGATTAACTTCTTGCCACTTTATTTTACATATTATGTATTATCAAAATGGGTTTAGGATTTCCATAGTTAGCATGTTGTTTCCAGTCTGTCAAAGGTTTCTTACCTTCCCTAACATATCTGAGAAGAAATTTAAACTCATGAAACTTCAGTTTGAATAAAAATGTAAACATAATTGAAATATTAGTGTAAAATCTCGACCAGTCGTATGTATATTCACAAACGTAATTTCTCTTTACATGTATAGCTTTCGTTGGCAGGACAAACCTTGATTGGATGTAGTCAACCAATTTTATTATTGAAGGCTAGTTTCGCTTCACGCTTTCATCTAATATCCTTCTATATAGTTCTAGTTAGCCAGGTTTTCATAACTTAAGGGAATCAAAAAGGTAACGCTTAAATAAGTCCTGGTAGTATTGATTGGTTTTACTTGATAAAATATATGTTTTAGATAGGATGACGTCTAGTAAAACTGTCGTACGACATTATGTCTAGTTTCTTTAATATGTGTACCTAGTATATATATATATATATATATCGGTATGTATTACCTTAACTAAAAGTTGGAGATAGTTTTGGCGGTCTGTGCTCATATTTATTCCGTCCGACCATGAATAAGCATCTAGAATTCTTGCAACCTAGCTGACCCATGCGTTCTACTTGATTTAAAGATGAATTGCATGTAATTAGCTTTTTGATTTTTTTATGGTAGGGTAAACAACCATAAACCAACGCTTAGCTTAGCACACGTTATGGAAGTGCCTTTATTCGCGTTTTCGGTAACAACGTCTTCAAATCAGTTATTTTTCCGTGTTGAGCCTAGTCGTATGCAAAATTATTGCAATGTTTTGATCAGTTTAGCTTAGTTTGAAGTAAGTGGATGAAAAGAACCACCTCATAAATTTACTTGTAAAATATCAAGAAGTGATTTGAATATATTCATTGTGTTCACTTTTTATTCTGTCTACTCTGTTAAGAAAACATCTTTTATTGTTTGTTGGGTAAAGTGTTTTGGTTTATTCTGGTATTCCTTTATTAGATGTTTAGTAGATAGCTACTGAATATTTTATGTGGGCTGTCAGCAGCACGAAATTTTAATACTTTTAGAAATTTTAATTGATCTGGTCAAGTTGTTTTGGTCATTTAGATACTTAGTTTATATGAAAATGTTGAGTAAGTTGATACGATTAAAACAATATAAAGTTATAATCTAGTTCCAGTTCTTGAACTCTGGCAATTTTAGAAGTCAATATTTTTGTGCAAACAATTGTCTGCTGTCCTTAAATATATCTTCGCCAGATTATTATCATACTAATAAGTTTTCCTAGCCTAGATTTGTCCCCAACTTTTTGAGGTTCCTCTTGAATCAAGTATAAATTTTTATTTTAGATTAATGGTGAGGTTTTTCACAAACCATTCGTAGAAAAACCTTTGCATGCTGAAGATCACAACATCTACATCTACTTCCCTAGTAGCGCTGGAGGAGGTAGTCAGCGTCTCTTTCGAAAAGTTGGAAATCGCAGCAGCAAGTACTTTCCACACAGTAATATTCGAACAAATGGGTCTTATATGTATGAGGAATTTATGCCAACGGATGGTACCGATGTAAAGGTATGATGACTTCTATGTATGGTGTGGGGTATTTCGTATCTAGACCGTCAGTTTGTGTATCTAATGAAGATAATTTAAACGCCATGACAGTTTTTTATTAGGTGCACTTCATTGTATTTTTGGCATGAATAACACTTTGAAGATGGTAAAGTCCTACTGTTTTGCGCTTATTATTTCGTTAACATTTGTCATAACATTTTATAGAAGAGATTTCAACATATCACTTTAACTTTTAACTAAGAAGTTTATCACAGAGATAAAAATTTTGTTCCAAGAATATTTTTAATAGAAGTTAGACCCATGACTAATTTTCAAACATTTTTATTTTGGGGGGTAAATTGGAAAATACTGCATAATACCTACTGTACACTTTTGTATACATTTATATTCATTTGGATGAATATGACTAGCTACTATGATAATTTCGTGTAAACTTTAGGATTTAGAGTAAGTTATGTGGTAACTTTTCCAGTGTAGCTGCAACCTCATCAGCAATAGGTCTCAATATACACAAAGGGAAAAGCAAGATTCTTCGAAACAACACAGCATGTACCAATCCAATCACAATTGACGGAGAAGCTTTGGAAGATGTAAAAACCTTTACATATTTGGGCAGTATCATCGATGAACACGGTGGATCTGATGCAGATGTGAAGACACGGATTGGCAAAGCAAGAGCAGCATATTTACAACTGAAGAATATCTGGAACTCAAAACAATTAGCAACCAACACCAAAGTCAGAATTTTCAATACAAATGTCAAGACAGTTTTACTGTATGGGGCGGAAACCTGGAAAACCACGAAATCCATCGTCCAAAAGATACAGGTGTTTATTAACAGTTGTCTACGCAAAATACTTCAGATCCGCTGGCCGGACACTATTAGCAACAACCTACTGTGGGAGAGAACAAATCAGATCCCAGTGGAGGAAGAAATCAGGAAGAAGCGCTGGAAGTGGATAGGACACACATTGAGGAAAGCACCGAGCTGCGTCACAAGGCAAGTCCTCACATGGAATCCTCAAGGTCGAAGGAGGAGAGGAAGACCAAAGAATACATTACGCCGAGAAATGGAGATAGATATGAGAAAAATGAACAAGAATTGGATGGAACTAGAAAAGAAGGCCCAGGACAGAGTGGGTTGGAGAATGCTGGTCGGCGGCCTATGCTCCATTGGGAGTAACAGGCGTAAGTAAGTAAGTAAGTAATGTAACTTTTAGTTGCCTTAGTAATACATATAAAAAAGTGATTGATTTTTTTCATCTCACTATTACTCCAAGTCACTAGGTCTAATCATAATCTTATTTTAATCTCTTATCTTAATTTAAGAGTGTCTTCTTCCGTGTACGTTCATAAAATTTATTTTCAATTCACCGACATCGTTACTGTGATTACTTTTGAAACCTCTTCCAGTTAATTTGAACCCTCATTCTAAGTCCTTATTTCAAAGAAGCTACTGAGTGTCTCATTTCTTAATTTCCAAGTATATGTAGTTAACAGTTTTTTTAATTATTTGACTTTTCTGGTCTCTCATAGCCAATGAAAATTCGAAAGCTCTTATTATTCAAACCTAAACATTTGCGCTATGAATGGTGCTTTTGGTACCAAAATCGGGATACAGTCGACTAGGAATAGCCTTATACGTTGTAAGCAGCATTTTAGTCTTTCGCTGCTTTTATGTTAAACTCCATCATGTAAAATTATGTGAGTTTTAAAGTTCGTTCGCATTTTATAGTCACTAGATCCGGAATTTAGTTAGTTTAGATATGGTGCTAGGATCATTGTTATATCATACAAAGCAATTTTAACGTTAACTCCATGATGACTTTGCTGTTGAAACCCACTTAGGTCTACACGGTCGCGGATGATTATGCTCATGCAGAGGCTCGAAAATCTCCTGCCTTAGATGGGAAGGTAGAACGAGATCACGAAGGTAAAGAAGTTCGCTATCCTGTCATACTAACACCTAGAGAGAAAATCATTGCCAAGAAAGTAGCAAAAGCTGTTCGGCAGCAAATCTGTGGATTCGATCTTCTTCGGGCTAATGGAATGTCTTATGTTTGTGATGTAAATGGATTTTCTTTTGTAAAGTCTTCCAAAAAGTACTATGATGACTGTAGTCACATTCTTGGTGTGTTAATTACTCGAAAAATAGCACCACGATTGTGTTTGCCGACCAACTTACCTCCAGGTACGGATGTAGATACTCCGCTGGTACCAACAACTTGTGGAGCAATTATGGAACTTCGTTGTGTAATCGCTGTCATTCGTCATGGTGACAGGACACCAAAACAGAAAATGAAAATGGAAGTTTGCCATCAGAAATTTTTCTCATTTTTCACTAAGTACGCTGGTGGTTGGGCTCGTGAATTAAAAATCAAACGTCCTACCCAATTGCAAGAAATTTTAGATATCGTGCGATCCATTTTGGAAGAAATTGATTCCGGCCAGTGTACTGATAATTGTCTTCTTCGAATAAAGCCAAAGTTTGAGCAACTAAAGTGAGTTCATATTTTATGAATGAAGTACATTACTTTTGTCAACAAACGTTCCCCAACATATTATTGTCCCACGACATAGTATGTCATAGTAAAAGTATGGATAGTTTTACATATTTTAGGGTACAATAAGTTGATTTATGTCAAAATCTTGGATGAATTTAGTATAGGATACAATGTTTTAACAATAGGAGAGCTTGTGGTGTTTTCAGATTGTCTGTCGCGGTGGAAACTACGACTCATTTTTTGTCTTATTCGGAACTCATAGTCTATATGTACCTCCAATCGTGTTGATGATGACACTGAAGCTCGAGCCTAGTAACTATGTCGATGAGTTACTAACTAAACTGGTGATTCCATGTAGTTCCCAAATTATGAATTACCGTTATTAATATTAGGAACAGGAATGTACAGACTCTCACAACTATATTTTGTTAATACTGTTCTTATCACTTATCGAAATCCATTATGTCTCTTTAGGCCCAGTTTATTTTAATTAGTATCCTAAACACTTATTAAACTGGTTGAATATCCTGATCATTCCACTTTCATAATCAGTCGTACTAGGCTACATTAATTGATGGTCGAGAAAATCGTAATGTGTATACATCGGAATTAGATGGTGATTGGAGGTAGTCGACAGGAAACCCTGGACCCGGGTTTCGTGCTACTTGGCACTCGTCAGCAAGGTGTACCTGTAATCTTTGAGGGAACTGGTGCTCCCTGGCGGATTCGATCCCGTGTCACCCAGCTTCACAGTCAGAGATGTTACCACTGAGCTATCCGGGCCGCGACCGACCTCCTGTAGGACTGAGATGTAATCACAATTGATTGATCACTGGGTGGTGACCAATGTCATGCTTGTCTAGTCCTTATTATTAGTGCAGATCGAATGCTATCGACCATGTTGCAATGTGGCCACCAGTCTAGGTGACTCGACACTGCGGGCACTATTGTGAGATTAGATGGTGATTGGAGGTAGTCGACAGGAAACCCTGGACCCGGGTTTCGTGCTACTTGGCACTCGTCAGGGAGCACCAGTTCCCTCAAAGATTACAGGTACACCTTGCTGACGAGTGCCAAGTAGCACGAAACCCGGGTCCAGGGTTTCCTGTCGACTACCTCCAATCACCATATAATCTCACAATAGTGCCCGCAGTGTCGAGTCACCTAGACTGGTGGCCACATTGCAACATGGTCGATAGCATTCGATCTGCACTAATAATAAGGACTAGACAAGCATGACATTGGTCACCACCCAGTGATCAATCAATTGTGAATACATCGGAATTGCCTAGCTTTTAATAAATTACTTCACCTGTAGATCGGTAAACGTTGAAATTCTCAATAAATACCAAACTCTTTGTTAAACCATTTATTCCATTTCACTACACGAATATAGAAATTTGCCGTGTAAGATGATAAAGATAGATAGGTCCTAGGAATTTGAAGATTTTTTGAGACGCTATGAAGATATGATCAAACTACAGTCATATGATTTCAAGCCAAAAGTACTGGTCAAGGATAATAAATAAGCCAACATGGTTATAATTATTTATTGATTGGAGTGCTTGAGTTGAACAGTCTTCAGAATGATGAAACCCATGAATTTACTAACGCTTGGTTTTGGTCCAAGAAATAATTGTGTTCGGTGGTCAAAGACATTTAAGTCACAATTTTATTGTTCTTCATAAAAGGAAATGGAATCACGTCATGAAATTTTTAGATGAACAGCATATTTCTAGATCTTGTGGAAGTGATTGTATGTAATTGTTACTATCGCCTATAAAAAAGATTCTCACTTGGATAGTAAAAGTAGATAGTTTAATTTATTATTAAATTTTGGTCACCACTTCTCGCTTATTATAAGTATTAAATGATTTTTTGATTTCATATTTTCTTTTACTTTATTACTAGATATGTTTTAGAAATGTATGGGTCATTTAGCGGAATTAACCGTAAAATTCAGTTAAAATATCAACCACATGGAATTGGTAAAGGATCAAAGATTGGTTATTCAAGTGAGCTTATGTGTCAGTTTTCTTGCATACCGCTTCATTAAAATGTGAACTTTGTTTTGCAATCGTGTTTATGCACTGCATATTTTCAAATTATCTGTATTGGTGTTTATTGAGTTAAAACCTCTAAGTTTCAGCTTTTTTGTATGCATTTAAAGCTTACGTATCGCATACCAATTTCAGCAACCATTAAGATCTCTAAATTTGGAGAAACTAGTACATCTCGATATTGCTACAGTCACAAGTTTTTTAGTAAGGTTCGACAGTAAGCTTCAACTTTGAGATGTAAGTACATCCAGTTAGTGAGTCAAAAGTATGACGTAACGCGCGTTCTTGATTGCGTCACTAGCCACTATTCAACTTGACTAAAAATATCAGTATCCGCATTCAGCGAAAATAGTCAGCTCTGTCCAAAATATTTCACAAAAGACTGTTATTCATGATATTCAGCACTCTATTCTCATTTTTTCTTCCTATTACAAATGAAACTATCAAAAAATTTTTATCTATGAAGTGTTCATGCCTTTTCCATGTGATAGTCTTAAATCTGTTAGCGATCTAAAGTATCAATTTTAGTTAAACAGTCAGTCGAAATCAACATAGAACATATCTAAATTAGGATGTCACACTAGGACAGCGAAATGAAATTATCGAGATGAATACCGAAATATTGAAAGTAGTAGAATCAAAAATAGTAGAAATGACTGACTATAAATAAAGTGATCCGGAAAGAAGAGTTTGGTTCACGGAGTAAGACGTAAAAATTAATTTTCAATCTCAAAATATGAAGAACGGATGCATCCCCACCATTGTGACCGAATCTGAGCAAGTGTTTTCCAGTATCTTCAATCATCAATCACGATTATTTTATTTTATTTGAACACATAAATATTGGTACAAGAGGGCACCAAATATTTATGCGCCACACAAAATTTTATTTATGTATTGGCTGTGATACTGCCCGGGTGCCCAAACCGAAGCAGGTGGTTTTCTTAGGGAGCCACACCCCGAGCCTTCGACCTGAACGTCTGACCCACAAGGCAGTGGAGCATCGTAAGGAGATGCATTCCCATGGTAGCCGGTGACCAACGATTGGTTCATACTCCATTTGTTCCTTCAGGATACTGGAGCCCATGTGCACCATTGGTTTGGGATCCGGTTAAAGCGCCAGACATTCGCTTTTTATCCTCTCATTTTCGTAAACAACACCCCCACCACGTGAAGGCAGTGAGTAGGACTTCCCTGGTAGAGGCTATGTACGCGTGGCCATGTGAGAGCGTTTCGAGAGGGAGGGCGGGCCAGCCCTACTCTCGACCATACCAGGGTATTTGGGGGCTTTGTCCTGGTTTATCCAATTCTAGTTTTTTTTTTCAGTTTATTCCTACTCGGGGCAATCTTGTGCGTCGAGGAAAGCGATGCTTGTTTCAATTGAGATGGTTTTCCGTGATTTGATGTAATCAAATTCTGGATTGTTAAAATCAATGGACGTAATGTTAATCGATTGATGAACGTAATGGTATAATGTGGCCTAGTGATGGCTACCTTCGAAACCGTAGTATTGAATTAACCCACCAAATAATCAGAAATCCAATGCAAGACCATTAGCCAGATGAATAGTTTTTCATGAAATAAAATGACTTACATACTGAATATGAACACAAAACAAACATGGTAAAATGTCATAGGTGGTTGGACGAAACAAATCTATTGGTCACTTATTGTTCAATCAATATATGCCTAACTGTTAGGTCTAATGTTTGGGCATCGTATCAGCTGGGCATACATATATCCCAACCACTTCAGTTGGATATCCACAACCTCATAAACTGGTTTGCCTTTTTTACTTAGTACTTTGTGCCTAACATCAACATTTCTCACTTAGTTATTCCACGATTAGCAACCAATGCTTGAAAAACACCTTTTCTACCAAAGTATCTCGGCTAGATTACATTTTTTCAGACACATTTTGGTGGAGAACGACAATCGTTAAAGTTAGCACTAGTTCAGTAAAATACATTTTGAACTGTTGATCTAGACTATATATAACTTTCGTGATAACATAACCCGCTTGGACGGTTAGTAGCCATAATTTGGATTTAATTTGTTGCCTGGTATTTAAAATCTTTTGAATTTAGAATTACTATTTTCGTCTTATTCATACATCGTTTCTTTTCTTATCTATTTAAATAATTAACTAATGGAGGCATAAGGTTTAGAGGTCGATACTAATGACTAACCTTTTCTTCTGCGCAATACAATGAGTATACTGAAGTGATCACTTTTGTTTTCTGTAAATTTCTGTGTTCACTTTAAATGTTTTAGTGATTCATCGAGTTATTTATATAAGCTAAATATCTTTTCAGTAAGTAATATAGTTAGGGTTATGTCATTATGCAGAAGAAGTGGCTTTGATGGATTGTACTTCACATGTATTTGGTTTAAAAGAAGTCCATTACTGATGTAATTAGTTTACGACAGTATTTCAATAGAACTACGATTGTGAGTCAAAGTACTCATATCTACAGTGTCTGTTGAAAGTGGGTTGTTGAAAAAAGTAACTATGCTTACTGTTGAGAAACAATATCATATCTTGGTAACCATCATGTAGTACATGAAATCATCGCCATGTAAATGAACAAGCATTTATATTGATCATTTGTCAGAAGTAAAACAAATTTCCGAAATCCTCAGATTTTAGATGATCTTTTTTTCAGGTAGTATTCCAATATCATGTGACTGTACTGACGAATGTGACAACACCCAACCTTGCCTATTAGTTGTCGCGAAATGGGGTGGAGAATTAACAGCCGCAGGAAAGCAACAAGCAGAAACTCTAGGAAAAGCTTTTCGTTGTATTTACCCAGGTGGAGATGGCCATTATGGTAAAGATCCTGGTCTTGGATTATTACGTTTACACAGTACTTATCGGCATGATTTGAAGATATATGCTTCTGACGAGGGTCGGGTCCAAATGACAGCTGCAGCTTTTGCTAAAGGTTTCTTGGCATTAGAAGGGGAATTGCCACCGATCCTTGTTCAGATGGTCAAGTCAGCTAATACGAACGGTCTTTTAGATAATGATAACGATTGTCGTCACTATCAGCAGATGGTTAAACGTCGAATCAATGAAGTGATGTCAAAAAACAGCGATTTCACCGCTGAAGATATTGCTACTCTTGTTCCTACTGGCGCACGTTCTATAATTAATGCTATGCAGTATGTTGAAAGCCCGTATAGAGCATGTGGTCGCCTGTTTGAACATGTTCGTCTGTTATCTAATCGTCTTGCTTGGCTCTCACGAAGTTCCAAAGAACGCAGTCGAATACACTTGTATCAAGGTGAAAGTTGGGACCTATTGCTCAGACGTTGGGGAAAGCTATTAAAAGATTTTCGATCTCCTGAAGGAGAATACGATCTTTCTAAAATTTCAGATATATATGACAACATAAAATATGATTTGCAACACAATTCTGGCATTTTACTAGAATCTGAGGTGCAAGATTTCTTCATGTGTGCAAAGTCGCTAGCTGACATTATTGTCCCACAGGTAATTTGACATGTTTATAGCTATTATAGTGACAAAACTAGTGATGTAATTTAAGTTCAAGTTTATATTATGTAGCGGCGATAATTTAATTACAAATTACCTTAAATTTTCTCTCAGCTTTTACAGACTTGTATTTAATTTTGTATATATGAAAAAAGAAATGATAGTAAATAAACACAACATCAAAAAGAAATCGTATTTAGTAGGACCTCAGTAAAATAAATCAAGAATTGCAGTTATGTATTTTCTGTTGATCCATTGATGTTTCTCCTTCCATGAATTTTACGTTCTGCTGAATAACTTTACTAATTGTTATTTCTAGTAAGATATTGAAACTATCATCTACTGTTGCTTGTTGAGAAAAGAGATTTTTCATAATATTTCAATAAAACTTATCGTTTAGTTGGCATTCGAATTTGTAAATATAATTTGTTTTGGGATATCATTCTCAGTCAAAAACGATTGTCACTTAATCCCTAGGTATGAGACTGCGAACAGAATAGAGTTAATGCTTTTTACCGTAGCAATCTACAACCCTCACTTTGATAGAAATTTATTCAAATCTTCTTATTAAGGATAAAGCAAGTACAAACAACGCATCTTCAGGTGTTCACTCACTACTGAGATTGATGAAATTTGTTAATAACCATAATCATTTGCACGAATATTCGTCAAGATTAGAACGAATAGCTTGACAGATATTGGGCGCCGAGTATAGAGAAGTCATTATATATGTAAATTATATTTGAAATAATCTCAGCGATTGAAATTTAAATAATTCCAACGTTTCGTCCAGCTAACTTGTCTGGACTTCTTCAGGGTAATAATGAAAATCATCAAAGATGATTGGAATTATTTAAATTTCAATCGCTGAGATTATTTCAAATACAGTTTACATATATAATCATAATCATTTGCATTAAACAGTTTTAATATTATCTTTTTTGACTGTTATTAGGTGAACCGTTTGGCAACATCACTATTTCATATTGATTTCATTCCTTCCTTTGTTTTTTCTAGAAATGTAATCTCTAAATGAACAATAGGCTATAATATGTCACTTTGTCTAAACAGAAAGGCCTTATAATATAGAGCATTAAGAATAAGTGCATTTGCTTAAGTTGTTCCAGTTCTTAACAAGGCAAAAAATACTGTTAACAATAAGAGAATGTTTGATAAACTGTAAATTAAAAAGACCATGAGCAGATAAGGAAATATTGTTCACTCGTCAGTTTAATCACACATGATATGTTCTGATGACTTATATTCAGATACAGTTATTCTTATGTAGTTTACGATCAGTGACTTAATCCCATAATTTTTGAGTATCATAGAGCGGACTGTTGCACAATGTGTTCGTCCACAATCGGAGTTTAGATGTCGTCTCAATACAATAAATGACGAAGGTTTATTTTCGTTGTTAGAAATAATTTATCGTGTTTCGTACGAAAGCGGACTTCATACCAATTCTTTGAAATTTTTGATCAAACTAATCTGAAATAATTGTTTTATGACTATCACTGTTATTGTCTTAGTTACATAGTCATTCAGATGAGACTGTTACTCTTGACGTTACCTTATTCAATACCATTTTTGTGTTTGTCTTCTACCGTTCCTCGCGTACCAGAAAAAGTGTTTATACTTTCTGTTTTCCTTATCTTTAGGAATATGGTATAACAAAAGAAGAAAAACTAGTGATAGGTCAACGTATTTGTACTCCACTTATGCGAAAAATTTTATCAGATGCTCGTTATACAGATGTAGATGAGTGTACACGGTTGCATGCTGGGTGAGTATTGTTCTTCATTATGTATTGATTTTTTGGTGCATTCAGTAACATTGTAACATCTTAATTATATCATATTTACACATTTTTATGTCTTTAGTATAATTTGAATGAAATGATGATTCTAAGGCTTGACCTTATTCTCACTTCTATAAATAATTATAGACTTTATGAATGTGTCCTCTATGGTCCTGTGAAGCTATGATTCACTGATACAAAATGTCAATGATCAACAGTTTTTGGTTCTCTTCCACTTTCAACAGCAGAGTTACTAGTTAGAAACTAATAATAGTTGTATTAAGAATAAAATATTTATAAAATTCTAATAAGTGGGGAATTGAATTGCTGACATTTCGTAACTTCGTGTGTGCCACTTTTTTAAAGAAGTAAATGAAATAAATTAACAAAAGTCTCGGTGATACAAAGAATATAAAACACATAAGTTTTATTATAATCAAAATAGATCTGTTCACGTTAATATCATGTCATTTCGAACAAAGTGATTTTGTGTGAGACCTGCCTATTTGTAGGTTAGTGTATGGGAAAAATATATTTCTAATGTAAAAGAGTACGGTTAAAAATATTTGCTCCTGACACGAGATATGAACAGAATTGACTGTTTGGATATTTGAATAAATGTTTTTTTTTGAAAGAATATTCAGGCCTTCCTGACTATGAAGCACAGGAGGGTTTGGCATTTCATAAAAAAACTTCAGCTACGACTTTCTTTGCATTTGGAAAAAAACATTTTAAAATTTGTATTTTTACGTATGATTTTATGAATGTCATGATTTTTGTACATATAAAAGAAGGTTGAATCAACGAATTAGATGTGCTAAAACGGCAAATTGAAGGTCCTTTAAATAAGTGTAGTAGGACATTTATTACTATTTTCCAATTTCTTTCGTCTTCTAAATCATTCATTTATTGGAATGAACTTCTATAAATCTCTTTTTCTTGGTTATATCAGTTTTGTTTAGTTTTCGTTCATTATAATAGGGTTTGTATGGTCTGTGTGATTGGAGAAAACGTTTTGTTTTGCAAATGAACTTATTTATTTATTATTATTTAACATTTTAAGAGATAGTTCAAAAGTATTTTGTTTACATTCATGGTGCACACTAGACTTTCTGTTCAAAATACGATATTTATCGGGTATATATTGCTGGTATTAAGGGCACATCAGAATGATGCATGTACCCGAAATTTTCAAATAGTTTAGTTTGAAAATTCTGTATACTCTTAATTTTATCACGCAAGACTATTATTATTATTATTATTATTATTATTATTATTATTATTATTATTATTATTATTATTATTATTATTATTTTGTAACCTCAATCTCGTCAATTAGTAATCACTGGGTTGATAGATTTTCGGGTTTCATTAAAATACCCAGAGTAGAGGTTGCTTGTTCAAAAACTTCCTGTCACATCCTACATAAGTTTAAAGACCATTCCCATGAAAATGTATTACTAATAGTGATAATAATAATACTTAAAAGATTTCATGACATTTTTTAGGAATGGTTGTGTTGATATGATAAATCTTCGGTATGTTTATCAAGTTCTTTTCTGTGGTTCTTTATAAGAATATATTATAGCCGTGCTATATTTTCAAACAATAAATCTCTAACAATAACGAGTTGAAATCAACTGTTTATTTACTTGAGCCATCTGAAAAATTTTTGTAGGTGAGCGATGTGAGAGACGATTATGTAATCTTTCCATTTGTGTTTACCCGTTTAAAAAATCTTATATATACTAGATAATTCATGTGTATTGAACTGTTGTTTTGCTTCTGCTACATAAGTAAATTTGGAATTATGGTACTAATGTGGTTTAAATACAACATATTGATCCAGCGCACTGCTTTGAAGGAAATAAAAAACCGAGAAACACGATCAAAGGAGTACTTATATTTAAGATTACATCTGATGTAATATTATTCATGGTTACTTTAAGGTGTATACATATTCTGTAAAAAGCTCTTGTCATTAATTATGTTATTATAGTGTGATATTTAGCTATTAAAATGTTGTATGTTCTTTTAGGAATTTAGGGAGGCGACTATACTCACTCTTGATGATGAGGTAGTTACATATATTAAGAGTTTTAGTCTGTTAAGAGTGTCATTATGTAACTGGGCAAATGAATGATAGTTACTCGTCAATCTTGCTTCCAACGGTAGACTAATTTATGTCTGAGAATGCCTAATCAAGAAAAGATTTCTTGAGTTTTCGTCCTGTATTTTTCCATTTCAGTTGTAGATATTTTATTTCTTAAGTAATGGGCAGGTGTGTTTATACAAGAACTGTTAGTTTTTGATCCAGTTTATGGGACAGGATTAGTTTTGTCGTAAACCATAGGGGTTCGAGTTTTAGGATAGTCAGTTACTGTGTCAGTTTTAGATACTGTTCGAGTGAAATATCATCGAGCTCCTTTTACTGTTAGCTTATCAGGTAGACATGGGTTGGTGAAAATGGTAAAGCCAGTATTCAAGGATAAACCTTACACAGGTCTTGTACCGAAAGAGTCTAGAACTTTTCCCATAGGAATTTTGCTAGATAAAACTTAGTAATCGCCGTGATTTAGATACTTTAGTAGATTTATGTTCGGAGAAGTTTAGGCTAAAAAAGTAATTAAGTCCTAGGCCAGTTAAAAACAATTTTTTATTTAAGCAAATGTGATGTAAGATAAAGATCGATAACGGTTGAATTAGAAACTAATTATCATACAATTCTACTTTTAAAAATTTTTTCCTCTTTGATTGAGCATTTACATCATAACTGTTGCATAACAATCTGTTTAATGCCTATCTTTTCTATTGACAACTCTCAGTACAGTATTCTGCAGATTATTTGTTTGGAAATAGCATGTTATTCGTTTATGATCTGTGCCTATGCAAAAGTCGACCTTCTTAATATTACTTTTCTTCATTAAGCAGCTTAAATGTTATATTTCCAAATCTCGATTTGCAAACCACCTATTTTCAATTTCATTTCTCATCATCCAGCTTCGTTAATGACCAGCGTATTAAATGTCATACTTAAGAAAATATAAAGCATACTTACTGATACATCTGATGGCGTTGGAAATAAATCATTTTCGTGCCTTTACCGAATCCTGTATTCTACCGTATACTGTTGTAAGATAACATTAATTTGCTTGTATATATGTATTGTGACTATTTTTCTTGTTCCTTCCTTTTGTCTGACAGACTACATATCTGAACAACTTTACGTTCCAATAGTTTTTATTATTATAAACCTCCTTTTCCATCTCATTACTATATTCTCTTATCTCAGTTACAGAGTAGTATTTGTATACACTATTTCAGTCATTTCTTTATCTTATTCATTATGAAGCAGTATAACTTGTCAATTCCTATCGCTTGTAAAGATGAATAAATAACTGTAGCCATTAATTTGTCGAAATTTTCTTTTTCTCAAGTAATTTAGTGTTTTTTACAACAGTGTATATGATTTTATGCTGTTGAAACCATTGTTGTTCGATGTTTAAGGGCTTGTCTATAATTGAGTCATTTTTATAAATAATTTTCGTGTTGTATATCGTTTGTTTTAACTGCATTATTATCTGTAACAGCGTACTCAACATGCACCTTTCAGTAGTGCCATTCTGTTTAATTAATTCACCTCATGTTTGCTGTTGATGGTGCCACTAATAAATAATTACAGACGTATCGCGTCCTCTGTCGTCTTTGATATCACTAAAACTTCGCAAATCAGCTTGTTTACTGAATTTATCTCAACTATTTTAATATCAATCACTTATTGATACGTTGGCATAGTTTTTTACTCACATGGTGTGATATGGCTTCTTATGAACTATTTAATTTATTAGCTTTTGTCTTATATAGTTGTTAATAGTATCTTCATTGATACTTTATGATTGCTCAATTTACACTTTGGTTCCAGGTAGACATTATGCTGTTTTAATTTGGTTTAGCGAAAGTGAACTATTAAGTATGAGCTCTTGTTATTGGTTTATTTATTTTCTTTTCAAATTTATTCCACTGGATTGTACTCCTTAAATAACATCAAACCCTAATGTTCTCTATTACTACTTATATTTACACTACCTCAAACACTACGGGATTTGAATCGATAACTGAATCTCTGTGCTAATGTGGTATGGTAACTTGAACTGATGTACGTACATACGAAGTTCCACGTTGTTACTGATTGACTTTAAGTGATCATGTTGTTTCCAAGTAGAATTCCCTTCTTATCTGAGAATTTAAAATCTTAACCTCAGAAGGATATTTTTCTAATATTATTATTTCGGGCTTTACTAAGTGGTTTTTAATTTCGATTTCCATAAATTGTTATATTTCTATACTATCTCATCTTGTGTAACCATGCCTTTAGATCTAATTATACTGATAGTTGACTGTGGAGTTGTCAATATATATCTTACACATGATTTGATCTAGGTGGTTTTATGGATCGATATATAGTTTATCAAAAGTTATTATAGTTTGAAAATTTAATTATAAGGATTCTAGTCATGAGAAAACCTGATCACATCGGCTGTTTTGATATTCAGGCTCATTTCATACTTTTTTGTTATTTCCGTGCTCCGAATTCATAAGTTTTGAGTGAAGATTATAATGAATCCAAATTCATTTATCAAGCCATAGCAGTTTAGGGTACTGGTTTTGAGTCACAATTTACATGTAAGAACCAGCCATATTGCCAGGCTCTCCGAAGCCATACGGTTTAATGAAAGCTCGAACATGATACCCAAAAGTAAATGATTTCACCACATATCACAGCTCCATCTGATTCTCGATTGATATATTTGCACTAGACGGTAGAATATGAATGTTCAGTTATTAAATGCTGACTTAGCAAATGAGTGTCACTTGTTTAACTCCCTATTTAATATTTCTTGGAATTCTAACTGACTAAAAACCATAAATATTACGCATATTTTAACTGAACTGGTTCTTTATTGTCTTTGATTACGGTTCAACACATTGTGAGACAGGTATGGCTGGATAAACGTGACGTTTCCTTTATTCCCATGAATCTAAAACTTTCTTTGATTATTAGAGCTTTTTATGTATTAATGCTTACCCATGTGTATAGTTCTTGATTGAAAAAACGGTGTATGCTATCGTTGTACTGTACCCTGTAGACTGGTTAAACTCATGAACAGATGTTCATCACAAACCCTAGGAAAACTTATGATAACTACCACGATAATGCTCTTGTTATTAGGATCACTATGAAGGACTTTACCACTGGAATTTTCAGGTTTCCGCTCCACTTTTTAAAGGTGTATTAGCTTTTATCAAAAGTAACTCTTTAAATTACCATCGACCGACTTTAGGCATAGACGACTGGCGGAGTTGAGTGTTCACGCTCATGACGACTCCCGTTTTAAGAAGAGAGCTGGCTAATGGCTCTTTGTTTTCAGTGGTTGTTTAACTGAATCCAGTTATGATGTAGAAATGCAAATCCAACAAACTCTACGACCACTCCTGTGCTACAAATTAGTTGATCAATTTTATAGAAGGTTTTTTACAGACAGACTTCGTTTAACACTAGGACTTCTTCGCCGTATCATTAGTTATCATAACAAAATGTGTGCATGTTTGGCTATTTTGTTCTGAATCTCTTTTGTCACTCACTTCTACTTTTTTTTAAATTCTCATGCATCCTATCACCCCTTTTTTTGCTTTACTTCACCTATCTGTTTCTAGCCATCGCCCAAATCACGGTGAGCCTTGTCCCGATTGGTGGGTCTGATTATATAATCTCTTCATAACCTTTAAAAGATTTTTATTTCGACCTTGTCGTGTTTGTAATAGCATGTTTTAGTTTTTGCCACTTTTCTTTTTATTTGATTAACAATGGTCTTTGCGTACTATTGAAGCATTACTTAACTTAATCAAGTTAGCCTAATTATTCAACTTTTTGTATATGTGCACCAATTAAATGAGATATTTTGTACTTATTTACTGCACAAACACATATTTAGGTTTATGTTTATGTACTGTTGTTTTTTGTCTGTTGTATATATACGCATGAATATGTGTTTCATCGTTTTTGGTTTCAATTCTTGATTGAAACAAGCTTCACGATATTGTGTCGATGACATTCCCGCTATGACTTTTTTGATAAGTACAATAAGTGTTACTTTTAGATGCATGTTTGGTCGAGATTGTACTTTAATTATTTCATATAAGCCATGTTTTAAAAATTATAAACTTTATCATTTAGTGAATAAAAATTATAATATTCATATTTTATAGGTTACGAATTAGTTTTCTTCAGTTTTAATTCTTTATAAGGTTGCAGTTATTACTCCTTAAGTACACCTAGTCCAAACAATCTGTTTAAATTTATTTATCGTATGATAAGCATTAGTAACTAATTAGTAATAAAATTGCTAAATAATACATCAATAGGTTTACATTTGGTTCAATTTGTGCTTTCCAGTTCATTGACAGAAGTTGTCTGTTTATTGTTTCTATATTCTAATCTGATTGTCACGATGCGGTTGAATGTAGATATATAAAAAGTGCTATCCAAATATTTTCCAATAATGTCCTATTTATCAAATATCCAACTATTTTTACATCTCATACAGTTTACTGATAGTATATAAAGGAGATCAATAAATGGTCAAGATATAATAATAACATCGTTTTTGCAGTAACTGTCTTAATCTACTTAGTTCTTTGAGACTGTTAGTAGTTCAGAAATTTGTATCATACTAAATATAAGTTAACCAGTTGACTAATAGATTAAAATGTATATTCCATTTTTGTCTCTTAAAAACAAACGATTGCTTTGATGATTAGTATTTATCTTCTTCCTTATTCATTCATAATTCTTTAAACATTTTAGTTGTCCTTTTCTTCGACATAGTGTAGTTGTTTAAATTAACTATTTATGTTTTATTGTTTGTTGAGCGTTTAGTCGATCATTTGGGATTAGAAGACTGTATTCTCACTCCTTTGTGCTATGAATACTTTACTTTAAAAACTGCACTATAAATATATCACAAAAAATAATTCAAATTCCGTTGCTATTACTTTTAGTTTAGTCAATCATGTTAAACTTCAAGCTAATACTTTTCAAGTGATCCTATTAATGTGAATTTTATTTTCAACTTATTTAATTAATTTGAACTATGAAGTAACGTAAGATGAACAAATTGTTATTGTAATTGCATGTGAAATTTAGGTGAAAAACATCGAGTTATCTGTTGGTAATAAAGTATTCAACATAAACATAAATAACTGCTTCCCTTGTCAATGATTTTGTTATATCTGACGAAGATTAAAGAAAATGGTAATTTATGGGCTGTAATAATAATTATATATATATACATATATACATTCCTTTTATCGTGAACTTTTGACTAACCTATTAACTACTGTTGTAAGGTTTATTATTCTTATTCTGTTATATGTATACATATATACATTCCTTTTATCGTGAACTTTTGACTAACCTACTAACTACTGTTGTAAGGTTTATTATTCTTATTCTGTTGCCAGTTTTCTATTCAGCCTCCCTTACTCACAGCCCTTTTTGGGCTTGATCATGTATAATTGTCGTTTTTAATTTATGGTATGATGTGGGCAGATATGTCGGCATATAAACTATGTGTTCTTGAGATATAACATTCTCATAGTAGAGACTGATTACTATGTTCTGGACCCAACGGGCAGGCAGAAATAGAAGCTGCCTAATTGAGTATCAATAAGGACTTAACGGTGACTAGGCCACTAGTGCCAGTTAGCGTGTCATTGGTTAGCTCAGGGACAAATTTATAGAAATCGATATGCTGATTGGTTGATTTGTTGTGTGAGTGAACGTAATTCATAAAAATAAGATTCGTTTCAATCGAATCTAATGCAGTGTAAGTGCAACTTACGCTATTTGTTAGTGTGGTTTGGAAAATTACTAAAAAATCGTCTATCTAACTGCTTTTTCACTTTATTCCATAACTCATCAGTGGTCTAAATCCTAATATAGCATTATTGTTTATTCATTGTTTGCGAATTTACTGAATGATATACTACAAATTTAGTCGGTTCATGATATACCATAATTGTTCTCCAATCTCTTCAAAGAATTCAGTAGGACTAAGTAGTTGTCAGATTAACATTCAGCTGATCAATTTCATCCTGGTATTTTATCTCTATTCTGAAGGTTTTTTCACTACCAAGCTGATTAATTCTATGTATTTCCTAAGAATATGTTTGTAATTGCCCTAATTATATTTTGACTTGTTAAAGACGAACCTTAGTTGACTTAATAACTACGTACATTTAAAAACCAGCTTATTTAAGTCGATATCATCGAAAAGATTTTATATTCGTTTATGTTATGTACTCCTAAAAATAAAATATTAATCCTAATTGAACTTTAGGAATTTCTGAGATTATATTTTATATTTATATGAAAAAACTTAATAAGTTACGTCTCAGTGTACTTACGAATCTATTTAAACAATGGTTGACTGTGTAGTGTCAGTTATTATTTTAAGCCCATATACCTTATTCTAACTTTCGGACAGGTCAATCTATTCATTCTACTTGTGTCACATTTTGAACTTGTTAATTATTCGCTTATGAATCTTGACTTTTTATATGGGCTCATGTGTGTGCCCTTGTTATTCCATTCATCACATCTCTGTAGCTTAATTTTGTATGACAAGGAATATTGATTAACAATCGGTTAAAGGGAGTTGGCTCACGAGACTTCTCCATTGCGCGTCATTTCGTTTCGCTCTCTCATCTTCACTACGTCTCTCTGATCATCTGTTCCGATCAACAACTGTACAAAATATATGTATTGGGAAATCCATTCTCGTATTTGACTTATTTATTTCTATTATTCACTAACGCGATCTAAGTCTATAAATATATACGAGAATAAGCGACATGTATATTTCAAATACCATTCATACGACCAAACTGGAATCAGATTTAGGGCCACCAAAATGGAATTCTAGTTGTTAATTTTTTCTCCCTATAATTGGTTGATTTGTTTTTTTCTAGGATATATTGTATTATAACCAACGATGAGTTTTATTGAACTCGTTTTGAAAAAAAAATTTTTATAATACCTATTAATAATTTCTCTAATTTTACTCAATTTATTTTTGATGTTTCATTCATAATTATTTACTTACATAAAATGTAATGGAATGATTTATGTATATTGTTATTTGAGTATAAGCTAGAGAAAAACAATGGATTCTTATTCAATATATGTGAGATTATACACTGTAATCTTCTTACTGTTTTATATTACTACAAATATCTTAGATTCTTGGGTTAATAATCTACTGAATAGCTATATTTTTGTCATCTCTGTTTAGGTTTTTTTACAACTCTTATAGAAATCGGTTTACTGATTACTGAAAATAATAAAAAACCATATATATTATTACTAGATATATTATATATATTTATATATAGGTCATGTGAACCAAAATTTATTGTATGAATTAACGGTTTGATTTAGCAGATATAAAACACTAGATTTCAAACTAATGGATAGCAAGTTTAAGCTCATTTTATATTTTAAATCCTTCTAAGAACTAATTAATACAAGCTGTTCTTATTCCGTAAGCTAAAAAAGGAGACTAGAACATGAATTTACACATGGTTGTTAAGTTTTTTTTTCATTTTCTCAATTGTTTCCTGACAAAATTAAACTTTTTTCTCAAAAGGAATATTCACTTATTGTAACTATTTCTGTGTAAAAAAAAGACTTATGCTGTCGTCTTATTCACTTTTTTGTGTTATGTGTTGTACAACACTTTTTTCCAGTTATTCAAAAGGAGTTGCTTCACCAGAACGATTTGTTCGTAGTCGCTTGTATTTCACTAGTGAAAGTCATATTCATTCATTACTTACTTGTCTAAGATATGGTGAATTAGCAGATATTGTGACAGATGAACAATGGAGACGTGCTATGGATTATGTGTCGTCTATTTCCGAAATTAATTATCTTGCTCAAATTGTAATTATGATTTATGAAGACCCTACTGTGGTTAGTTTCCGCGGTATATATTGCATTACCTTTTTAATATTGTATTTTGTCGTTTTGTAAGTATTATTAAACTTTGACGTATTCAACATTTTTTTTGGAATTGTTAATCAATTAAGGAATAGTGATGGCTACTATTATAATACAGTACTGTGCATTTTTTTACATTATTTTTATTTATTATATAAAGTGTATAGTATGGAATGTGCATAGTTTAACCGACTTCGGCCTTACATTAGTTATACATTACATTAGCTTTATTAAAATATCAAACAACCATCAGGCTTCATAATGTAGGAGCAATGTTCCCTTAGAATCTGCTTATTACGTGACGATTACCTCCAGCTATCTAACTTCAAAATAAGTGAAAAGTCGTGACCTTCAATTTACCTGATTACCAATGCAGGACACTAGTTGACAACAGTACATTAACTACGAAAACATATTCACGAAAAGCATTAAAAATTTGTTATTTGCCGAGGCGAGGAAAATTGATAACCGTCAGTATTAACGAATAATATCCTTGTACTAAGATTTTTAACATTAATCCACTCTGACTCAGTACACATGAAAGTAAATGAACCAACATTTTATGGAAAATCATTGGATCCACAGCATTTGAAAACAACCATTCTTTATGTGTATTTAAATAACCGCAATGTTTAAATGCTAAGAAATTGTACTTTGACGTGGTATTTTCATAGTAATTAAGGTTCTTATTCTATTGTATTTATGAGATATTGTTTACCTTTTACTTGGTTTTTATCTCAAGAATTTATTTGCACTAACAATAGACTAACCAATCCTTAACTATATTGAGTGTTGTAGTTGATGTGTATGTGGCGGAAAGTGGTTACGACTTTCCAGTTACCTACATTGTAAACAAATGTTTCTTCATCAGGGCCTGAAAAACAACAGGGAATTCTCAAGTATGAGTTTAGGGATAGGGTGATTATGAGAAGTTTGTGTTTTATGAAGTATCGTACACAAAAGCTTATTTACATATAATAATACTTATCTATCGTCTCAATTTCCGCTTAATAATTCTAAATTATCACCATTCAACCTTTAAAAAAACTAAGTTGTCTTTATAAAATTTTGTCATATTATGGTATTCAGATATGTTTTAATAATCATCATCCTTCATCTAAGCACTATGATTATTTAGATTAATAGAAATGAATAATGTGTACTTTCTTATTAAGTAACGTTTTTTCGAATCTTGTCTATGCCAAGTATTTATTTTTAATCAAATAAACAGTTTAATATTATACTACATATAAAATTTTATTTTTACATTAATCATTAATTGAGCCTGGACATCATACAGAAAATTTATCAGTAGTGAATATTAAGAAATCTGTTAAGACAAACATTATTTTATTCATTGAAATTACAAAAAGTTTTCTTAATTTCCTCTCCAACTGTAAGTTGATTTGTCTTCTCCCAAAGTAGCCTGTTGCTGATGGTATCCGACCAATGGACATTGAGTGTCTTGAGTAAACAATTGTTTATAAATTTATTTTAGTTTAGTTTAACACATATGTTTTGGTGCAAGGAGGCACCAAGTACATATGCGCCACACGAATCTCAATTGATTTGTGTGAGGGCTGTGATACTGCCCGCGTGCCCAAACCGAAGAAGGATTGTTTATAAATACCTGTACTTTTTGATGATGGTTTTAGTAGTTCTCCACGTTTCAGCTCTGTACAGTAGAACTGTTTTGACGTCCATATTGAAGATTCTGTCGTTGATATTGTTTGACAGTTGTTTTGAGTTCCATTTGTTTTTCAATTGTAGGAATGTTGCCCTTGCTTTGTAGATCCTCTCTTTTACGTCTGCATCAGATCCTTCCTGTTCATCGACGATGCAGCTGACCAGGTACGTGAAAATGTCCTCATCTCCCAAAGCTCCTCTATCGAGTGTGACTGAGTTGGTGTTTCCTGTGTTTTATTTGAGGATCTTGCTTTTCCCCTTGTGTATGTTGTGGTCTACTGATACAGAGGCTGCTGCTACACTAGTTGTCTTCATCTGCATTTGTTCGTATGTATGGGATAGAATGGACAGGTCATCTGTGAAGTCCGAATCTTCTAACTGATTCCGAGCTGTCCATTGTATTCCGTGCTTTAACTCAGATGTCGAGGTCTTCATCATCCGGTCGACCACCGGAAGAAGTGGAAGGAGGAGATTGGATAACCTTCTCTGACTCCGTTCCTTATTTGGAATGCACCTGTCAGCATTGTAGTCCTTCGTTAGTCAGTCAGCTACAACGTAGGACAAGGATCAATTCTTCGTATGAATTCCGGATTGTGTTGATGATTTTTTCAGGTACTCCATATTGTCGAAGAAGTTTCCATAATGTTTTATCCACACTCAGACTCCTCATAATCATTGAAGTTGATGTATAGTGACACAACTGATTGTTCAACAATGATCCGTAACGTTGGACTGTGCACGACCGATCCTTATAGAATCCAACCAACTGATCTTGAAGTTGGGTGTCTACTGAATGTTTTATACGGTTCAGCAACACTGTTGAAAACTTTTCCTGTTACTGAAATTTGTGTGATGCCTCTAGTTCTCACATTTACTCAGATCTCCATTCTTTGGTATCTTGATGAGGTGTCCTTCCTTCCAGTCTGTTGGTCGCACATGTTCTTCCTCCCAAATCTTCCTGAATAGAACATAGAGCATGTTTGCAGTTGCTTCCATGTTTGACTTCAGAGCTTCATCTGGTATATTTTCAAATTCACATGCTTTTGCTTTCTTGATTTGTCTGGTGACCATCCTGATTTCTGTCTGTGCGTGCTGCTTCGATGTCCGGTGGATTTAATGGAGCTGGGCTATTCAAGAATTCCTCTAAGTGTTCCACCCATCTGTGCATCTGTTCTTGAATCTCAGTGATTAGTCTGCCTTCTTCGTCCTTGAGCGATCTCTCTGGTTTACCAGAGAGTTGTTTTCTATTTCCTTCTCTTGCAGCTTTTTCCGTCGTTGTTGCTAGGTCTCCCACGTATTTCTGCTTGTCGGCTTTAATGCTCTTCTTCACTTGCTTGTTTGCTTCTGTGTACTAAGTTTGTGCCTTGACTTTCTCTGCTCGTGTTTGGCCACTGGCAGCAAGAAGTTTGGTGTGAGCGAAACAATCTGCGAGGATGACGGAACGCCAATCACTAACATCCATCGACGTCTTGGACGATGGGCAGAATTCTTTGAAGGGCAGTTCAACTGGCCTGCTGCTCCGGCAACATCGGTCAGACTGTCCTGCCCTCCATGGCCGGTGACGACTGATCCACCAAATGAGGCGGAAGTCCGCAAGGAACTCCAACTCTTGAAACGTTACAAATCACCGGGCCCAGACGATTTACCTCCGGCTCTTTTTAAAGATGGTGGTGACTTTTTGACTAAGGGACTGACGACATTGTTTACAAAGATCTGGGAACTAGAGAGTGTACCAACGTCATGGAATGAGTCGATAGTTGTCCCTATCTTTAAAAAGGGTTCACGTTGTTCCTGTAACAACTATCGGGGGATAAGTCTACTCCCGATTGCGTCCAAGCTATTGGCTTCCGTCATACTTCGTAGGTTGTTCAGAACCCGAGAAAGATTGACTCGCGAGGAGCAGGCTGGGTTTCGTTCTGGTCGAGGATGTATTGATCATATCTTCACCCTCCGCCAAGTGTTAGAACACCGCCATACTTATCAAAGGCCAACAATCGTAGTGTTTCTTGATATCAGGGCTGCCTTCGATTCGTTGGACAGAACTGTTCTCTGGGATTGTCTATTGAAGAAGGGTGTGCCTGAGAAGTTTATTAACATCCTAAAAGCGTTATACACAAACACCTCAGGCAGAGTGAGGGCATACAATCACCTTTCTCCACTATTCCATTCGAGCAGTGGGGTTAGGTAGGGTTGCCCAATCTCACCATTCCTCTTCAACCTTGCCATCGATGACATTCTGGAAACAGCTCTGACGGATGTAAGTAATGGTGGTGTGGATCTGTTGCCTGGAGAAAGACTTCTCGACCTTGAGTATGCGGATGATATTGTCTTACTGTGCGAGAATACCCAAGCTATGCAATCCGCACTTAATCAGTTGGCAATCAGTGTCCGTAGGTATGGTATGTGCTTTGCACCTTCGAAGTGCAAAGTTCTTCTACAAGACTGGCAGGATTCTAATCCTGTACTCACTCTGGATGGTGAGCAGATAGAAGTAGTCGAGAAGTTCGTGTATCTAGGTAGCTGCATAAGTGCTGGTGGTGGTGGCGTGAGTGATGAGATCAATGCACGTATAGTGAAAGCCAGAGCGGCTTATGCCAATCTGGGCCATCTTTGGCGCCTTCGTGATGTTAGTCTGGCTGTAAAAGGTCGGATCTACAACGCGACGATGAGAGCAGTTTTGCTCTATGCTTGTGAAACCTGGCCTCTCCGAGTTGAGGATGTTAGACGACTCTCTGTGTTCGATCATCGTTGTCTCCGAAGGATTGCTGGCACCCAGTGGCAACACCATGTCAGTAATGCAGAGGTTCGGCATCGAGTGTTCGGTCACAGAGACGATAATGAAATTGGTGTCACCATCTTGAAACACCGACTTCGGTGGCTTGGACATGTTCTACGAATGTCGTCCCAGAGAATTCCACGTCGTGCATTATTTGCCGACTGTGGGACTGGTTGGAAAAAGCGGAGAGGTGGTCAGTATATGACATGGTGTCGTGGTATGAAAGAAAGCTGCAAAGGGCTAGCCTCTGTTGTTCCTTCACGACTCCCTGGTTGGAGTCCGAGAGACGGTGTAACGCAGTGGCTAGAGACGTTATCAGATATGGCTCAGAATAGAAGCCAGTGGCGATCGTGCTGTAACCTCTTACTTTCTTCATAAAAAGTGTTTGTATCTTCCTTAGCTGAAAGATCTCTTCTGATTGTACCTTTCCGTTTTCCCCACCATTGTTCTCTCTCTCCTTTTTTTTTTATAATTCCCCACGTTCATTACTTTTTTTTCTTCTCTTTTCTCCTTCTCTTCAAATTATCATTGTTTTGTGTGGCGCATATGTATTTGGTGCCCCCGTTGTACCAATATTTATGTGTTCAAATAAATAAAATAAATAATCTTGAATTCGTTGAGTTTGTTAGTATCTCGAAGGAAGGCTGTATTGAACCATTGTAGGGCTGTTTGTTCAGTTGTCCAGTGTTTCTTTATTTTCAGTTTCATCTTGGCAACAACCGGCTGGTGATGATCTCAAGTTATGTCAGATCTTCTCGTGATTCTCGTGTCTCCCATTGTTCTTCTGAATTTTTTTTATGCAATATGATCTATCTGGTTCTACGTAGTGTGATCCGGTGAGATCCATGTGGCTTTGTGTATGCGTTGGTGTGGGAATACTGTGACGCCTATAACCATATTGTTGAGTGCAAATAGGTTCGCAAATCTCTCCCCATTTTATTTTCTCTCTTCCAGTCCATGTCGTCACATGATATCTTCATATCCGGTGGTATCCATTCCGACTTTGACGTTTAGGTCTACCATCAAAATGGTCAGCTCCTTTCTGTGGCACTTTGCTATGACTGATTGCATCCTCTCGTAGAACTTATTCTTATTGTCGTCGTTGCTATCATTGGTGGGTGTATAACACTGGATAACATTTATTGTAAAATTCCATCCTTCTGTTTTTTTATGGAAGCTCGTGGATCTATAAGATTCCTACCCAATATGTGAATTCCGTGCGTGTTTGGTCAGCACCAAACCAATCTCCTGAGTTTGTGAAGCATTTTCCTCTTCGTGATTGGAGTACAGCAACATATCTCCCGTAACTAGCCTTTGTTGTCCAGCTTGAGTCCAACGGGTTTCTCTGATTCCGAGTACTGCCAATTTGTATCTTCTCATTTCCGTTGCTATTTGACTGGTCTTCCCGTTCTCCCACATTGTCCGGACGTTTAATGTACCTATAAAAATTGTGGCCCCAAATGCCCTGGTACGGCCGAGAGTGGGGAGAGTCCGCTCTCCCTCTCGAAATACTCTCACATGGCCACGCGTATATAGCCTCTACCAGGGAAGTCTTGCTCACTGCCTTCTCGTGGCGGGGCTGTTGTCTACGAAAATTAGAGGAAGAATAGCGAATGTCCGGCGCTTTAACCGGATCCCAAACCAATGGTGCACATGGGCTCCAGTATCCTGAAGGAACAAATGGCGTATGAACCAATCGTTGGTCACCGGCTACCATGGGACTGCATCTCCTCACGATGCTCTTTTGCCTTGTGGATCAGATCTTTAGGTCGAAGGCTCGGGGTGTGGCCCCCTAAGAAAACCACCTGCTTCGGTTTGGGCACGCGGGCAGTATCACAGCCCTCACACATATCAAATGAGATATGTGTGGCGCATATGTATTTGGTGCCTCCTTGTACCTATATCGATGTGTTAAAATAAATAAATAATAAATATAAAAATTGTTGCTCTGGTTGTTTGAAGGGTCATCGGCCTCATGACTTCCGAAGGAACTCGGCTTTCATCCCGAGGCGTCATAATTCTTCCTTCAACCCCCAGGGCAGAGTTTAAATGGTTTATTTTGTTTAATCTGTTTGGTTGACCCCATGACCAACCCTCCTCCTTTACCCGGGCTTGGGACCGGCAGTGTCTGTATTAGAGCTACAAACGGAGTTACGATATAAACATGTTTAACAATTATTATGGTAATTTTCATCAAATATGAATGTTTAAATTCATAACTGTGAAACGTTCCCATGGATCATGAACTATAGACCAATGAGTATTTGACTTGACATAACATTCGTGTTATTTTATTTCATCGATATGTTGGTTGGCAAAAATAACTCGCATGTTATGTCCCTGAGTACAACGTTGAGCTGTATCAATTGAAGTTTTAGTATACTTAGGAAAAACTTTATCACTTAAATTGCAAGCAGTTTAGGGTTTATCTTCATTCTGACATTTAATGATACCACTTGAACAGTCGAAAATGCCTCATTTATGTTATATTTGTATTTCTTTTTAAAAAATATCTAAACCAGTCAACTTGTTGGCAGTTTTTTTCATCAGTCTTCTTTGTTTTCGCACATTTACATTAACAATGAACATGTTTTTTGTATAATATATTTCAAACCGTAGGAACCGAAAACTGAAAAGCGATTCCATGTTGAATTACACTTTAGTCCTGGTGCTTTTGCATTATGTCATGATCTCCCTGAAGGTAGTGGTTTTCGATCTGGAAAGTTGGTGGTAGGTTTTTATTATTTACTTCACATATGATTTATCGCTAGACTTTTCTAAAGAAAAGTGTTTTTTCTTTGCATTTTATTACAGATTTTTTTAAATAATGCACAACAAGTATTGCTAGCTACCTGCGCACAGAGTGTACATCTTATGCGGTACCTTGTAAACGACCAAGTTTGGCATAAGTTAATGCTGAAAATATTCTCAGTTTAAGATTACTATGTAATGACATTTTAGTGATACTGAGGCTTTTTAGTTTAAATAGCTGTTTCTTGTTTTCAAATGAGTGACTGATGTAAAATAAAGTAGATGTATGGATTTGAGGTCATGTATCTAAATTTCAAGAAAATCATCTCTTGACACCTGTTGGCCGTTTGTAGTTGCCTATTATTTTATATTAAACATTGAGGGATTTCAGTTTAGCATCCTGCTTCGGTTTGGCCACCCGGTCAGTATCACAGCCCATACACAAATCAAGTGACTTGTGTGGAGTATATGTATTGGGTGTCCCTTTTAGCAATATTTATGTATTCAAATAATAATATATAATAATAAATAATTCAGTTTGGGATAACCATATGACGTCTCAGTTCTGAATATCTTTCAACAAAAGTTATGTCCTGTCATTGAAGCATCTTTAGTATGCTCCATTATATTAGTCCAATGTTCTTCATTATAATTAAAATTCAACACCTTTCAATACATTCAGTATGAATTTATTCATTACAATAGTAAGTTGTCGATCATTTTTTGTTTGATGAGTATTATGCATAATAATTTGTGTTGAAGATGATAAGTTCAGAGGTTGAGATTAACCACTAACACATCCCCTGTGAGAGAAAACGTTTTTGTCTCTTTATGACACTAACCCGCCCTGACGAAATGATTTTATCAATCAATTCCTGATATCGAAATATCCTCGACCTATTGTTAGGTTATTTATCAATAATCGGTGATTAGGATTTGGTGAATAGGAAATTTCAAAGGGAAAATACTAATCACCATAATATATTTCTTAGGAAAATGTAATTATTATATATTAAACTCTCTTGTAATATTAACGTTTCATCATCCGTATCTTGATAAGCGGTATTTCCTAGCTTTCTCACCTATTCTGCATAACAAACGTTATCCTCATATTTTGTTTGCTGAGGCCGTTGTTTTTTCATGCATTTATTAAGTAGTCTAATTCTCATTATAACTTCAACTATATGCTGGACTGTTTATACCCTAGTTTGTAAAAAATGAATTTGTTTCTTGTATAGTTTCACTTTGTTTTAGAAGTTATGCATTTGTTATTGCTTATCATAATAAACAAATAAATATTGTATATCACAGTCAGTTTTTAATGTCTCATAAAACTATCCCCATTTTTTCATCTCATCCTGATTTTGTTTCCTTCCTCATCACTATCATATGGACACTGACGGGTTTTACGTACGTTCATAAATTTGCAACCTAAAAATGGGTAATTTTTACTCAAAAATATTTTAATATGAAATCTGGCATTATGTTTTGCTTCTTTTATTTCTCTGATTCATATCATATATGTGTCTGCGTAAACATTTTGTATAACTGTTTAATTTTTGGCTTTTGTTTGTGTGCACGGGTTTATGCATGTGTACTCATCTATGTTGTTCTTCACGCTTACTTTGTATATCACTGCTTTATTATTTCGCTATATTGCTTGCTGTGTTTCATTTTCGTATCTTTGTATGTATGTATTCCGTATGATGAACATCTTTCATGTACTAAATACTAATAAATAAATAGCGTCTGAATTCTCAAATGAGCGTAATGAGTAGCGGTACATCTGTGGATAAAGGAAGTTCTGACTCAATGCCGCAATCAGCAATCCCTTCTGTTACACCTATTGTTCCTGCTAGTGAACAAGACAGGAAAGATCTGTTTGATAAATGTAGTGGTAGACAAACAGATCGAAGTAGTGAATATCACCAAAATCTTGGGTCATTTGACTCAAGTGAATGTTCATTCTCGGGATCTTCCGCTAACGACAAAGCTTCAGGTAAATCTACAACAGTGGTATCAAAAAAATTTGATTCTTTAGATTTGTTTCGTTGGAGTTTTGATAGTGATAGGAATACGTATGAATTATGTAAGAATCAAACAGAGACTTTTAATGATTCATCTCTTACCGAGCAATGTCCGGTTCGCAGGTCACATAGTGTTCGTTGTAACCTCGCTTCAAATGTTTCTCGAGAAAACACTGTAAACCACGAAGAAACTTTGATTGTCAACCACAGATCGCAATCTCAAGGTCGTCCTTCTGTTTTGCCATTATCACCTGTACCATCAACCTCTACTCTAGAATTAACTGGAACTCCTACAGCGTCAAATACAGAAGTTGGTATTGGACGATTCACTGTTACGCGGTTCACTGATAATAAAAGTGCTTTGGGTCCAAATTTTCCAAGTGAATCGAAAACTGATAATTTATTGTCGACATTACCGTATACAAATAAACTAAAAACATATCACCTTAAACATTTTTCACGTTCGAGTTTCTGCCAACATTCTGCCCGTAATAGGTCTAGTTCATGTCATCCTGATGTTTACAGAAAGACAAATTTAACTACAACCCTATTATCAAAACCTAGATATTCATGTATTTCAAAACTACTTCAAACGACAGGTAAGCTTAATGATTTTGGCGAGTTTAAGAAATATGATTATAATGAACAACTGTCTTTTGAATGTTCCTGTTCAAATACTAATTCGTCACGTTTCGCTCCTGTAATTCAATGGCTTTCAAAGCAGTCAGAACACTTAGTGAAATCAGATGAAAAATGTGACAATGAGGATCACAAATCAAATCCAACCGACATAGAAGACAAGGTAAGAAATAAATGATATTTACTGGTTTATATCTAGAGATAAGTTATTAGTTCGTTTTATCTAAAATTATTTTAATATTTTTTTAAACGGTTTATACATCCTGAAAATCTTGACTTACATACGTAGTTTAAATCATACTATTCAAAGCTGGATATAGTATAATTGAAATTATTTCTAAAAGTTCATTCTCACTGTCACAATGAACAACTTATTTCAAAACATGGTTATTACAAGATTATCATTAATAAAAAACTTTCATCCTAATAATAAGTGTCATATGAGTAATTTATGACTTTAAACTTTTTGATATATATATATATATTTATATATATATATATATATATATATATATATATATATATATATATATATTGTATAACCAGATACTTCATTTAATTGTAAATTTTCTGATCTAATGATAAATAGTTTTTTTTCTGAGAAAAGAAAATTTATATCAATATTCGTTTGATATATGATTCATATGTTATAATATACTTGTCTTATTAAAATCTCACTAATAATTCTATTTTTCATTCTCTCACTTTCAGTTTATATCTACTTATATTTAAATATTGAAACTTTGAATTTAAATATCAGGTTATTTTATATTTTTGTCTCGCCCGTCATAATCAAAGTATCTATATATGTTTGGTGGCTAAATTTCATACATCCATTCAATAAGTTGTTTAGTTATGCCTCATGACTAGGGTGGTATATATTTTTTACAGTAGTAACTATTATTTTGTTGTCAACTTAATTTTTTGACAATATTCAAAAGTTTATTTTTCAACTATTAATCCATTTTGTAGGATGTTTTTATTATATAATTATAATTTGATTATTATTATCATTATTGTTGCCTACGTGTCTTCTCGTTGTAGAGAGTTCGAGAAACACCGAAACGGCTAACTTTTGGGGCTCGTAAATGTGAGTATACGCTCTTCTAAGTATCATTATGAGGTTGTTCTTGACAATTTCACCATCACAGTAATTTGTTGCATGAGAGCTTTTTTCGCTTATTCATGTACTCGCTTTTGTTTCTTTCATCTGCCACTTCTTGTTAAGTTTTAGCTCTGTAAGAAATTTTATATGTGCATTATGTCAAATTTCTATGCGAAATTAAGATTAAGACAATACGTTCCTTAATTGACTTGGAAACGTTTAAGTTTATCTTCACCATTATTAAAATATATTCCATCAGCCAACATTTATAGTGCCCATCAGGTTTAATAGAGAGTCCACTTTCAACAAATACGGTGATTTTTTTAATATGACGATTTATAATTTTTGTCACTTCAGTAATTTAATTGCATTCGTCTATTTCAAACAGCTATGGTATAATCTTTTTAAAGATGCTTGTAAAATGTTTGATGAACTTCACATAAAATGCTTAAAATATCCCTCCATTGTGAAGCTAAAGTCATACAAAATATTCATCATTAAATTTACTCCATACGAAGTTGCCTTTGAGCTCTGCAGCAAAACTAAATGAAGTTCTATTCTGCAGATTATTGACATCCGTGATAATAAGAGTCAATCGACTAGGTTTTAGTATTAATTAAATAGGCAAATGGAGCTTATTATACAGATCTTATGCAACGACTTTAATTAAATAAAGTATGACTACTAAGTATTTATATAAGTCAGATTACTATCTATTCCAATTAAAATACTTAGCTTTACGCTTAACAAGCAAAAATCATCTAAAATTTCTTTAGGTCAATTAGCACATCTGGATATGACAGATTTATTCAGTTAACCCGATATATTCGGGTTAGCGAAACAATCGCAGAGAAAGATGGACATATTATTCATTCTCAATCCAGGAGATTGGATCGATGGGCAGAATACTCTAGGGATCAGTTCAACTGGCCTTCAGCCACACTTCGGTTTCCCACGATCTCCAGTCGACCTGAATGGCAAGTTGATGTAAGTCCTCGACTCTTTACGAAGTTGAAAAAGCTATAGGAAATCTGAAGCGTGGGAGAGCAGCAGGCCCTGATAGGTTTACCCCTGAGATTTTTAAGGATGGCGGTCCAGTATTAGCAGCGAGATTGACTGAGGTCTTAGGTAGAATCTGGGAACTGGACGTAATCCCATCTGACTGGTCTCAATCACTGATTGTGCCAGTCTATAAGAAAGGAAAAAAGTCCTCCTGTGACAATCACAGAGGAATTGGTTTGACTAATATAGTGTCTAAAATATTAGCTTCAATAATACTTCGACGTCTAACCAAAGCTCGTGAAGAGCAGACTAGAGAAAACCAGGCTGGTTTTCGACCTGGACGTGGTTGTATTGATCAAATACTCACATTACGTCAGGTCCTAGAACATAGACACACATTCAGACGTCCCACAATGGTAGTATTTCTCGACCTTAAGGCGGCATTTGACTCTGTTGATCGTGAGGTTCTATGGCAGTGTTTGTCACTGAAAGGAGTACCAAAGAAGTACATCAACCTTATAAGGGCTCTCTACTCGAACACAACTGGTCGAGTGAGAGCTTATGGTGAACTGTCATCAGAATTGATTACCTCAAGTGGTGTTCGTCAGGGCTGTCCACTCTCTCCATTCTTGTTTAACTTTGTTGTTGACGAGCTTTAAGAGATAACACTTTCCACATCTGACTTTCCAAGGGTCGAACTTCTACCGAAAGACTCACTTGTTGACTTAGAGCATGCCGATGACATAGTTCTATTTGGTGAAGACGCTTACAAAATCCAGAGTCTGCTGACCACTCTAAACAACATTGCACGCATGTTCGGCATGCGATTTTCTCCCTCGAAATTCAAAATGTTGCTTCAAGATGGTGTTGCGTCGACACCCGAACTAGTGATAGGGAGTGAAGTAGTTGAGCGTGTCGACCGCTTCACTTATCTCGGAAGTCTCATCAGCCCTTGTGGTTTGGTGTGTGACGAAATCTCAGCACGGATACAGAAGGCTCGACTAGCTTTTGCCAACTTGCGTCATTTGTGGCGTAGGCGAGATATCCGTCTATCAACCAAAGGACGAGTTTACGGCGCAGCAGTTCGTTCTGTCCTACTTTATGGCAGTGAAACATGGCCGGTAAGAGTAGAGGATATTCGTAGGTTACTAGTATTTGACCATAGGTGTCTTCGAAACATCGCTCGTATATCCTGGGACCACCGAGTAAGTAACTCAGTTGTTAGGAAACGGGTACTAGGTAAGGATGGCAAATCAATTGATGAAGTAGTGAAACTTAATCAGTTGAGATGGCTGGGACATGTGTTGCGCATGCCCGACCACCGACTGCCCCGACGTGCTATGTTTTATGGTGTTGTAGGAGTAGGTTGGAAGAAAGATAGGGGCGGCCAGACCAAAACATGGCACAAATCGATGAAGTCACTGACAAGTGGACTGGGACATGTTGGTAGGTGTAGACTACCTGGTTGGGGACCGCGAGACGATAGCAACCGATGGTTAGAGACCTTGAATGACATGGCTCAAAATCGTTTGCAATGGCGCAGGTGCATCCACTCTTTGTGTTCTCTCAAACTCTAGTCTTCTGAATTCTTCATGTCCTTTATTTTCTTTCCCAATTTATTCCACTGGACTATACTCCTTTAATAACATCATCAAACCTTAATGTCCCCTATTTCTACTTATACTTTCAGTACCTCTACCACTATGGGATTTGAATCGATAACTGAATCTCTGTGCTAATGTGGTATGGCAACTCGAACTGATGTACGTACGTACGAAGTTCCACGTTGTTACTGACTGACTGGTGTAAGTGAAGATTTATTAACCCCAAAACACGACGACGACGACCGTAGTTGAAAATACACTCAGTTATATATTGATTGTACACACACTTTGTTTAATAATTAGCATGAGCATTGTTCATGTCAATGGAATATAAAATAATCGTATATTGTACAGAATAAAATACTACACTGAATGATCATCACATTGAATCAAAACGGAGGTAATGTTGAACAAAACTCATAATGAGTAAATCAATTGACTTTCTTCTCGTCATATCATATGGCACAAAATCAATCTTCATGGTTTAGGTTCATTCACTCTCTCTCCTCAAAACCTGAGTCCAAAATCTATTATATTTTTCTTTTTTTCCTAGTCTCTTCTACTATTAATCCTTCTTCTTCTAACCTAGGATTTAGTTTTTGATAATTTCATTTCACCGTGCTAATGCAGTATGACAAATTGAATCGATACCTATATGTGCCAAATTCAAAAGGAATGATAAACATTGTCCTAAATCTTTATGTTTTATGAATATCACAAAGTTAAACTTCTCCAATCATGGATTGACCCAACAACAAGAACAACATCTAGGCGTTGACCTTTATTCTTTATTTATGACAATAATTTTTCTAGCACTACAAAATTTGTGTTGTAGTGTGTAATTGTATTGTTTACCACTTTTTTTTCTATTCTGACATTTCATTCCACCTCTATTTAAATTGTTTGTAATCGATTTTTTTTTCGTTATTAGTATACGATTCAGCTGGTTCAAATAATTCTACTAGAATAAATCAACATAATAGCACAGGCTCTGTCCATTCATCAAAAAATCAAGATTTAACTTCCACATCTACTCGAGCTCGTTTAACTCCACTTCCTTCTGATGAACCGGTGTCTTCTAACACAAATGAATCGACTCAATTTTCAATGGATTTACCATTCAATCAAATTAATTCTCAACCAGTCAACAATTTTTTGTCATCATCTGGGGCTGACAGTGGTGTAGATGATGATCCTGTTATCAATCAGACTTTGAATGCTATCACTTACCCTAGTCGTCAAAGTCCATATCATTTAGATATTGGACGTCTTGTAAGAGGTATGTTTTATAGCATTAAAAGGAATATAAGCTATCTCGATCATACACTTTAATTAGTGTTAAAAAGTTTAAAATTTTATTAATTTACTAAGAAAATTTATATTCTTTACATAAATCTATAGACTAGTTATATCTCTGTCAGTCAGCTAATTGCTATGAAATTTTTCTTCCAAATGCTCTGGCTAGTAGTACTTATAAATATATCACATATCATACCACGTTGCTCTCAAACGTCCTTGTACAACCGAGGGTGGAGAGAGTCTGCTCTCCCTCCCGAAATGCTCTCACATGACCACGCATGTACAGCCACTACCAGGAAAGTCCTACTCACTGCCTACTTGCGATAGGGTGTTCTTTACAAAATTGAGAGGACGAAAAGAGAATGTTCGGCGCTTTAACCGGTTCGGTGGACACAGAAGGTCCACCTAGGGGAGATGAGAAACCCTGGTTCCAAACCAATGGGGCACATGGGCTCCAGTATCCTGAAGGAACAAATGGCGTATGAACCAACTGTTAGTCACCGGCTACCATGGGACTGCATCTCTTTACGTTGCTCTACTGCCTTGTGGATTAGACCTTTAGGTCAGAGGCTCCGATTGTGGCTTTCTAAGAAAACAGCCTACTTTGGTTTGGCACCCGGATAGTATTCCAGCTCCACACAAATCAATTATAATCACTACTGTACTCATTATTATTGTGTGGCCCCTTGTACCAATGTTTATGTGTTCAAATAAATAAAAATGTTTTTCTTATTACTTTTCAAACTACACTGAATGTATAATTTGGTCTGTTTTCGTTACAGAATTTCTCTGCAGTAAACATTTTGTTTGGTTTAAAAATTTTCTGTTATTCTCTTCATGAAAGGATACTTGAAAACGCATTTTGAAAAAAATTTGATAAATATTTTGTTGTTTTCTGTTCAGCGATATTTTCTTTTTTTTTAGTAATTTTATAATGTATGGGTCCAACTGATGCTTTATTTCGAGTTATTCACTAATATTCATTCATTCATAAAATATTCAGCATTGTCGACAGACTTCAACTTAATCAATATCCCACTTACATACCTTTTTTTAACGATAGTATCACCTGCCAGTACATACTATGATAAAGAATTATCAGTTTTATTAGTTAAAAAGATAATTAACATTATATTTCGACCAAATCATGTACAATATTTTTGTACTGTCATCTTATTTAGATGAAGTGTGTATACTTGCACAATTTGGAATCTTTTTCATCTGTATTTTAGAAACTGAACAGATCTACAGACGTTTCAGTTCTGCAGCCCGTAAATTATATGTTCTATACATCACTTTTCATTTATACAGTGTTCGTTGTTTTCACGTAACATCATTTGGCATCATTTTTGTATTATTGCCTGTTTCCAGTTTGAATAGATGGTGCATGGTTTGTTGATACAGTACATTTCATTTGACCTGGATTAACGGCTCCTGTTTAATTAAACTGTTGTATCGAAACATCTGACCTATACTACTGATAGATAATGTCTAAAATGAATAAATCGGAGAGTTGAAGAAACACTACATTTTTCATATTTTCCAGTGGTTTTAAGTCTTACTCACTTTCGACTGTTACCATATTTTTTACCATTTTCCTAGTATGGCATTGAAATCACGAACTGATATAAGTTAGATAAAAACTAGAAGTCTCGAAGTACTGGACAACCATTTCGTCCCAGTATTGGGACCACTCGGCCGTATGCATCCACGACCTTGCGATGGGGGATGGAACTCAGGACCCATAGATCAGTAAACTGAGACCCAACTGTGTTCAAGTCTAACTTCAATCAATTCACGGCATCGCGTGACCATCTTCCATTGACTTAAGTCTATACCTTTTCCTACGCCCAACAGAGTTTAGCTCCACTGATCCCTCTCGAAGCTAGTCACTGGTAATCTCATGATAATTTTCAGTTTTGCGAAAATTGTTTGGCGTCTGCATGTGATGATGTAGGTCCTGACTTTGATTCCCGCCTACGAGGTTGTGAGTGTAGATTGCTAGAGTCCCATACTAGGACGAAACGGCCGTCTAGTACTTCCAGGTTTACAATGGTTGTCCAACTTAGATTGGTTTGTAATTTCAATGAAATTCAACAATCTCCTTAAGCCCATACTGAAAATTCCTAGTATATGTATTACTTTACCAGTTTTCAATGTAAGTAGTGAGTGATTTTCTTCAAGTCGGTTTTCATTTCAAAATTGCTTCTTAAAACTAGTTTATTGTTATTAGGACGATACATATTGTTTGCTTCTCGCTTATCATCGGCTGTTATAATTAGTCATATTATTTTTGTTAGTCGGAACATAATTTCTCATGTATATTTAGTCAGTTTATCGTCGTGTTTGTGTGAATGATCTTAAGGCTTCATACATTACTTACGCTTGGAAGCTTTTTGTTTCAGCATATTTATCATCTGTAATGCAGTTATTGTTATCTTTACACTAACACCTTACAACATTTATTCTAGTTTGTGTTAGGTTTCTCAGTTCTTATGTTTATTTTTGTAAGGAAAAATACGACAAGAAATATGACCATTAAATATCTCTATGCTTCATTTTCTTTCTCTACAAAAATAACCAACGTGATGCTAAATAATATCAGTTAGATAAAAAAACGTGTAAACGATACTTTATAAATTATAACTTAAATGTAATTACGACCGTTGTAAAACATTTAATCCCTTTTGAAAATTATAATAGTATCATATAACACTAATGTAAAATGCCGTTTGTATATTCGCTTTTGATTTTGTCTGCTTCGAATATAAAACAATATGTTATTCTTTGAAAACAGTCTTATTTGGTGAATATCTATATAGTTTTTGTTTTTCCTAACAAATATTCTCATGTTTTATGAGTTTATGGTATTAAAATATCATGCGTATAACAACAACATAAACACTTGTAATTCTTAGTTTTTCTTATACTCAAATGTAGTATAGTTACTGCAAAAGAAAGTTCGGACTGAATATTTCTTTAAGTTTTTGATGTTTTTGAAATAACTATGCATGATAATGGAAAGATTTTCTCTCTATTATAGTATAAGTCATTAATAGGTTTCAAGTTTGTTTTTTTGCTTTTATTCCATTTGATGTCGGTTTGTTGCACGTCATTTATGGATGCATGTTGTTACAACTTTTATTTTCTCATCTACACGTATAAAAATACTAAATTCATTCATCAATAATTTATTTCATGTATTTATAGATAACATACATTTTTTGTAAATAAAATTATCACGTGAATATCTAAATAGTACTTTGATACTAATTGTGTGTAATGTATGTATCTACCAGTTTTACCAACGACTAACTTATAGTTTGATTTCAGTTCTAAATTTTTCGATATTCTAGAACAAATAAGTTTGCGGTTATCAGTGCAATCCAAGATGCACGTTATTTAAAACTCATCAGTTTAATGTACTTGAATCCTAGTGTTGTTAACACTAAGATATAGATTGAGATCTTATCACTTCAAAAAACAGCTAGTTAGTCTAGTCACTGTTTTGCTCAACGGGTATGATATATACATTATTACCGGTTATACAGAACCAGTCAGTTCAAGATGCACATGTACCATCTATGATCGGTCAAAATCCATTCCTAAATATCAACAAAGGGATATATCTAGCCTTTTCTATTAATGACTTCAAATTTCCTAGTTTGATAGATCGATAAATTGTCCTTCTATGTATCAACATATTTATTTATTTATTCAAACATTTAAACATTGGTACAAGAGGCACCAAATATATACGCGCCACACTTCGTCATTCGATTTGTCTGAGGGCCGGGATGCTTCCCGGGCGTTCAAACCGAAGCAAGTAGCTTTCTTATATATACATTCATTTACTGAGAATATAATTTCATTTAGCTCATTTTCATTGTGTACCTTCCTTTATCTGTTTGTATTCTTGTAGATTTCATTCGTTCTATTTGTAATAATTTACTAAATAGGTTCATTAAGTTTTGTATTCTTTTATTATCACTTTTCTAGCCACCCCACTGCACTTTCCTCCTCAAGTTAGCCTTATCGTTTTACTTAATAAATACCAAATTGTTGTACAATTTCATTCTCTTTTAATTTATCAGTATAAAAGTTGTCAAGCTATTTGCTAGAAACATTTCAATTAACTCAGACAAACTTAAGTTTCAAAGTAATAGTTCATCATTTCCTGATTATAGCAATTGATTGTGTAAACAAATAACTGATAGTTATATTCATGGATTATTAGAGATACATCTAATAAAATGAAGCAAATACACGAGGAAAATGAAAACTACTCATCACTATTGTTCCTTTTTTATAGCTGTTGCCATGGGAGCGCCGTTTGCACCGCCAATATGTCGAAGTCTTATAAGTACAGCGGTTATACGTGGTTCACGCGATGATAGCCAAGCATCTAGTAGTGTTCCTGATTTTAAAAGATTAACAGAAGATATAAGCGTGGCACCTCGAACGTTAACTCGTAAGTGGTTTGTTCACTTATACTATTTGTTTTTACTGTTTTTTTCTACCAGAAAGCGCGACGTCCGTGTTTTGTTATCTGGATTATTACTTACGCCTGTTACCCCTCTTGAAGGAACATAGGCCACCCACCAGCATTCTCCATGCAACTCTGTTCTCAGAAATCCTCTCCAGTTGCTATTCATCCTTTCCATGTCTGCTTCAAATTCTCGACGTAGTGTGTTCTTTGGTCTTCCTCTTTTCCGTTTCCACTCAAGATTCCATGTTAAAGCTTGTTTTCGTGATGCAGTTTAGTGGCTTCCTCAATGTTTGTCCTACCAACCTCCAGGGTCTTTTCGCGATTTCCTCTTCAACTGGAAGCTGGTTTGTTCTCTCTCACAGTAGGCTGTTGCTGATGGCATCCAACCAAAAGACATTGAGTATCTTGAGTAAACAATGGTTCACAATTACATGCACCTTATTGATGACGGTTGTAGTAGTTCTTCACGTTTCAGCTCTGTACAGTAGAACTGTTTTGACGTCCATATTGAAGATTCTGTCGTTGATATTGTTTGACAGTTGTTTTGAGTTCCATTTGTTTTTCAATTGTAGGAATGTTGCCCTTGCTTTGTAGATCCTCTCTTTTACGTCTGCATCAGATCCTTCCTGTTCATCGACGATGCAGCTGACCAGGTACGTGAAAGTTTCTCCTTCAAGAACTTTCTTTTCCTCTTGTGTATGTTGAGCTCTACTGATTCAGTGGCTTCTGACACACTAGTTGTCTTGACCTGCATATTTTCTTATATATGGTATAGAATGACCAGGTCATCTGCGAAGTCCAGATGGTCTAGTTATATCCATGGATTATTATCAGGTGCGTGTTATTGTTTGGTAGAAATTGGTTTTTTGCATACAATCATACGAACAATGAGTGTTTTTTTTATTTAAATTTACATTGGGTACAGTCGCGTTCACACATGAATTAAATGACAACTCTACTATGATTTTCTTTTAAATATCTGTGTTTATGCGGGATTATTATTAGTGCATATGATTTATGAAACGTGTATTTCAAACAAACTGTAATACATCACATTTTAATCTTCCGTAAGTTACGAGAAGTTGTATGTTCCCCTTCAGTTGCTTTTTTACACTTCTATTGTATGTAATTATTTTTTTCGAATCTTAACTTTTTCTTGATTTCAATAGATAGTTCTACTAGAAACCAGCTAAATTGAAGCACAATATCATGTTTAAATATCGTTTGAATTATTTGAATTTCAAGACCTATTGAAAATGGATAAATATCAATCGTAATTAGTTTGAGTAATAGATTTTAAATCAAAAGTTCATATCCCTTCAGAATAAAAATCTTTTTGAAATTTCACTAGTCCCCATTCAACCCATTATTCAACAATGTTTTTAGTTATCATATCCGTATTTATTCAACAATACATGTGGATATCATACATAGTAGCAGTTAAAGTATTTGACTTTCATTTATCTAGTCTCACATCTTAGCTATGCTCCTCGCTCACTTGAAACAGCCTTGTTGGATAACATAACATCTCATCACAAACACAAATGTCTGATTCATAGTTGAGTTTATTTACTTTAGTATATGTAACAACCTTTCATTAAGTGGTTAACAAGTAAATGGATAAGTTACCTCCTCTAAAGTACATAGAGTCAGAATGCTCTCTTAGTTTTCTACTACACTGCTCCATAGTAATAATAAATCCCTCACAACCTAATGCGAAATTTATTCTTTAACATTCTTTTTATTTTCCTCTCGCTTTATCTTTTGTTGAATAGACGAGTAGCTTAAAATGACCTTTGACCTTAACTCCAGTTACGTGTTTATTTTCTTTCTAAACTCTAAAAGAGTGTTGTTGTCAATAGTTTTACTAATAAACTCCACACAAACATCTTATAGCTACTATATCTCAATTTATTTACTAATTTTATGATTAATAGCTGGAAGCTCTCAAGAATTTTTGGTTCCCAGTGCGCCATGTGTCCCAGAAGTTTATCCCCTGGAAACACTACATAACGCTTTAACTTTAAGTCAATTGGAAGCCTTTCTTGTTCGTCTAACTACTCATAAGTTTCCAACTCCATTTACATCACCGAAACATCCATCTACTCCTGTAAATTATTATCACCATCATCATCAACCTCAGTTAAGTCAAACTACTCTTGAGTTCTTCTCTCAGCATCATGACTTATGTAGTAACATATCTTCCTCATTTCCTAATTCTACTGGAGATTATACTGCTACACAGGACTGTTCCAATATTACTGATGAAGCCTCCACTCAACTACAGCAACCTGTTTCATCAAATGTTACGTCAATAATCCCATCCGCTTCACTGTTTCAAAAAATTACTTTCAGAAATACAAATTACCAACAGTAACTCAAAAAAATTCCGACGGTCTTTTCTTCCCTAATTAATAAAAGGTTAGTAAAAATTTTGTCGTGCTATATGTAAAATTCTTCTGACTCTATTTGTTTGAAATAAAAGTGATATCCAAATTGTAAAAGTATGACTATCAATTGAATCTATACTAATAATTAATTTACGACAGCCGTGATGAAAAGTCCTTCGATTATGTAAAACCGACAAAAGAACCGATCGATAGAGCTTACCTAATGTAACGAATTCCATAATACTAATAATACATTTTTATTGCTTGTCACAAAGATTTAATGAGTTACCTCATGTAACAGGTTAATCCGAAATTAAGATAAGTCAAGCTATCTCCCAACTATTTCAAGTAATAAATTGTTGGTAAAAGGTAGAAATTTCTACATATTTATCTGCTTAAAAGTTCGGAGCACAAGTTCGAGCTTTTATCCCGGTATCAGATTAGAGATTGTGGTGATGGTTGGCTTTTATTGATGTTACAAACCGACCTGACTCAGACGACCATTGAGAACGTGGAAGAACTTGGTAGCTTCCTTTCCTTAGCATGGAAATCTTCAGCAGTGCTCATCCACGACTTCGCAGGTGGCAATCGAACCCAGTACCTTTGATCTCGTTTGCAAACACGTAACTTCCTGACCACTGATCCAGATCTTCACACTATAACATTTCCACAAAGCTGTTATTAAATTCTTTTCCTTATGAATATTTTTTATCTATCAGCTGGTTTTATGGCTGTACTCATAATAATCGAAATATATCAGCAAATAAGTATAAATCATCTATGTAATAGTTTAACGCATTGCGTTTAAGTTTGTTTATAGTTAAAATAGGCATCATTTAATCGACTCTTGAAACTTACAGACATCCTGTTTTTATTTTACTGACAATACCACTTATTTCTTTGGGGATGCTTCTACATTCATGTAGTTTTCCATATTCTTTTGGGAATCATGCACGTGAAGCGGAATGCTACAAGCTTAAAAAAATTGTTTCTCATGAGATGGCTTCTGTATTGCTCCAACCAATGTTACCCCCCCCCACATATCCCCACCTAAGTCACTGCAGCAATATGTAAACTGGACTCAAATAGACCATATTGCCATCAGTCATCGTTGGAGAGGGTCGATACAAGATTGTCGCTCATTCTGGAGTACCTGCTTGGACTCCGACCATGCTCTAATACGAGCACGCATCTGCTTGCGCCTCACGAAAAAGCCACACTAAAAAGACCCATTAGAACTGAACTAACTAACGAGAAATCCAAAAGTAGGTTCCCGGAATAACTGAGGTCACACTTACTTACTTACTCCTCGTGAAGGAGCATAGGCCGCTCACCAGCATTCTCCATCCAACCCTGTCCTGGACAATCCTTTCAAGCTCTTTCCAGTTCTTATTCATCCTTTTCATATCTGCTTCTATTTCCCGACGTAATGTGTTCTTTGGCCTTCCTCTTTTCCGCTTCCCTTCGGGATTCCAAGTTAGCGCTTGTCTCGTAATGCAGTTTAATGATTTCCTCAATGTATGTCCTATCCATTTCCATCGTCTTTTCCTAATCTCCTCTTCAGCTGGTAGCTGGTTGGTTCTCTCCCACAAAAGGCTGTTGCTGATGGTATCCGGCCAATGGATGTTGAGTATCATGCGTAGACAGCTATCGATAAATACCTGTACCTTCTTGATGGTGGTTGTTGTAGTTCTCCACGTTTTAGCTCTGTACAGTAGAACTGCCCTGACGTTCGTATTGAAGATTGTGACTTTGGTATTGGTTGGAAGTTGTTTTGAGTTCCATATGTTCTTCAATTGAAGGAATGCGGCCCTTGCTTTGCAAATCCTCGCTTTTAGGTCTGCATCTGAATCTCCATGTTCATTGATATTGCTTCCCAGGTATGTGAAGGATTCCACATCTTCCAGAGTTTCGCCATCAAGAGTGATTGGATTGCTGTTCTCCGTGTTGTGTTTGAGGACCTTGGTTTTCCCTTTGTGTATGTTGAGGCCTACTGATGCAGAGACTGCTGCTATGCTGGCTGTCTTTATCTGCATTTGTTCGTGTGTATGTGATAGGAGGGCTAGGTCATCTGCGAAGTCAAAGTCGTCTAATTGGTTCTGATCTGTCCATCGTATGCCGTGGTTTCCCTCAGATGTCGAGGTCTTCATAATCCAGTCGACCAGTAGGAGAAACAGGAAGGGAGAGAGTAGACAGCCTTGTCTTACTCCGGTCCTTACTTGGAATGCGTCAGTCAGCTGTCCTACATGCACTACTTTGCACTGTAGTCCATCGTATGAGTTCCGGATAATGTTGACAATCTTCTCAGGAACTCCGTAGTGTCGAAGAAGTTTCCATAACGTTCTCCAATCTACACTGTCAAATGCCTTCTCATAATCAATGAAGTTAATGTACAGTGACGAGTTACACTCAAGTGATTGTTTGACGATGATCCGTAGTGTCGCAATCTGGTATGGCACGAGCGGTCCTTACGGAATCCAGCTTGTTGATCTCGAAGTTGAGCGTCTACTGCGTCTTTCATCCTGTTCAGTAACGCTCTGTTAAAGGCTTTTCCTGGTATTGACAGTAGTGTAATGCCTCTGTAGTCTTCACACTTGTTCAGATCTCCTTTCTTTGGAATCTTGATGAGGTGTCCTTCTTTCCAATCCAGCGGCACTTGTTCCTCCTAAATCTTCTTGAATGGAAGATGAAGCATTTTTGTCGTTACTTCGATGTCTGACTTCAGTGCTTCAGCTGGTATATTGTCGGGTCCTGCTGCTTTCACGCTCTTGATTTGTCTGATAGCCATTGTGATTTCTTCGGTCGTCGGTGGATTGACATCTATGGGAAGATCTGTGTGTGCTGCTTCGATGTCCAGTGGATTTATTGGAGCTGGCCTATTCAGGAGTTCATCAAAAAACTCTACCCATCTGTCCCGCTGTTCTTGAATTTCAGTGATTGGCCTGCTTTATTTGTTTTTGACTGGTCTCTCTGGTTTACTGTATTTCCCTGCTAGCTTCTTCGTCGTATCGTAAAGCTGTCTCATATTTCCTTCTCTTGCAGCTTTTTCCGCCGTCGTTGCTAGTTCTTCCACGTATTTTTGCTTATCAGCTCTAATGCTCTTCTTCACTTTCTTGTTTGCTTCTATGTACTCAACTTGTGCTTGGACTTTCTCTGCTCTTGTTCGACTGTTGTTAAATGCTGTCTTCTTGTTCTTTCTTTCTTTGATCCTGTCCAGTGTTTCTATAGAGATCCATTCCTTGTGATGATGCTTCTTGGGGCCCAGAACCTCATCACACGTTGAAGTTAATGTTTCTTTGATGCCTTTTCAGCTATCCTCCATAGTAGTTTCTTCTTCCTTCAGTAGGTCCTGTAAGGCTTGGAACCTGTTGTTGAGAGCTACCTTGAATTCATTGAGTTTGTCAGTATCTCGAAGGAAGGCTGTATGAGGTCACACTTAGTTAGTTCTGAAAACGAGGCTGACCCAGATGTTGCTTGGAAAGATATACAATCAGCTGTGGAAACAGCAGTGACATGTATTAGTGATTTAAACCAAAGGGTTACAAAGAACCAATGGATTTCTTCAAGGTCTATTGCACTGATGGATTCTCGCAAACTCATCCCATCAGGCTCTGAACACGATGATGAGCGAAAACAAGCCAGATATAGGTTAAACAATAGTCTGAAGAACGACTGTGAGCAGTGATGAGCAACGAAAGCAAAAGAGGTGGAAAAGGCGGCAGCTGTAGGTAACATCAGACAGCTCTTCAGACTCATAAGAGAAACTGGAACTAAAAAGTAAGTTGTAAGTGAGACTATCACGGAAAAAGACGACGTTCTTATCTGCTCCCAGTCCAGATGTTTAGAACGATGGGCGGAACACTTTAAGGAGCAATTCAGTTGGCCTTCAGCTACTCTACAACTACCCACCATTCCCACACAATATGAATGGAACATTAAAGTAGGTCCACCAACTCTAGCTGAAGTTCAAAAGGCTATAGCTAATCTAAAACGAGGAAGGACAGTCGGTCCAGATGGATTAGATCCAGAGGTCTTTAAGGATGGTGGTCCAATTTTAGCTACTAGGTTGACTAATATTTTAGCCAAAATCTGGGAGTTGGTCAAAATCACTTATCGTCCTAATATATAAGAAAGGGTCAAAATCATCCTGTGACAACCATAGAGGGATTAGTTTAACTAATATAGTATCTAATGGGTAGAACACTTCAAAGAACTCTTGAATCGACCAGCACCACTGAACCCACCCAACATCGAAGCAGCACTCACGGACCTCCCAATTGATGTTGGCGCACCGACAATTGAAGAAATCAGCATGGCTATCAGACAAATCAAGAGTGGCAAAGCAGCAGGACTAGACAGCATTCCAGCAGAGGCACTGAAAGCAGACGTAGCGGCAACTGCAAGGATACTCCACATTCTCTTCAGAAAGATCTGGGATGAGGAACAGGTACCAAAAGACTGGAAAGAAGGACTTCTAGTCAAAATACCAAAGAAAGGCGATCTCAGCAACTGTGACAACTACAGGGGAATCACTCTTCTTTCAATACCAGGAAAAGTCTTCAACAGGGTATTGTTAAACAGGATGAAGGACTCCGTAGACACCCAACTTCGAGACCAACAGGCAGGATTCCGTAAGGATAGATCGTGCACAGACCAAATCGCAACTCTACGGATCATTGTGGAACAATCAATTGAATGGAATTCATCACTCTATATCAACTTCATCGACTACGAAAAAGCATTTGATAGCGTGGACAGAACAACCCTATGGAAGCTTCTTCGACACTACGGCGTGCCTCAGAAGATGGTCAATATCATACAGAATTCCTATGATGGATTAAACTGCAAAATCGTGCATGGAGGACAGTTGACAAAGTCGTTCGAAGTAAAGACCGGTGTTAGGCAAGGTTGCTTACTCTCACCCTTTCTCTTTCTCCTGGTGATCGACTGGATCATGAAGACATCAACATCTGAAGGGAAGCACGGGATACAGTGGATAGCTAGGATGCAATTGGATGATCTAGACTTCGCAGATGATCTGGCTCTTCTATCGCATACGTAACAACAAATGCAGAAGAAGACAACCAATGTAGCAGCAGCCTCAGCAGCAATAGGTCTCAATATACACAAAGGGAAAAGCAAGATTCTTCGATACAACACAGCATGTACCAATCCAATCACAATTGACGGAGAAGCTTTGGAAGATGTAAAAACCTTTACATATTTGGGCAGTATCATCGATGAACACGGTGGATCTGATGCAGATGTGAAGACACGGATTGGCAAAGCAAGAGCAGCATATTTACAACTGAAGAATATCTGGAACTCAAAACAATTAGCAACCAACACCAAAGTCAGAATTTTCAATACAAATGTCAAGACAGTTTTACTGTATGGGGCGGAAACCTGGAAAACCACGAAATCCATCGTCCAAAAGATACAGGTGTTTATTAACAGTTGTCTACGCAAAATACTTCAGATCCGCTGGCCGGACACTATAAGCAACAACCTACTGTGGGAGAGAACAAATCAGATCCCAGTGGAGGAAGAAATCAGGAAGAAGCGCTGGAAGTGGATAGGACACACATTGAGGAAAGCACCGAGCTGCGTCACAAGGCAAGTCCTCACATGGAATCCTCAAGGTCGAAGGAGGAGAGGAAGACCAAAGAATACATTACGCCGAGAAATGGAGATAGATATGAGAAAAATGAACAAGAATTAGATGGAACTAGAAAAGAAGGCCCAGGACAGAGTGGGTTGGAGAATGCTGGTCGGCGGCCTATGCTCCATTGGGAGTAACAGGCGTAAGTAAGTAAGTAAGTAATATAATATCTAAAATACTAGCCTCAATAATTATCGGATGCCTAACTAAGACTCGTGAGCTGCAAACACGTGAAAATCAGGCTGGCTTCAGACCTGGTCGTGGCTGCATCGACCACATATTCACCATTCGTCAGGTTCTAGAATACAGGCATACTTATCAGCGTCCGACAATGGTGGTCTTCCTTGACTTAAAAGCAGTGTTTGACTCTGTTGACCGAGAGGTTTTGTGGCAGTGTCTGTTATTGAAAGGCGTACCTCAGAAGTACATAAACCTTGTGAAGGCTCTTTACTCGAACACTACTAGTCGAGTCAGAGCTTATGGCGAAATGTCATCTGATTTTCCAACCTCAAGTGGTGTCCGTCAAGGTTGTCCACTTGCTGCATTTTTATTCAACTTCATCATAGACCTACTGATGGAAATAACGTTCTCGTCGACTGAATTCTCGGGTATTGATCTCCTTCCAGGAGGTCCACTTATCGACTTAGAATACGCAGATGACATAGTCCTGTTTGGTGAAGACACCGATACAATGCAGAGTCCTCTGGTAGCACTAAGAAACAATGCCAGGATGTTTGGAATGCGCTTCTCTGCCTCTAAATGCAAGTTACTGCATCAACACCTGAACTAAGGATAGGGAGTGAAGTAGTCGAACGCGTTGACAACTTCACTTATCTTGGAAGTCTGATCAGCCCTAATGTGTTGGTGTCTGACGAAATCTCTCCACGGATTCGAAAAGCTCGTTTGGCCTCTGCAAACTTACGTCACCTATGGCGAATGCGAGATATCCGTCTATCAATAAAAGTACGAGTATACTGCGCGGAAATTCGTTACGTTCTACTATACGGCTGCGAAACATGGCCTTTAAGAGTTGAAGATACTTGTAAGCTACAAGTATTTGACCACAGGTGCCTTAGAAATATTGCTCGCATCTGCTGGGATCACCGGGTAAGTAATAGTGAGGTTAGACGCAGGGTATTAGGGAATGATGGTAAATCAGTTGATGAGGTTATGAACCTTCATCGACTGAGATGGTTGGGCCACGTGTTGCGCATGCCTGAACACCGATTACCACGGCGCGCAATCGTAACCGGTGTTAGGGATAATTGAAAGAAAGTTAGGGGCGGCCAAACCAAAACGTGGCATCAGTCACTAACTTCTAGTCTGAGCCATGTTGGTAGATGCAGATTACTTGGTTGGGGTCCGCGTGACTATCGTAACCAATTGTTGGAGACTGTGTATACACTCTCTGTCTTCTTTTAAACTAAGGGAATAAAATCACTTCATATCTGTCTTTCTACGAACTAATTCTGTATTCCTGTACTATGTCCTTATATGCAATCTTTCTTTTATATATGGCCACCACTGAATTAACTACTTCTATGAATCCGGTGTTCATGTTGTTGTGCTAATGCGGTATGGCAACTTGAATCGATGTATATATGTGCCTGGTCCTACGTTGCAGCTGACTGACTGATATGTTTTAGTATAGTCATTCAGGCCTTGGCATAATGCTTCTTATCCACACTTTATTCCTTTTTGAAAAGATTAGTGTATACAACATTAGAAAGTGTGGATTTTTGATCAAATCAAACTCCAAAAAACAAACATTTTGTATTCATACAAGTCAGTAACCTAGAGTACTAACCGAAAGGAAAATATATTTGTTAATAAAGGGTTTGAAGAACTGATCTTATCAAGAATTATTCGTTTAGAATAAAATGAGTTCAGTTTCAAGTTCAAATAGACACAATCATTAAAATCGTATTCTAATATGATACTAAGGAATTCTTATCTCGAATCACTATAATAGTATATTGAACTATAGAATACGAAAGGTATTTCTGTATATTGTTGAGTTTACTGACAGTTGTTACAGATTACGTGGGTTTTCTCACCATAAGCGTTTATTATCTATATCTGTATTTCGAGAATAAAACTACTTTTTCTGAGTATTTTTATTTACTTTACCAACAAAACAACGTAAATTACATGAGTAAATATATGTTTTTTCTATTTTAGTCGATTTCGTCGTCTGTGGATAATTGAAGAATATCACAAGTTCACTTTTGCCTCCGCTTCTGTATACATATAATAAACAGTTTTCACCTAAACTTATATGATCCCTTTCATCTAGATATTGATCTCTAATGAACCAAGTATTTATTACTGGTTTTATTTTATTACCATTATTCTCTTAGAATTTTTTTCAGTTTGTCTGTATTTGTTTGCTCTGTGGTTCGTTCTTTGTATATAATGGTTTTCTAATATTGCCTTTTTATTTTGTGTACTTTTTTTTCTTTTCTGTTAGTTATTTAATAATAATTCGAGAAAAATTCAGGTATTGGTTTGAATAATTGAAATATTATTAAGGTATAGTAGATATTTTGAAGATTCTCTGTAGATCAAGTTGATTGGCGTTAGGTGGTATTCAGCAAGAAACCGTGAACCTAGGTTTCACGCTGGTTAACATTCGTCAACAACATTTACCCGCCAAGTTGAGGGGACTGTTGCTGCATGTGATAGTTGAACTTGCGTTATCTAGCTTCACAGTCTGAGATGTTACCACTAAGCTATCCACACAGAAGCTGATTTTTTGAAAAACTGAGATATTAACATTCATTGATAACTGATTAGTGTTCAATGTCTGTTTGCATAGTTCTTAGTTGCAGCATGGTCACTGGTCCAGGCTACTCGACATTGCTAACTACCTTCAATTAATTAACATCAAAATAGAATCCTGTCCCCACGCCACTAAAACTTACTTCAAGTAAAAAAGGATACGGAGGACTTTTATTTCATATTCTAAGAACTCAGCACTAAATAATTTAACAATAATAATGTTGTACCGAAAGCTTCTCGTTATCTTGAGCCAACGATTGAAGTGCAATGAATCTACATTGGAATGATAATTCGGTCAATTGGAATTAATTTAATCAATTTGAAACTTTGTAAGTCCTCAACTACTCAAGCTGGTTCTAACCATTGATAAAGGTTTTCCAGTCTATGATATTTATGCATTAATTGCTTGTTTTCTGTGGTATATTCTACTGATTAGTTTAAACTAGCTTCAGACCTATACACGAGAGGTTTCCTAGATGTGTAGTCTGTTATTGGGCTACATTTTAATACATTAGGTGAAATGAACGTGTGCAGTATATTGTGGTCTCTACATTTTAAAGTATGGGAAATTTCTTTTTATGTAATAGTTGCGATTGCTAAAACTACAATAAAAACTTTGTTTTGGAACATTAGTATTAAAAATTTGCAAGAATTATCAATGGATACATATATCTTCGTCTCGTGATTGGTTATCAGCCTAAGTGTTCATTAACAAATTACTGAGGGGGTAATTTAACAACTAATATTTAGATCATCGATTTACTCAGCTTCTGTTGCCTGTATACCCTTGGTAAACTTTTTATTTTACTATTTTGGTTAACAGCTTAATAAATACCTGAGTAGTTTATATCACGAATAGTCGTGTGTTTTTTTTTAATTCGATAACAACGAATGGATTGTCAACACTTTTCAAAACTATACAGAATCATTTTATATCTAGATTTTACAATGAATCTTATACTAAATAATTTAAACGAGATTCGGTAAGAATGTTGTGGTTCGGTGGAGTATATATGTCTAGGTCACAGTAACTAGTTTTTAGCCACAAATCGTCCTACTTATATTCATTTCAGTTAATACTCATGGTCTGTATTGATTAAAACAGTAGTTGTTAGTCAAATTATGTATCAAATACTTAATGATGGTACCGAAAATTCAACTATTAAGTTGTGGTAAAAGAATCGAAGTATAAAAAGTGCGATTTGTTTAGTGTTTATTAAATGATAATTCAAGATTGTTTCCAGATAATTTGAAGCAACCTTTATGCTATTATATCGGGTTAGTCAGTCAGTCAGTAACAACGTGGAACTTCGTACGTACGTACATCAGTTCGAGTTGCCATACCACATTAGCACAGAGATTCAGTTATCGATTCAAATCCCATAGTGGTAGAGGTACTGAAAGTATAAGTAGAAATAGGGGACATTAAGGTTTGATGATGTTATTAAAGGAGTATAGTCCAGTGGAATAAATTGGGAAAGAAAATAAAGGACATGAAGAATTCAGAAGACTAGAGTTTGAGAGAACACAAAGAGTGGATGCACCTGCGCCATTGCAAACGATTTTGAGCCATGTCATTCAAGGTCTCTAACCATCGGTTGCTATCGTCTCGCGGTCCCCAACCAGGTAGTCTACACCTACCAACATGTCCCAGTCCACTTGTCAGTGACTTCATCGATTTGTGCCATGTTTTGGTCTGGCCGCCCCTATCTTTCTTCCAACCTACTCCTACAACACCATAAAACATAGCACGTCGGGGCAGTCGGTGGTCGGGCATGCGCAACACATGTCCCAGCCATCTCAACTGATTAAGTTTCACTACTTCATCAATTGACTTGCCATCCTTACCTAGTACCCGTTTCCTAACAACTGAGTTACTTACTCGGTGGTCCCAGGATATACGAGCGATGTTTCGAAGACACCTATGGTCAAATACTAGTAACCTACGAATATCCTCTACTCTTACCGGCCATGTTTCACTGCCATAAAGTAGGACAGAACGAACTGCTGCGCCGTAAACTCGTCCTTTGGTTGATAGACGGATATCTCGCCTACGCCACAAATGACGCAAGTTGGCAAAAGCTAGTCGAGCCTTCTGTATCCGTGCTGAGATTTCGTCACACACCAAACCACAAGGGCTGATGAGACTTCCGAGATAAGTGAAGCGGTCGACACGCTCAACTACTTCACTCCCTATCACTAGTTCGGGTGTCAACGCAACCCAATCCTGAAGCAACATTTTGCATTTCGAGGGAGAAAATCGCATGCCGAACATGCTTGCATTGTTGCTTGGAGTGGTCAGTAGAATCTGCATTCTGTCAGCGTCTTCACCAAATAGAACTATGTCATCGGCATATTCTAAGTCAACAAGTGGATCTCCCGGTAGAAGTTCAACTCCTGGAAATTTAGATGAGGAAAGTGTCATTTCTAAAAGGACGTCAACGACAAAGTTAAACAAGAATGGAGAGAGTGGACAGCCCTGACGAACACCACTTGAGGTAATCAATTCTGATGACAGTTCACCATAAGCTCTCACTCGACCAGTTGTGTTCGAGTAGAGAGCCCTTATAAGGTTGATGTACTTCTTTGGTACTCCCTTCAGTGACAAACACTGCCATAGAACCTCACGATCAACAGAGTCAAATGCCGCCTTAAGGTCGAGAAATACTACCATTGTGGGACGTCTGAATGTGTGTCTATGTTCTAGGACCTGACGTAATGTGAGTATTTGATCAATACAACCACGTCCAGGTCGAAAACCAGCCTGGTTTTCTCTAGTCTGCTCTTCACGAGCTTTGGTTAGACGTCGAAGTATTATTGAAGCTAATATTTTAGACACTATATTAGTCAAACCAATTCCTCTGTGATTGTCACAGGAGGACTTTTTTCCTTTCTTATAGACTGGCACAATCAGTGATTGAGACCAGTCAGATGGGATTACGTCCAGTTCCCAGATTCTACCTAAGACCTCAGTCAATCTCGCTGCTAATACTGGACCGCCATCCTTAGAAATCTCAGGGGTAAACCTATCAGGGCCTGCTGCTCTCCCACGCTTCAGATTTCCTATAGCTTTTTCAACTTCGTAAAGAGTCGAGGACTTACATCAACTTGCCATTCAGGTCGACTGGAGATCGTGGGAAACCGAAGTGTGGCTGAAGGCCAGTTGAACTGATCCCTAGAGTATTCTGCCCATCGATCCAATCTCCTGGATTGAGAATGAATAATATGTCCATCTTTCTCTGCGATTGTTTCGCTAACCCGAATATATCGGGTTAACTGAATAAATCTGTCATATCCAGATGTGCTAATTGACCTAAAGAAATTTTAGATGATTTTTGCTTGTTAAGCGTAAAGCTAAGTATTTTAATTGGAATAGATAGTAATCTGACTTATATAAATACTTAGTAGTCATACTTTATTTAATTAAAGTCGTTGCATAAGATCTGTATAATAAGCTCCATTTGCCTATTTAATTAATACTAAAACCTAGTCGATTGACTCTTATTATCACGGATGTCAATAATCTGCAGAATAGAACTTCATTTAGTTTTGCTGCAGAGCTCAAAGGCAACTTCGTATGGAGTAAATTTAATGATGAATATTTTGTATGACTTTAGCTTCACAATGGAGGGATATTTTAAGCATTTTATGTGAAGTTCATCAAACATTTTACAAGCATCTTTAAAAAGATTATACCATAGCTGTTTGAAATAGACGAATGCAATTAAATTACTGAAGTGACAAAAATTATAAATCGTCATATTAAAAAAATCACCGTATTTGTTGAAAGTGGACTCTCTATTAAACCTATCTAAGACTATGTCATTTGATTCATTATAGAGCCGAATAGACAAGGGGTTTGTCGAACAGGTTTCGTGTTTGGGAATTTAATTTTTTTTCCTGTGCTCACTTTTTCCAGTTAAAATCAATTTTTTTTATTTTTGGTGGGCTTGGGTGCTGCTCCGGTGTCTAAATCCAACTGGGTGGTTTTCTTAGGAGATCACTCTTCGAGTCTTTGACCTAGAGTTATAATCCACAAGGCAGTTATGTGGCGTTATGTGATGCAGTCCCATGGTAGCCGATGACCAAGGATGGGTTTATACACCATTTTTCACATAAAGGTCTTCAAGCCTATGTGCACTACCGGTATGGAATCAGAACTTTCCGGTTGACCTAGGTGGATCCTCCATATACACCAACTTGATTTATGCGCCAGAAATTCTCTTTTCATCTAAATTTTGTAAACAACACCCATGTCGAGAAAAGACAGTGGGTAGGACTTCTCTGACAGAGAGCATACGAAGGTATTTCAAATGGGACTAGGGTTTCTCACTACCCTTAGCCGTACTAGAGCAGTTGGAGGCATTACATTCCGAGGTTAAGACTGGCTTGAAAAAGTAGGGAGAATGGTCAGTGTACGACATAGTGTCGTGGTATGTAAAAAAGCAGTACAGGATTGGCATCTGTCGATCCTTTACGACTCGCTGGTTAAGGTCCTAGAAGTAACTCAACACAATGACTTGGAACGTTATCAGACATGGGTCAGAATATAAGCCTGTGGTGGTCCTGTTATGATTTTCTTTAACATTTTTCATATAAGATAAGGGAAATTCTTTGCTGAAAGAATCCTTTCTAGTTGTTTTCACTTTAACGGATTCACCTATTAACAATATTTTTGTTTTTACTCTCATCCATCGGTTTTTGTTCATTGTTTTCTTATCACATCCACCCTTTTCTCTATTTTTTTATATTCACACTTTCATTATGTGGCATATATATATGTATATACTGTTGTCATTTTGTACCAATTCTATACTCATGCACTTAAATAAAAAATTTGCATGCGTTTAGTTATATGTTTTTCTTCAATGAATGTCCTTACTAATACGTTCCTTTTTTCACTCACGCTTATTACACTCTCTGTTTTTTTACTCACCCGTACTACTGTAAATCTCTTATTACAGTACAATTATTTTTAATCATTTCTACTTTGAATAAGGATAGTTCGTCCGTGATTTTCATTTGTTCTATGATAACTGATAATCAAATCACATCATGATAGTCGACATTAGTGAAACAAACTTTCTAAAATTTACTTAAAATTTAGATAGAGGATTTCAAATATTGTTCAATCACCTGTTTAGAATTTGATGAACTGTGTTTATTGAGCAAATATATCACATAATTCTGATAAACTTCGTCTTCTCATTGCATTATCGGAACTGAAAACTCCCAACAAAGATGATTGTGTTCCAGTTTATCCACTTCTTGTAAATTGAAGAAATATTTTATTTGCTATCAAAAATCAACGGTAGATATACCTGCTTATAGATTAATAATTAGATTAAAACCACTGGGTCGTTATTTTGTTAGTTTTCTTTAGAATAGCAAGCAGTATACCAATTGTCAAATGTTGACTTTATGTTGTTTGGTAAATTTTGAATAATGATAATACACTGAATGCTTAGGTTTCACAGTTTAACTTCAACTATTTATAGGGTCTTCAAAATACAATTCACATCTATGACACTTAACTGTACTTCAATAAAATTTGTGTATTGTAAAATGAATTTTAAAAAATCTGACTATTATGTTAATGGGCCATGTGCCTTTGTCAAAGCTATAGAAAACTAAGGCTTTTGGGGGTCTTATTATGACAAAACATTTACAATGTAGTTATGACAAAACTTTACCATTTCTATCATTTCATGTTGCAGATAGTTAAACAATTCAAAAGTATAGAATTAATATAAACTGGATTAGGTGTGTACTATGAAAGAAAAATGACTTAAATGGGTTATGAGAATGAATATAAACGATATATCTGAACAACAAACACTTTCTAACTATCTTTTAGACTCCAGCTACTGCAAATCAATCTTACGAACACATTTGTCTCTAAATATGATTGAATCATGACTTATGTCCAATCTAGTTATTACATTTGTTTCATTTTGTTATAACAAATAGTTATTTCCTTCTTACTTTGATCTTAATAACTGATGCTGTAAAACTTCAAAATATGTCTTCATTCAAATCTCCAGAGCTATTTTTCGACAAATGTTTTGATTATTATCATACAAAATACTGTCTACATATTTTTTTTAATCGACTTCTTAATTGGTAATGGTTAAATTGACTTATCCCCATTGTGGCTTTTCTTAAAAACCTTTTATAACAAAGTCTGTTTATCGTAAATGACAGACAGTATTTAGTCACCCTGTGTCGATGAGTAATATGTGAAAAATTAAAACTAACAATATGTATTTTAAAGGTTACAAGGTATTAATATTAATAACCAACACTAGTATTTACTTAGACAATGTATGCATTCTATCGCTTAATTGAGATAATTAGACACTTAACATTATGTCATTAGTTTCACTTATACCTTATTTGTCATTAATGTTATCATCACATTTTGAATTAATAGTCATTTGTTTAATGATACAACGATTGTATCTTTCAATTCAACTGCTTCTTGGAGCAAGTGATATTGATAGCTTTTCTAGGAATTCGTGTATTCATCCTCGTGAGCACCTCCCAGTGTGGTTAACCAAAGGTGTAGTCAAAACGATTAACAACTCCATTTTAGCCCATTTAATTCAGGTGGGACATACAGCCAATATGGAGCAGTCTTTCGCAATAATATATCGTGTTAACAGCAGTTTACTTAATTCCATCAGACTGAGAATCTTGCAGACAGCTGAAGCAATTGCTATTTGGATCAAAAAGTCAGAGTTTTGCATCCAAAAGAAATATGTGTTAGCCTCTCCTTTTGCCCTGGCCAACTAGTTGATAATCAATTTTATAATATGGTGATGTAATCTGATCGAGATATTTTAGGGGTTCACAGCTTTGAAATGTTCATTGTCTTAATGGTCCCAAACCAATGGTGCACATGGGCTCCAGTATCCTGAAGAAACAAATGGCGTATGAACCAACTGTTAGTCACCGGCTACCATGGGAATGCATCTCCTCACGATGCTCCACTGTCTTGTGGATCAGACGTTCAGGTCGAAGGCTCGGGGTGTGGCCCCCTAAGAAAACCACCTGCTTCGGTTTGGGCACCCGGGTAGCATCACAGCCCTCACACATACCAAATGAGGTCTGTGTGGCGCATATGTATTTGGTGCCTCTCTGGACCAATATCTATGTGTTAAAATAAATAATAATATAGATGTAATCTGATTAATGTTCATTTTTATGTCCCAAACTTATTATTATTATCTTTACCATCATTATTATCACTATCTTTATCATCGTTATTATTATTACATTTGAGGACCTTTTTGAGAAATTTATTCAGCATCCACCCCTATCTCTATATCTGACTTAATTCATATTATTCTACACGTTACGTAATTTCTGATTTTTATCCTATTATTCTCTCTCTCACCCCATGTTGACCATATTTATTCTCATCATTTATCGCACAATTTCATTTCACTTGTAAACTGATTCAAGTTAACACTTTATATTAGTCAGCTAGCTTCAACATTAACGATCTGATTTGTTTTTATATAACAAACAACAATCCTTAATTCATATAATACAATTTTAAATGATGTAATCTGCCTTAAATTTGGCCAATTTCATGGATTATTAATTTGGATATGAGATAATTGTTGAACTTGATGAGAAATCATTAAAAAGAAGATTCTTCGTTCATATAATTATGATTGTATTTTATTTGCTGCTTGTGAGTGTTAGAATGATTTTTTACATAATATGAATAAGTTGTTATCTATTTTGGGCAACTTGTAGTGCATGAGATTTTTATATACAACTGGTTATCCATTATTTACTTACTTATCTGTTATATCATGTATCATCAGTAAACTTCTTCTAAATAGTTCATTTTCAGAAATGTTATTTACAGTACAAACTGGTTTTACAGAACAATCTTTAGTTTATTACATACATGTGATAAATATTTACTGGGATGAATATATTTGTCTAGCCACTTTTTGATCTTAAATTAACCATTAGAATATATATCAATAATATTAGGAAATTTTCAATGGCATTTTAATTGGATAGAATACCGGATATCTAACGGAATCTGCTGGTATGAAAAGTTAAGAATATAGAAAGATTTACAAACCTGCTAAAATATTAAGCTTATTACTGAAGGATAAGACAGTTGAAAAAATGCATTCAGTTATCAGTCTTAAGTAAAGATACAAATTTAGTTTAAGATGTTATTCGTAAAGAAGCTATCCGTTGAGTTACAAATACTTTGTAGAGCATAGAGAATTGTTGTAGAATTGCAGCTAAATAAACATGAAGAAATAATGTAACCTTTTGTTAAGTCAATGACCCACTGTTCAAATTAATAATCAACAAGTACAAACAAGTTTTATATAATCGCCAACAGAAAAACATATAATTAAGTTAAAATCAAGTTTTCACATGTTGTTAGTCAACGTAAGTTTTACATTTAATCAAAAACCTCAAGATTAGTCCAATTAAGCCTTACCCAATTGCAAGTTGTAACCATTTATTTTTATTAAAACATTTGTTAACAATACGGAAATAGTTATTAGTCAATAACTTATTATGAATATGAATGAATTAAAAGGTTTAGAACGAAAACTTCCTTTTCCATTTCAAAAGTAATAACATCTCAAAGATTTTACGTATTGAGTGAATTCAGAATAGATGTGTTTATCTTAATATTAATTTTCACTACAAAAACAACTTTTGATACTTATTTTGTATTGTTTGTTTGAATCTTCCCATTGATCTTTAGGACTGTAATTGATCAGTCTGTTATTGGCATATGCATATGCTGTCCCATAGTGAACATCAAATCTGGTATTCAGGTACATCCAACTGACGAGTCCCAAATAGTACGAAACGAGCGTCATGAATTCCACTACTAGTCACCATCCATCTTAATTTATGATATTACTGAATATTAGACAATGAACAGCTGAGTTTTTGAATAGTAAAGTATATATATATATATATATACAAACGTTTGTTAACAAAGAAAAATTCCACACTGATAACAACATTCAAGACATGAGAATAAATGGTATTACATCATAAACTCTTTAAAAGCCAGAATTTCCATATTGATAATCTGAAGTTTATCGGAAGGGGTCTTGTGGAGATTGTAGTAATTTCAATGGTTTCAATCATGAGTGAATTGAAGCTGGACCACCATGGAAAACGTGGAAGCAATGGACGGCCGTTTCGTCCCACTATGAGACTCCTCAACAGTGCGCATCTACGATGCCCTCTCGAGATTCTAACCCAGAACCTATCAGTCTCGCGCGTGAGCGCTTTACCATTAGACCACTGAGCCGGCTTTCATTCGTGCATTGGTTGAAGTTAGACATTGACAGCGTTGGATACCGGCTCAGTGGTCTGATGGCTAAGCGCTCACGCGCGAGACTGATAGGTTCTAGGTTCGAATCTCTCGGGAGCAGGATCGTAGATGAGCATTGCCGAGGAGTCCCATACTAGGATGGAACGGCCGTCCAGTGCTTCCAGGTTTTCCATGGTCGTCTAGCTTCAACTCACTCATGATTTCAACTATTGAAATTTGAAGTTGGAAAAGTAACCAGTCAATAATGATTTTATTTGAATTGATCTCTGACGACCTTCACCAATCGTTATGTATTTTAAAACTGGGAAAGATTTTTTTTATTTTTGAGATTTTTACTGTTAATAACTGATTTAGAAAATTTTTTAGTTAGATTCATTTTGTAGATCAGAATGTTGTTTACTTTACGTAATGAAATTTATTTTATTTTTCCCTCAAAATCCAATAATTAATATAATTACTTATTATTGAAACCACGTGACAAATTGTTTGTAATAGTACATTAAAAAAAACATGTTAGTTAAAAGTTTTCGCATGTATGTAGTACCTTATTACTTGTTCCACATACAATATACGATTTACATCTATTTGCATTTATTTCGATAATTGTCCAATATATACACAAATATATAAATTGTTACGAATTAAATACTGATTCAATGATACTAATCTACTTCAGTTAAAGTCATTCAATATCATACAATTGCTGATTAACATCAGTAACAGCCTACTATGGGAGAGAACAAACCAGCTCCCATCCAAAGGAGAAATTAACAAAAGACGTTGTAGGTGGATAGAACACACATTGAGAAAGTCACCAGGCACCATCTCAAGACAAGCGCTAAGTTGGAATCCTGAAGGGAAATGGAAAAGTGGAAGATCAAAGAACACACTGTGTAGGGAATTGGAAACAGACATGAAAAGGATGAATAGCGATTGGGAAGAACTGGAAAGGATTGCTCAGGACAGAGTTGTTTTGGAGAATGCTGGTGGGCAGCTTATACTGCATCACGAGGAATGGAATATGTTGTTGTAATTTTCATCTTCCTTAAGAAGCAACCTCAGTGTGTCACGCAGTATACTTTTCACTGGAAAATCAAAGGTTAATTATTTGACTTTTAAGTAATTAAATTATGCTATCACTTGAACAGAGTGTTTTCACTCATAAAAAGAGAATTCTTTGATATTTAGAAGATAACATTCAGTTAATAGAATCATTGTAAACATTAGATTTTCTCCCATCTTCTTTGTCATAATTTCATGACTTTACTTGAACATGAAGAAAATAAATTGTCTTTATTATTTTATCATCTAAGGACAAGAATGATCTTTGTTATTTATTTCAATATACTTTTGTTCTTAACGTAAGAGCATCAGTTTTTTTTCTAATCATAATTTATGTTATAATTAAGTCTAACTACAACTATTTGTATACCTTTTTTATAATTCATTTGATGCATATACTTTATAAAGAATGTTACAAAGAAATATCTTAATATTTCCGAATATATTCGATAAATGACTATTGTGTTCTGGAATTTTCTTTATAGTATTGTTACATCAGTTTGGTTTATTTTATGTGTAATTATTTGCGAAAAGAGCATGTAAATTACTGTTTGTCTCCGTAAGTTCATGTTACTCGACGATTAGTACAATGATGAACTACTAAAACTTTACGACTTTAAAATTCTTTGTCTGGTAGCTAGCATTAACAGAATATTCTATTGTGTAATTGAAGTCAGGCTGAGGAAAACATTAATTAACGTAGCACTATATAAGAATGTGAAGTAGAAGTACGATAATATTATTTCAATTTGAACGTTGTATTTTTAAATTGTATAAGATTTTCGTGGTTAACTTTGTAACTGAATCAATAGATGAAAGTTATTTGATGAAGATAAACATGGTGGAATTTTAGTTTGATATAAATGTAGTTGACATTTTGATATAATCACATCTACATTATTAAATTACATGAAAGCTTTATGTGTTAATGGAGATCATTTTGGCTACGATAACGAAGTTCTCCTGTTTTGTTTATTAAAGATACATATTTTTTTAAATACTTAGGTTAAATGATTATCGTTGATCATATGCTCGAGCTAAAACTAAATGATGTTCCTGAAATGTCCGAATAATTAGTCTTTAGTTAAAATTAATGACAGCATTAAAGCGATTATAATTTAATGAAACAGTATTTATATCTACATAAATATTTGTAGTCACTATGGCCAACATATATGTTAGTAAAGATTATTTTAGTTATGATATTGCATATGGTTTTTATCGTAGAGTGGAGAACCATTGTACTGGTGGGCGGCTTATGCTCCTCCACGAGGAGTAACAGATATAAGTAAGAAAGTAAAGAGAACTGTTAAAATCTAAATAGAAACTGCATCATAGTTCAGGCGTTTTCAGATATGGGAAAAAAATACACACATGATTTTACTTAGTATCCCAATCCAGCAATTTTTAGTTTTTAGTATCGCAGTCTAGTTTATGCAAACAACTTATTAGATGATCCTCATAAATGACTTGAATAACAGAGGTCAAATTCAATTTATTCTGTAGATTCCGCTATTTTTCAATCACTAGATCATAATTGGCGTCATGTAATTTATAATTTAATGCAAGTTAGATTGATACTAGATGGTTTCTTATCTGGTCATACCATTTTTTATTCTTTTGTACTTATATGCCACGTGTATTTTGTCACAAGACAATTACCACCAATATCATACAGAGTATTATCATGTGAAAATAGTGTTATGAATAAACTGACACTGAGACCACATTGATGAGTATTAAATCTTCCACGCAGAATTAGGAAAATATTATATCAATCAACTACATGAATAGTATCGTCGGCACATTTCAGTTAAACATTTATGCCGGTCGTAAACAATCTCTGCGTACAGATTTCAAAACCGTCATTTTTAATCCTACGTATGTACCTTCTCTGTATTGTTATCTTTGGTACAACCAACTGGAAATTGTATAAGTACCTTTAATAATATTTTTAATGAACACAAACGACATTTGTCTAACCCATTAATATAAACGAGTTTCCAAACACTTTATATGAAAATGCCTTTATTTTAACAAGGATTACCATAGGATAAACAACTTATTTCTAAGGCTTCACATAACATTCAGTTTACCAAACTATAAAAATATATTTACTCATACTTTTAAAATAACTAAAATATCGAAAAATATGGCTTTTTTATAATCTTTACAGAACAGAATAATAAAATTAGTGTGTTTTAATGATGACCTCCGTTTGTCATGTTTTGTCGATTATATGTCATTTGTTTATCTACTAAGTGTATCAATTTTTCTGGTAAAACTTATGGATTTTGGTTGAAAAAGTGAGGAGGATTAGATACTGTTAATGACAAATTGAATGCGACAGGAAGTTTAAACTTATAGAATACCAAATAAAAAGGATTATTAGTATCATCCTTAATCAGTTCCTGGTTAAGATGCTAAACAGAATCACCGGGAAGTATCAAACTAAGATGAGACAACTGCCCAGTGTTCCCTAATTTTCAATAATTTATCAGCTGAAATCAGTTCGTGATGAAAACTGATCTTATATCTCAATTTAATTATACAAACAGTATTGATTATGAAAATCAAATTGATCATAATTCCAATAGGTAACCTTTAAAGATGTATTTAAACAAATACAGCTTAACGCATTGATATTTTTCATATTTCCTCAACTAAGTTATTATAAATATTAGCCTTTGAGCCTCATAGTCATCAGTAAAAGTCCTTAAACTCATATTTCTAGTTTGGCGTTTGAATAAAAGTTCTTACCATATTAAATCATACTTAGCTTGGCTATATTAGAATGCTTAAGTTTGAAATAAATTATGATTTTTCTACTGAAGTAAGTTAGTGAGTAAAAAGTAATTTGACTTTGTCATTGTAAGTTAGCTTAAAGGCTGTCAATCTACTTCAGTAACTGTATTCTATCAATGTTATTAATTATATAAATAGCAATCAGTTGATCACACTGCATCTTCATTCACTATAGATTGATCAGCATTGTATTTCTTACCTTGCTTAGACGTAATCATATTTTCAACATATATCTGCGAATCATCTTGGTTAAATATGGTACACCCAGTCGATAAACATGATGCCTTCCGAAAATTGTTTCTTTCATAAACTATCAACACACGTTTATATATATATATATATATATATATATATATATATATATATATATATATATATATATATATATAGTATAAGTTTATATTATTTCTATGTTCATCGGTATTTTCAAAATATACGAAAGAATATTTTATGTAAGACTTCATACATATCATCACACTTCATAATTTATTAGGGAGTGATGTATATTTTGATTGTTCAGATTCAATACATGAGTTTTGAGTTGAATCAATAAAAGCGTCTACATATTCATTGTTATTTCTTTGTCTTGGAAATGATATTAGGTTTTAGCTTGTTTTTATTACTCAATATTCATATGAATTAATCAGAAAGGAGCATTTCTTGGAAAAACTGAAGAAAAGATCAAGTTATTCTGATACAAATCCATTAAGCCATATAAATTACTTTACTGCTCTTATATGTTAAATAAATCTACTAAATCTACTTAATCCCCATTTCAATCGCTGACAACCGCACATTCCAATCGACAAATACTTCACAATAAATCAAACTGCAGTGATCCTAATGTGTGTCATTCAGCTTACTCAACGCGAATATATTAGTCATTCTCATGATAATTAAAAGTCAGAAAACTGTTACTATATATTATTGTGATTAGTCGATTGCATAACAATCAATGGCTCTGCAGTTGGGGATTACCATCATGAAAATTACCCTATGAATTGCAAATCTTCTCCATTTTCCCCGATAATCAAAGTGTATTCCTAAATTTGTTCGTCTTAACTTTCTGTTGTATGTAGATACAAAATAATTCATAAAATAACATTAAAGTGTTTTATTCAAAAGATAATGTCTTTCTTGATAATAAATGAAACATTAAGTACTATGGTACTTACTATCTGGAAAGCATTACAACAATAAAATAATCAAATCTACTTCAATAATTCAAATAGAATTTCATAAAATTCCATATTCGTATACCATAATAATAATAATAATTAGTAGAAGAAGAAGAAGAATTTTAGCTTGGTATACAGTTATATTTTCATTAACTATCAAATATAAATAATAAACAACATAAAAATTACAACTACGATTATTTATTATCTATTTTTTCTCTGAAATTGATAATTCATTTCGTAAACATGGAATTTCATTACCATCAATACAAAGTTTGTATGTCGGTATGTTTTGTTTTATATTTGTCATGATAAATAGTACACCTTTATGATTCATTATTGTGAAATTATATTCTTGTAAATCTTCTTTAGATGTTTTCTAAAATATAAAAATAATATTCAATTAGTAACCAGTTGGAGAATTTTAATTGATTCACAAAATTGTATTATTTAAGATTTTCAATTTTTGAGATCATGAGTCAAATGAAACTAGATCACCATAAAGAATCCGGAAGCACTGGACGGCTGTTTCGTCCTATTGTGAGATTCCTCAGCAGTGAGCACCTACGACCCAGCTTCGCGGGATTCGAGCCCAGGACCTATCAGTCTCTTGCGCGAGCGCTTGACATCTAGACCACTGAGATGGCCGGTATCCAACGGTGTTTTAATGTCTGACTTTAACTAATGCACGAAATTGAGCGACACATTCACGACTGTCGTCAGTGAGTTACTATCTCTAAACCGACCCGGTTTAAAATCCACTGGTCACTGCTTCTCACTAGAACTCCAGGATATACATCATGAAGCCAGTCACTAGTGAGCATATGTTAATCAATATCAGAAGAGGTATTCTGGAGCTTGTAGTAATTTCAATATTTGAGATCATGTTAACTGAGTGGTTAAGCGTTCGCTCGCGAAACCGATAGGTCCAGGGGTTCGAATCCCGTGAGGTGGGTTCGTGGATGCGCACTGCTGAAGAGCCGCATACTAGGACGAAACAGCCGTCCAGTGCTTCCAGGTTTTCTATAGTGGTCTAATTTCAATTGACTCATAATCTAAAATATTGAAATTACTACAGTCTCCACAAAACTTCTGAGATTTAAGAGTTATTTGAAATTTTTTTGATCAGTATAGATAAACAAAATGTAGCATAAATTAAAGATAATCTGATTCATCAATAGTTTTTTTGATACTGTCGACCTTTATTTTGCAATTGTGATTTAACATTTAGTCAGTACTAATGGTTATAAAAGTATACTGTAACGCTACATATTTCGGGTAAATACTTATTAAACTCACTAAGTGATGAAATAACACAGTTCCTGATTTCTAAAAATTCTATAAAACAGACTTAATAATTATAAACATAAATAAATTATGAATATAACCCTTATAAGCTATCAATATATAGTATATACTCTCTTGTATTCACAATGCTTCCATCAATTTTACTCACAATAAAACACACAAAAAATAATTACTAAACCAGCTGTTTTATAACTGAACATCAATTTTAGTAGAAACTGAATATTTTAATTAGAGATACTTGATCACCTTAGTGAGAATTTTCATTATTTAGAGAATAAAAGAAGTTCATTGACTTATTAAAGGAATAAAAATACTTCAGTAAAGTAAATTTTATTTTCACAGAAGCCATTTTCCGAAACAGTACAATCGTAATTACAGTTAGTTTAATTGGTAATATATTTCAATGAAACTTTCTGGAAAATGGCTTCCCATTAAGGTTCATTGAAAACAATCTAAAACCAAAATTCCAAGTTGGATGTACTCCCACAGCTTCAAATAAAGTTTTATTCTTGAACATTGGAATTAGGGGAGATAGGGCAGTTGAAACATTAAAGAAGAGAATATCTAGATCCCTCAGAAAGATATTTTATTTAGAAGAGCTTTAAACTGTTTTCTCCAGCAAAAACTCATTCAGAGAGGTGTCACTGATAAACTTCCATTTTGAATCATTTCAATATACATTTGTCAGTTTACTTACTCTTGTGGGGCATGTTATAATAACTCTACAAATTACACACTTGCTAAACAAACATCCGAGTACTCATCTGTGTAGTTATCTAAACGGGGACTGTAAATCAACTAACAGCTCAGTCCTTGAACACATGGTCAAATTAAGTCACATCCCATCACGTGAATTGACATTCCGAATCCTCCATAAAATTATAAGAACTACTTCAAAAATAGTTTGAATGCAGAGTTTTTACATAGTTGAAACTACAGAAATTCACCATTTCAAGCGCGACCTCTGTTTACAAAAGAGTCATGTTCAATCCCTTATTTGCCCGATATCCTAACACCTCTTCAAATTTTATAAATTGTTAGTACTAACTACTACCTCCTATTGATTATTATTTCTTATTACTTCTGAAACTACTACATAACTTTATTTAGTGATAATTTTTTATTACATTGCTAAATGATCAAACCTATTTTATATTCGATATTTGAAAACTAGAATTACATTGAAATAACACCCTTTCATTTATCTATTATTATATTCAATTCTTGAAATCTTTTGATAATCATGAGTATATTGTGAAACACTCCTTCATTTTCATTGACTTCCATTTCAATGAATTTGATTGTGTTTGATGATTTTGTAAAACTTCTCTATTTTACTGTGCACTACCTCATGTTAAAATAACTTATGAATACAACTGTACAGCTTCCAGAAGTGACATCGTCAAAAAAAACTTTTTGCGTTGAAAATTCCTCATTTGATGAAGATTTTGACCATTGTTTAAAAAGTCTTTTAGTAAATGGAGCTGAAAAATGTGGAATTAGTATATTCATAATAAAGTGTGATTGAGTATTGTTAAAAAAACATTACACAGAACCCATAAAAGTCACTATTAAGTATTACTCAGAAGTCATAAAATATTCATTATAAATGTTTGATGATCATTAGATTTCATTAAAATGATGAATCAATCGGGATGGCTGGCCAATGCTTTCACGTTTTCAATGGTGATTTCATTTGAATCGGTAGATGATTTTAATGAAAGTTGTAAAATGGTATGATTTGAGATTTTAATTTCACTTAATGTTTAGTCATTTTGTGATTAACATCATTAGTTTTCATGAATAATAAAGCTAGGAATAAAAACTGTAAAATTTTGGCTAATAAATCAGTTCTATACAATTGTAATGAATAAAGATATTTGACTGTATTATTATTAATAATTAAATTATTCTTACGTTAAGTTGTATTTGTTCATCGTTATGCCAAAATGTATGCGTGTCCGTACCTGTTCAATAAATCAACAAGTAATATATTTTTTACTTTGCTTAATACGCAACCTAATATCGTCTATTCAAATCCTATACAATAAAATCAACTTTGAGTTATTTTTTGATAAGACTTATGAAATTATTTTTTTCAACAAACCATACAGTAAGACGTCCAAGGAAATATTTCCATGAAAAAGCTTGAAATAGTTTGCAGAACGAAGCGTTTGATTAACTTTATATTCAATCTCTGAGATTTGACATGTACATTCTTCCTTCTTAATGTGTTACATTAACTTTGTGCCCAAATACTATGAAACTATTCGTTCAAATTTCGAAGAACATTCTTAAATAAATCATACAGTAGTTCAGTCATAGATGACATATGGAAGGTAAAAAACTTTAATTATCACTAAAGGTAAACTTTACGATTACCGATTAAGAAATATCCACTGTTTCATCTCGGCAACAACGAACAGTCTGGTATTCGTTTTTTAATAAAAAGAGTGGATGCATTTTAGATTCAGTTGAACAATACTTTTATAATACGTATCATTTTATGAAGAAATCTATTTAAACAAGACAATTTAAAACACTTAGATAAAAAATAAACGTAGGAAATCTAGATTTTTTAAATGTAGAGTGGGTTGTGACTCGTTCAAAATATCACTAATTGTAGGAAACAACAAGTGAACTAGACGATATTGATTTGAATTTCAGCACAATGTACATGAAATGATCTTTATGAGTACTAATAGAACATACACTTTGACAAATTGAATAATAAAGTTTGAATTAATTGAAGATCATAGGGATGAAATATTTCAATTTGAGAATTTCCCACAACTTATTTGACGAATATGAAACCAGTTATATTTCTTTCTGACGTGACATTTAGTTGCTTTGAGAAATTATGTTACTTACGAGTAGTTTGAAGTTTTGTGGGAGATTAGTTTCTATAATGCGTATTAAAACAAAACTCCGCTTGTGGCCCTTCTAGGGTTACTGTCTGTCTCAAAACCGAATAAAGGAGAAGGATTAAGGATGGAATTATCAACTCTTCTGGGAAAGCTAACTAGAATATTTAAACAGGTCCTTATTATAGCACTACCTTTTATTAGATCAGGTGAGTTTTATTGCTGGTTTAAATATAAAATAATAAATTGAAAGCTAATACACAGTTCTTTCTAACAACTTGGAAACGGGATAAACATCGATTTTAGTGGAATAAAATGAATGCATTTAATTTTGCACGCTTACAACTAATACTCACAAGTTAATTAGTACTCTACTTTGGTTGAATAAAATATTACTGTACAGTAGAAAAGTACTGAGAAATGATATGACTGAATGATCGGAACACGTGGAAAATAATATAGTCAAACATGGGTTCTGTTACCACGGCAACAAAAGGTTGAAGGCTGTTCCGGAACACGTAACTTATATTTCAGTCATTTAATAATTGCAGCATCTGACCATTTAAGAAGGCTAGCTCTTGGCTGTTTACTGCGAACCTTGAATGAATTCAAATTATATGCTTGGTTTCGCATGTCAACAAAATATTTAGAAATCGCAATCATAAACCGATTTGTTTCTGTTGAACGGATCTTTCATAACCAATTTAACTAATGTAAGATAGGCTCTTGTTTTTTTTTATGTAACTGTCTTGACAGATACTTTAGAAGTCGATCCGGTTGACAGTAAAATGTGGAGTAGAACTGTCGAATTTTGGTTGTGTTAATGAACATATTATTCTATAAAATCTGTTCATTCCAACTTCAGTTTAGACTTTAGCCAATATAGTGTTAAGCTTTCTATTGATATTCTGTTTAGCTTTCTCCAAGCAACATACTCCGAAAATATTCTACATGAATATCATTACATCATTATAAAATCTCACTTCTACTAAAGATGAAACTTCATGAATCAACTTTGAGGGCTTAGAAGAGAATTTTCAAAGTAACTATAGAATGGGTGAAATATCAGTGACTGTATTTGTCAGAAAATATATTGAATATTCATGATAATTATCTACCTTAGTGTTAATTTTTTTCATTAAATGGTTTGCAGTAAATTTAATCTATCCTTGTTCAAAAGAGTATAAATTCATTTTAGAAGTAATTCAGTGGTAAATACTTCAATTGGTAATTCGGAAGTTTGAAAATAAACATTATGAACTATAAATTTCATTAAATAAAATGCTTACAGTATGCCAAACTGAAATTATCTGAGCCCAAATCTACATTCCATACTATAACATTTTCTGATGGTTCATATCCCGTTGACATATTCTTTCCAAGACGAGCGCTAAACATATGTAAATGACATTAAACAGGAAACATATTAATTGTCACTAAATAGATAAATACGACTATCTGTTTTAATCCATTATTTATAAATCATCAGGTTATTGGAACAATATAAATTTCTTTATGAGGAAAACTTTATCCATGAATCGATAACGGGAACTAAGTTATTCATTTTCAAGTCAAATATATCCTCGTTCTTTTACAAAATCATTCTAATTTATGAATTATTAGTGATTTACTGAATAAAAAATAAGTTCAACTGTATGAGATTAAATGATTTGTCATGATAAACGATAGACGTATGATGGTTATAGCGATACCAAAAACCTGGTCATTCTTTTTTCAATAAGATTTTTATGTAGATTTCCTTCAACTACTCACAAAAGAGATAGCCGTGTGTTGTTATTGTTGTAGCAGATCATTAAAATAAGATTAATCAATGTTAACGTCAGATGTTAATCATGTCTATACACAAAATGGATGGAGCCAAAGAATTTTTAATGAGTAACACTTTTGAAGGAAAGACTAATACTTCATATTTAACGAAAACATCCGTTGAGTTAATGGATTTTGAAGAATCATCAGGTTTTCTTTATACATTTAAACTAACATGCTCATATTTTCCAGTGTATGTGTAAGCTATATGGCATGAAAGAAGCTAACGCTATCGGTGCTTTAGCAAAAGACTATAGCTTGCAACTAAAAATGTCTATTCAATTGATACTTTACTTTTCAGTAATTTTTTAGAAAATATTTGGTCAGATATGCAAACTTTAAATGTATTCAAACCTGAGAATAGTATTTCAGCAATAAGAATGTTCAAGAAAAGTATCTATAAACATGGTTTATTTTATAAAAGCAAATTCCCAATATCATTCTCATCGAAATATTATAAACAAAATCTAATTAAAATAGCCTTTTCGATAAGAAAGGAGTTATTTTATATTCATTGACTTACTTAACACATCCTTTCTGAAAAAAAACCAGATTATTAGAAAACTATTGCTTTTATATAGAAGTGAAGAACTACTGAATGTACATGTGATCTTATCGTAAAGAAAGACTAGACATTAAGAATACTACATAGCGCAAAACTTACTTTTTAATAATAAGTCACTTTAAGAAAGTAAATTCATAAGGAGCTCAAACGTGGTTTGAAAACTATGTACGACCATGTTGTATTTAAGAACAAATAGCTAATCATATAACTGAATGTCATTTTCATTACCTTAAAGACAAACGTAAGTTGAGAATTACTACCTAACTATTTACAATGAAAATTTTAGTTTATGAAGTCGCTTGTTTCTGAAATGTACCATTAGCAAACAATGAAGTTTTAATTATTTTCATTCCTTACATGTTTGAAGCTAGGAAGACTCCATAACAGGCATAAATTTACTACTACGACATACAGTGTAAATTTGTATACCCTACCAAAATACATTATATCTGTATCATCTTATGGTGCATTTCGAAATTGTTTAAAGTGATCTTTCATAAATTAGTTTCGATAATAACTATAACAATAAGAACTTTTAGTTTAATTATGTAAATCAGAAATATCTTTTTCAGGCAAAAATGGATAACAAGCTAAGGTTGAATGAACAAGTAAGAAATTACTACTTCTTGTAAGACTAAAGTTGTATGGAAACCAGTTAATACAAATAATTATTATGACTTTCTACATTAAATTATGCTTGGTTTTACTACTATAAGCTATCAGAACGAAGTTAGAGAATCAATATTGTGTCTGTTACAATTTGTGGATAAAACATTTATTTTTTTCCTCAGGATAATAATTAATTTTTTAAAAAGCTAGAGATATGAATCATTTACCGATCTAAAAGTTGATATGTTGTGAAATTAAATAAAACGATTGTGAGGATAATAACCAAAGATGGGTGTTGGCTAGCAGTGCAATACAAGACGAGCGTTTCGTCTTATTTGGGACACGTCAGCTGGATGGACCTGCATACTAGTGCTGATGTTTAGTCCGGAACTCGTATTCAGTACTGTTCGCTTCAAACTCCATCGCGTTATCCACTTAAGAAACTGGTCAACAGTCCTCAACATCAGTGGGAAGATTTAAACAATTAATACAAAATCAATTGTCATGATAGTTTACATCTCATACTAACCTCAATAAGTGAAAGACTACCATCCACAAACTACGTGTACTGTATATAGCGTTCCCCAATGCATATCTCATATCTTCCATTCTATAGAATTTCTTTATGTCACCAAATAATTATTTCAGCGTGTCACAAATAGACAGAAACTTAAACTTTAACATATTTCATCATCTCAATTCTTTAATATTGTCAGAAGTTTTTTTCTTAATTCAGTTGAGCGATATGTATCCACTTAATTTCAGCTTGGCTCGTGTTTGTAACAATTTTAAATAAATGTTGCTCATAATTATGAGAACATGATACTCTCTTACGTTGAGTTCAAACTTATAAATTTTAAATCGTGTAATGAAAAGAAATTTATTATTGATGCTTATCTATTAATTCAGTCTAAATATTCCTGGCTGAATACACATCAATAAATTGAGGTGAAAACAGCCAGTAAAGCAGCAGCCTCCATGGCAGTAGGCCTCAAAATACACAAGGGGAAAAGCAAAATACTAAAATACAACACGGAGAATGCCAACCCAATCACACTTGATGTAGAAACTCTGGAAGAGGTGGAAACTCCCACATATCTGGGCGGCATCAACAATTAACAAGGAGGATCAGGTGCAGACATAAAGACAGTGAATGGAAAAGTAAGTGCAGCATTTTTATAGTTAAAGAACATATGGAACTCGAAACAACTGCCAGCCAACATCAAAGCCAGAATCTTCAATACAAAAGTCAGGATAGTTCAATTGTACGGGTCTGCAACTTGAAGAACTACTAAAACCATCATCAAAAAAGTACACGTATTCATAAAAAGCTATCTACTCAAGATAATCCCGATCTGTTGATTGGCTAGCATTAGCAACAACCTACTGTAGGGAAGAACAAAACAGCTTTCAGATGAAAAGGAAATTAGGGAAAGATTTTGGAGAAATCGTCAGCCTGTATGTCGAGACAAGCACGAACTCGGAATCCTACAGGCAAGGAATGCAAGGAAAAAAAGAAGACCAAGGAACACATTGAACAGACATGAAAAGAATTATTATTAACTGGAAAGGATTGCTCAGGATAGAGTTAGTTGGCGAATGCTAGTAGGCAGCCTATGCCCCTTTACGAGGGGTAACAGACTCAAGTAAGTTAATAATAAATACCTGACTGAAAAATGATTACATAACAATGACTGTGAATAAAGTCATTGTAGAATAAATGATTACATATGTATGTCTAACTATTCAACCCACCAAAAAATCGTTATATTTCTCATTATTATAAACATACAATGAACGATATTCACAAATTGGAAATCGATAGATAAACAGTTTGACGTAAATAAATAATGGTTTGTATAATTTTTTTATTGTAATCATTACAAAATTTATTTTCAAACAATGATCTAAGAAAAAATTTATCAATCTATCGAACGAAAAATATCGATTACTGTTACTATTATCTTATCACAGAAACTAAATGTTTCACCAGTTAAAACATAAGCATTAAGAAAATCATAGTAAAAATTACATATTGAGATACTGAAAGTAATTATCTACAGTTTCTTGGTATTATTAAAGTATTATTGATATTTATCCATGAAGCACATTCAAAATAACAGTATATTTGAATTTGTTTTGATGTTTAAAATCCTGTCATTCAGCATAAATTCATAGATAGCACTACCAAACCACCTTAATACCAGAAATGAAAGACTTTTGTGGTTTTTAGTAAAGATACCATACTGTTATGAAAGCAAGAAGAATTGTTTGGTATATACTGAATAGACCTTCAATTGTTGCATTTTGACAGTTGTAATATTAAAACTTTAACGTACTCATATTAGAAGTTAATTTAAGTTTATCATCTATTTGGCTGATAAACTAGTTAGACTGTCCTTGATAGGTCTCATGATGAACAAAACATAACTTTAGGTTAATGTGGTATTCCCTATAATATTTGACTACTATCGTATAATTCTTTTAAGTAATTTACCCATTGTAGAGATAAGTCAAACGATTTGAAAGAGCTGTTCATCTTTAAATTCTGAATGATTTATAAATGTAAATCGCTTACGAACCATAGCCTAATGATTTTACAGTTTACATTAGAGTATTAAATAAACAACCAATGAAGACTAAAAAATACCAAAAAGCTGTTTCTTCTTAGTATAGGATTCCTCAGCGGTGGACATCTACAACTTCATAGGCGATTGAATTCAAGGACTTTAGGCCTCGTGGATAGCCCTCAACCTTGAGACAACTGAATCACAATGCAGGTTTTAATGCTCTCTGATTTTTAATAGTTCTTAAACTGCTTTCAGGTCATAATGTATTTCAAAATTCATAACTGATAAGAGTATTTGTTAAACTTTTTCCATTTTATCAAATGTATATTCACTAGTTCAGGTTGTGCTGTTTTTTTCTAAGGTAGTAACAACTGATAAAAAATCCCGAAAAACAATGATGTTTTGGAGTTATATTAATTATATCAAATTCATTATTCACTCACAACTAAAAAGAAATCTTGGATCAATTAAGGAAGTACAAAGAGTGAATAAAGTATCCCGAAGTCAAAGGTGATAGATGTTATATGAATATTCTCGATAACTGACTAGCATGATTATTTCTTTCATTAACTAATCGTATATTATTAAGAAAAAAAAAAGAAATTGCTATCAATGAATTGGAATGATCAACTATAAACTTCCATTGAAACAAGTAATCATCATATATTTTCTTCGGATATAATGTTTGTTTTTAACAACTGATATTAGACATAAAAATAGAGAAAACTAAATACCTGCATTTTGTCAACCTAGTACCTTTGAATCTGATACACTCAATCGAATATGAATCATTCATATATCGCTGAGAAAAGTACGTTAAATAGAATTCAAATTTAGACAAAAGACCTTCAGAATGGTAATCCAAATAAATTACAAATACTTTCTTTTTTGTTTCTTTAACCGATGAAAAAAAAAGATTTTTAATCTAAACACACTTTATTCATCAAAATTAATCAAAATTGAAATTCATCATAAATTATGTTCAAGATGAAATTTTGATGTGTCGTTTTCTGGAAATTCACTTTCATTTATTTAGTTTTTGTATTATATTACGGTTATATCATTAATTTGAATGTTTTTTTTAAATAAGAGCATACCTAGTAACAATGTGATTTTTTGATACAGAAAAGTAGTAAACTAGTTTATCATGTAAAACATTCATAATACAGTAAACATATTTTCATAAACAATAAATTATTTACTGTAACCAAATTCATAATTGAAATTATAAGTCAATTACCTATATATACTAGCAAATACACGGATTTATTTAAACTCAGGGAAAAAGTTCGAATCAACTTACTGAGCCCTTCGTGCTTTTGGCAATGGAGAGCTTGTACTACCTACAATTTCTGAAGCTTTCTTTCCAGCAGTAAAAATGACAGACATATTTTTAGAAAAATTGTTTAATTAAATAATTGTTAACTTAAGAAAATATAAAATTCATATTAAAAGAACATTATCGACATGACTTTATATAGAAGATGAATGTTATACTATTCCTTTTATTATTCAAATTTACTTAACAGTAACTTAAGTTGTCATAACAACTGATCAAGTGATTATTCATTGGTTCAATGCCTCAAAATTTCTTTAAATATAAACAATAGCTATACACAAAAATAGTTTTATTATTGTTTTTAATAGAAAGTACGTGTTATTATTAATATAAAAACTAAGCAAATACATTATACAGCTTAAGTATAAGAGATAAATAGAATATTTACAAGCGATAACTATGTGAATAATGTTCTATGCGTGACCTTTAATTTTATTCACTTATAAAGTCAACATATTAATTAAATAGTGAAAATAATAGTAACGATAATAATAATAATACCTAATTCAGTGTTCAAAGGAAATACAATCGAAATAAATAAAGTGTTGAAAGAATCCTACTAAAACGGTAGTACTTTTGATAGCTTCTAACCATAATATGATTAGTTCAAACAAGAACTAACATTTTCTTTAGACCATATGTTGCGATAAACATAACCAACAAATACATTGTAAAGATAGAAGAGAGGAATAACTTAATTTATCTCTTTAATGAAAATACACCACTTAGCTTAATATAAACAACAATCAAACTGGTCACAGAAATCTTGATGGATTTTTATCCCAGTCTATGCACTCATCGTGAAAAATTATTTATAACGATGAAATGAATACGAATATTGAACAACGATACGCATAAAAGAACATGCTCCGAATAGAGAAGGATAATGGCTAGCAATGGGATACAGGATGGGCGTTTCGTACTATTTAGGACCCATCAACTGGATATACCTGCATCCTAGAGTTGATGTTTATTCCGGGACTCGAATCCAGTACCGTTTGTTTTAAACGCTATCGTGTCATTCATCTAATTATTTAATCTTCACACTAATTTAAACATTAAGTGTGTTTTGAAAAGTAATATTTAATTGCGATCATGAACTGATCAATGTTAGACCATCACTGAGACCCTGGAAGTAAGAGATTGTTATCTCATCCTTATATGGGACTCCTCAGCAGTGCCTATCCTCGATCCTGCATGTGGAACTCGAGCCTAGGACCTTCGGTCCCACGTTAATGCTTAATCTCCTCAACCCTATACTGATAATATTTATTTATTCTCTGATTAGAGGTTACATCACTTCAATTTTTAACTTACTAGCTAATCTCTGTAGAAATTTATGTCTTGTCTAAAGAGCCTTATGTTATCAAATGGCTGCCACATGAAATCCTTCTGTATATGTGCTCTCTTACCCATCAATTCAGAAACTGCCGTTAGTGTGCAAAACTCCTGAAGACAGTATTCGAAACTTATTTCAGATGAGACAACGTTGTCACTAATGTAAAGTGTCCACCATCATACTGAGAAGATTGTCAAAAATAGTGACCTACTTATAAGAACCAGGCTGGTTTTCGCCCACCTTGTGAGTTTATTGAGCATATCTTCATCCCCTGACAAATGCTTCAAGATGTCAAACGAACAGTAATTACATTTCTTGGTATTCAGAATAACTATGATTAGTTAGACAGAGTTATACTGTGAAATGTTTTTTATAGGCAAAGAATGTGTCAGAGAATATAAGCATAACATTGAAAATTATTTGCAAAAGCTCCTCAGGAGAAAGGACCGGATAAAACCACTTATCTTCTTGGTTTAAAATTTCCAGCTCAAAATTATTATTTTTTCTTGAGGTTTCAATCGATGGCTTTCATTGGACAGGTTTGAACGAGGCTTGTGATGATAATTACTCAAGTTTTTTACCCGAAGCATTGTGTATGATATATACTTCTCAACATTTAAATACGAAACCACCAAAAGCCTGTGCCTGAACTCACCTCTTATAGTGAGCTGTTAGAATTATTCAAAGATTCTATGTACTTGGCTTGTCCTGTGAATGCCAGTCATAGGAAAGCCAATAATATTTACCCAAACGTTTCTGCTCCATACTACCGGAACCTAGTCTATTCAAGCTGATTTTAACGAATGACTCTCTCTGTTCGAGAAACCGTTTCTGAGAAGGAATGTTTACTGTCGAAGATAATACAATGTAAGCATTTTATGATCTAGGGCCATGTGTTTCAGAAATAGTGACGACGATAATTCATTTAGTGTTATTGTCTTAAAACACTGCTTTGGTCCCAGCGCTACTTTTTCTGAATCAGCTCCCGTAGTATGTATTACTTAATGATGTTGAGAATGAAAGTAAAAAAACGACATGACGGTTCGATATTGCCATCGCGAAATTAAAATAACCCAAACTGTTTATAAACTGATATAAGTAGAAAGTGAACTGAATATTTGTTAAATGGTCCTTGTTTTACACTGGTTCTGTAGCTGATCTCACTTTGTTGTATAATGTCCTAGCTTAAAATGAATTTCAACAAGCAATCTAATCAAATATCTATTATTAATAAGTACCGATGTCATAGTAGTTAAATTTTGTTAATTTAATACTAATATTAGTTCAAATGATCATTGTTTTAATTCGTTTGTACTTGATTGTAGTCACATTTCTTGAAATGTTTCTAAACGATAACTTGTCCCTATAAATAATAAACATATGTTGTGAGATAGTAACTCACTGAAGACAATGGTGGATATGTCGCTCAATTTTATGGATTATTTGAAGTTAGACATTGGATACTGGTTTGCGCGCGAGACCGATAGGTTCTAAGTTCGAAGCCTGCCGGGCGGAATCATAGATGTGCGTTGCTGAGGAGTCCCACAATAGGACAAAACAACCGTCCAGTGTTTCCATATATTTTATGGTGCTCTAGCTTCAAGTGACTCATGATCTCAACTATTGAAATATGTACGTACATTTGATTTTTTTAATGCTTAGGACAACATTTATGGTAATACAAACCTCCCTAAATTTCAACAACAACAAAAATTCCATTCATTTGATTTATCTAAGACTTTATTATCAACCTTTCGTGACTAGAAATGACTCATTGGTAGGTTCAGTTTCAAAATAAAATTTTTAAAGTTTTCGTTTTTCTAAATTTATCTTTAAGATAACTATACAATATAGACATCTATATTACGCAATAATAAGTAATACATATGTTGTTTACTCACATTATTCACTATCTTATGTTATAATTAATAATCATCAATGAGAATGTTAACAAAAACACCACCAACAACAACCAATTTGTTTGGTTGGTTACGCCTTTGTCTAATTTGAAAATGTAATCAATTTAATGAGTGATAATCACTTGAAATAATATTTATTCAATTCATTCAACTAAATTATTAGTTAACTCGTAATGGATAAAAGTGAATTACGTGAGATTACAATAGAATCATATAAAAAATGGAAACATATATTTGGAAAATTTAATTTAAGTGTTAGAAAACCTAAAAAAAATACCAATTTTTATATGGATGAGAATAATGATAAATTAAATATAAATAATAAATTTACTAAACGATTTAGTCAATCATTCAGAGAATCTAAATGGAAAACAAGAGATTATATGAATTCATTAAAATGTAATAAAGAAATTGAAGAAAAAAATAAACAGTAAGTTATGTATTTTGTATTCTGTAAAGTTTAACTAATATTAATGTTTATTTTGAATTTGAATAATTTTTGCCCTAACAACTAAGGTTTATAAAAGAGGAGTAAATGAATCATTATTATTTACTTACTTATGCCTGTTACTCCCAATGGAGCATAGGCCGCTGACCAGCATTCTCCAACCCAATCTGTCCTGGGCATTCCTTTCCAGTTCTACACAATTTTCGCTCATTTTTCTCATGTCTTTCTCCATTTCTTGACGTGCTGTGTTCTTTGGTCGTCCTCTACTCCTCCTTTGGCCTTGAGGACTCCATGTGAGGGCTTACCTTGTAACACAGTTCGGTGCTTTCCTCAATGTGTGTCCTATCCACTTCCAGCGCTTCTTCCTCCACTAGAATGTTCTCTCCCATAACAGGTTGTTTCTGATAGTGTCTGGCCAATGGATTCGAAGTATTTTGCGAAGACGGCTGTCAATAAACACTTGTATCTTCTGGATGATGGATTTCGTAGTTCTCCAGGTTTCCGCCCCATACAGTAGAACTGTCTTGACATTTGTATTGAGCATTCTGATGTTGGTGTTGGCTTACAGTTGTTTTGAGTTCCAGATTTTCTTCAGTTGTGAATATGCTGCTCTTACTTCGCCGATTCGCGCATTCATATCTGCATCACATCCACCGTGTTCATCGATGCTGCTGCTCAGATATGTAAAAGTTTGTACATCTTCCAAATCTTCTCCGTCAAGTGTGATTCGATTGTTGCACGCTGTGTTGTATCGGAGAATCTTTCTTTTCCGTTTGTGTATGTTGAGACATACTGCTGCTGAGGCTGCTGCCTCACTGGTCTCCTGCATTTGTTGTTGCATGTGCGATAGAAGAGCCAGATCATCTGCGAAGTTCAGATCGTTCAGCTGCATTCTAACTGTCCAGTGTATCCCAATTGAATTAGTTTATAGAAGTGTAATCGTTATATTTGTAAACTGAATTGCTTCATAACATTCTGCTACATATTAACAATATGTTGATCACAAAGTGTGACTTTGAAGTTAGTTGGTTTATCACACCATTCTCGTCTAACTCGAGTAGGCGTCCAATCATTCGACATAGATCATCCATGTTGGTGATCTACAATAATTTTTTTTATTTCAAAACGAAGACACCTGGAAAATAGTCGGAAACCAGGAGGTACTGTTCATATTCATAGTGTTATTTTGAAGCCCTTCATCAGTGTTTAATCTAGGATATCACTGCAGTTTTTTGTGATGCTACTTACATACATCTGGAAAAATGTATAAATCACCTTTTTCGAGTATTTATGCCATGATTTTTAAATAAAGGATTACCATTATCTAAATATATTTCATCTAACGAGATCATGAACTGGTCAATATTAGACCAACATTGGCAACCTGGAAGCATTGGACGGCCGTTGATTTCCTTAACAGTGCACATCCACTATCTCACACGCAGGACTCGAACCCGAGGCCTTTGATCTTGCACACGAACGCCTAAACTCTAGACCACTAAGCCGACATCTAATAATGTTAATGTCTAATTTCAACTAATCCACGAAATTGAGCGACATATCCACTATTATCTTCAGTGAGTTACTGCTTCACAACAGACACAGACGAACTGCACTAGTTACGACTTCTCACTAGAACTCCAGGAAATCCATCTTTAAACTAGTCCCTAGTGAGCACATGATAATTATCAATATAAGATTGTGAAAATTATTGAATTTTTGAATTGAGATTATGAACTGATTAATCTTAGAGTATATTCTAAATATTACTCAACCAAAAATAAAAAACAAGGAATAAGCCTACAAGTCAACTTTTACAACGCTCATATGTCCATATCATATACTTTTCGAATATGATCAACGAAAAAGAAAAACAATACAAAAGTTATAGATGACATCAGTTAAGTTGAAATACAAGAAATTTAAAACATATTCAGAAAATTTATTGGATTTTAGTCTTAATAAACATGTTAGAATATGAGAAGAAACATTCAGTAGCTAAAATTATTACCCATTATGTTGGATCACTTTCAACAATATAGAAAGTATTTATGTTAAAATAGTTAAAAGTCAATGTTATGGTTACTATATTGATAAATGGAGAAAGAAATGTTCATTGCTTTTTTCTAGTATATAAATATGGTGAATCCTTATTTTATTAATTTACAAGTAAATATTTCTGAGAAAATAACCAGATGGTATTAAAATAAGTCATTTCATTGTCCTTTGATTGTATGATATTATATTTTATGTGTGATATTTGCACTTTTATTGTTTACCAGTTTTATTAATTTTTAAAGTTTCCCTATTAATGACCAACGCTATAATTTAACATAATTTCTATTCAAATTCAGTTTTCTTTTCAGCTTCAAATGTTTTCTTTTTTTCAAAAGTCTATTTTATTCGTAACATAAAACTAGAGAATACGATTGATTCAATGGGCCTAGTTGATACCACTTTGTAAGATTATTATATCCTCATTTATTACTAACTTCATACTTTAGACCTTAGCAGACTTAAATTAGTTCAATCAGTTCAAATCATACTCTACCACTTTTCCCGTAATTGATTAGGAGTGTTGGACTAGTGCATTTTTTCATTTGTTTGTTAAAAAATACAGTTATTTTGTGAACACTTAAACTTAATGTTGATGTCCTATATACACTAACGGATCTTCCTATTACTAAAATCTAGTCATTCATTTAAATTCAATCTACTTTTGATTATATAATTACTAACAGATAACTTAAATTACATTCATGCACAAATGTGTTTTTCACTGACACTTTTCATAACACTAACAAGACAGAATTATTCAGTTATCCTTTTGGAATTCCTGATAGTTCAAAATATTCACTTTGTAATAAGTTCATTCATTTTATAGATCAAATTTTGAAAAGCCTGAGTCATACAAAGAGACAAATTCAATGAAGTATAATCCATACTTTCAACGTACATCTCAAAATCGGTTTTATAGTAGTATGCATAGCCGCAAGTGCACCACTGAATTAGTACAAAATTCAAAATATTTATTTGGATCTCAAGAAATATCACCAAAGACCAAGGTAAGAGGATACATAGTCTATTTACAAGTTGAAATTTAATTGTACTGTCAAGACAAAATACTTGATGATTTAATTCACCTAATAAGTTACAGATAGTATACATGCTTTTAATGTAATGAGTATAAATCGAAGTTTGTCGTACTGTAGGAGATGATAGTATGTCAAGTCCACATAGGTTATTCTAGCCTCTGGATAGATCAGTCTATTTATTATTTTCATACCATATTTTTACCCTGTCACCTATTCACTTATTAATCCTAACTTTTTTATATGATCGTATGTGTGATAATTACTTATCTTAGTCATTATGTGTCTGCTACTTATATTTGTTCAACTATAAATGTCGATGCAAGCTTGGCTTAATTGAGTTGGCTCATACGCCCTCTCCATTGAGCGTTGTTTCTCTTCGCTTCGTTTCTGCGGTCGTCTGTTTCGATCAATGATTGTATGAAATACACGTATTCGAAATTCATTCTCGCATTGAACTTATTTAATTCCGTTACTCACTAATGCGAGTTAGGTCGATGATTATATACGAGGGTAGCCAGATTGTATATTTCGACAGAAATCACTCGATAACAATCATTCGTCTGATCTAACTGGAGTTATATATAAAGTCATAAATGTACGAAACTGTGCTTGGTTACTGAATTGTGTGATGTTTTGATGATTTATAGTATCAACTGGTAATGTATACTGCAAATTTAACAGTTATACCAGTACCATATTGATATTGCTTAGCATAGTTTTAATTTGTGAAATAAAATTCCATAAATTCATGACATTTTATTCATTGCTTGGAATCTACTGACTATCAGAACCCTTTCGATTAATAGACAGTCACATGAAATGACACTCTAATAAATGACTCGTTTTGAATACTATTATTTAGACATAAAATAATAGAAAATAAGTAAAGAACTTGATTTGTAGTAAAGATAAGCAGTAAGTTTCGAATTTCTTTAGTATAGCTTAAATTCAAATCAAGAGATTTAACTTAAGATGATTTTCATGAATTACAGTGTGCACTATTAAATAGGACGGAACTCAACTGACTGACTAATCAGATAACTTTTCTTAAGCTTCCTAAATTGAAGTATAAATGGCCTAATGAGTACCCACCGAATATCATAAAAATACAGACCATACTATAAGGTCTTATAATTCAGAAATTTACATTTACCAGAATTATCCCTATTGATTTTTTGTTATGAAACTATACTCAGGATTGTATAGCATCTGATTGCAGGCCCTACCAGGTAAAGAAACAATTCATAAATAATTTTAATATCATAAATTCTTTTCACTTATATGTACAATGTAATATTATCTTCAGCTAGCTCAATACGATGTGAATATGGAATTAATGAACAAATTCCGTATACTTGAAATACGTGAGATGGAAAGAGAACCGGTTAATCGAATGAAGGCATGTAGAACTTCAGAAAAATGTATACAAACATCACTAATCGAAGAGCAGACCACATCAACTGAGGTATGATATTACTATTGTTAAATATTTCTTGTTCCAATCAAAATTAAAATACTACAAGAAGCACACTCACTGAAAAGTGTTCATATCTAATTGTATCGGTTGCATTTATTTCCGAATATTACTAAATAATGTGATTACCATGCACAATCAAGTTCTGATGGATTTTAATCATAGATGTCTTCGAAACATCGCTCGTATATTCTGGGACCACTGAGTAAGCAACTCAGTTGTTAGGAAACGGGTACTAGGTAAGGATGGCAAATCAATTGATGAAGTAGTGAAACCTAATCAGTTGAGATGGCTGGGATATGTGCTGCGCATGCCCGACCACCGACTGCCCCGACGCGCGATGCTTTATGGTGTAGGAGTAGGTTGGAAGGAAGATAGGGGCGGCCAGACCAAAACATGGCACAAATCGATGAAGTCACTGACAAGTGGACTGAGCCATGTTGGTAGGTGTAGACTACCTGGTTGGGGACCGCGAGACGATAGCAACCGATGGTTAGAGACCTTGAATGACATGGCTCAAAATCGTTTGCAATGGCGCAGGTGCATCCACTCTCTGTGTTCTCGCAAACTATAATCTTGTGAATTCCTTTATTTTCTTTCAAAATCTATTCCACTTGATTATACTCCTTAAATAACATCATCAAACCTTAATGTTCCCTGTCACTACTTATACTTTCACTACCTCCACCACTAGGGGATTTGAATTGATAACTGAATCTCTGTGCTAATGTGGTATGGCAACTCGAACTGATGTACGTACGTACGAAGTTCCACGTTGTTACTGACTGGCTGACTGATAGATTTAATTTAATGCATTTGTTGAACATAAATATACGTCATCAAATAAGTAAATATTGCTTTACATGGTCATCTGCTTTTGTGTTTTTTCTTCCTACTTCATGAATGGTTTCGCTTACAACACTGGTTTATATTTGGTGATAAGTTTATATTCATTGAAAGTCAGTTTTTGGAAATTTCGTTGTTTATTCTTTTTTACTTCAAGGAAATGAAAGACGTCATTAGCGAGCCATCGCCATCTTCACAGTACTCTTCTGGTTACGTGTCAGAAGTCACAAATTTATTAAGTTCTCCAAATTCTCTTGGAAGACCTGAAGTTGTAGAAAAGAATAATGAAATTTTTGTGAATACTCCAAGTAAGCACCATGACGTTGAACCGCTTACAACTCCAATAAATAAATCTAATCAACCTTTCGACAATGGATGCTTCAAAATACCACCACCGCCGCCACCACCACCTCCACCCATGTTTCTGCCACCCACATCTGTTTCATCAGCTTCAGGCTCTTTGGCTCCCACCATACCTGGTTAGTGTTATTTAATATATTTACTGGTCTGCAGGTTTGTATAACACAACAATGCATAGTTTAATGTGTTGGTACATTTTCTCAGAGCTTATCTACCTAAGATACTTAGGTTGAACTTAGGATAAACCTTCAATTTTTTCAGCGAACAAATGAGTATTAGTATTTCAAAGTTCTACGGATAAACATGAAGAATTCATCTCCTAAGTATAATACTGCCTACTTTTGTAACAGTAGTAGTAGTAGTGGTAGTGGTATACGAATATTTAAAAGTAATCAATCCTTCAATGTATAGTCTTTCCATATTTGCATTTGCGGTTTTAATTTTGAGTCCTGGGATCTCAATTTGTAATCCCATGTTTGTTTTGAAGTAAAATAAATAAAAACATGACTAGATATAAAATCAATTCACACATACTTTACGTTTCAAAGTGTATTATACTTTACCATCAGAAAAGTATGTTATCTTATGACTTATTTTTTATCTTATTTTAACATATAGATATTGGTACTAGGAGGCACAAAATACATATGCGCCACACAGACCTCATTCGATATGTGTAAGGGCTGTGATACTGCCCGGGTGTCCAAACCAAAGCAGGTGGTTTTCTTAGGGGGCCACACCCCGAGCCTTCGACCTGAACGTCTGATCCACAAGACAGTGGAACATCGTGAGGAGATGCAGTCCCATGGTAGCCGGCGACCAACGATTGGTTCATACGCCATTTGTTTCTTCAGGATACTGGAGCCCATGTGCACCATTGGTTTGGGATCCGGTTAAAGCGCCGGACATTCGCTTTTCGTCCTCTCATTTTCGTAAACAACACCACCACCACGAGAAGGCCGTGAGCAGGACTTCCCTGACAGAGGCTGTATACGCGTGGCCATATGAGAGCATTTTGAGAGGGAGAGCGGACTCTCCCCACTCTCGGCCATATTAGGGTATTTGGGGGCTATCTTATGACTAAATGTTACCATGAATAATTTTTTCTGGTTAGCGTTTTTTTAGCGAGTTAGTTTTCTACGGGATGGGGTCGCTAACCCCATGCCCCACCCTCCTCCTTTATCCGGGCTTGGGACCGGCAGCAGCCCCCCGAAAGGGACTCCAGGCGGAGTTTTATGTTACCATAGTTCGTATAATTAACAGAATTTTACAAAAGTGACAAGAATATGAGAAAAGACTAACTTTTTTGGATTAATGGATATAGCTTCTTAGTGAGGAAACTTTTTGGAAAGTGAATGATTTTGAACTGGTTTAATATTATATTTACTTATCCTTAGAAAGTAATCATAATTACATCACAAGTGTAGTACGGCATGTTATTCAAAAAGTTCCTACATATTTAAGTATTAGCAAATTGTTTTTTGAAAAGATTAGTTTAAGGTTTTTTAAATCTTATAGCATTAGATGTTTTGAATTGTACCATGTACAGCTACTTCTTTTTTGAAGTTCTTTGGAAAGTTGAACCTTTTAGTCTTTTAGTTATTGTCAAACTACTTTGACCTAAATACAGAAATCCTTTCACTAACAGCAATATGTCAAATGTTTACGTTTAATTTATGTTTCTTTAAACACTCATTCGCATGAGTTAATTTTCTTGTTTTCGTATTGACTTTTTTCTTTTATTCTCAATTTTGGTCGATTCAAAACAGGTATTCAGTTTAACTCATTTATTCATATTGTGACTTTGTTTGATGATGTAAAAGGAGTAAAATATTCGCCTGATCTATATGATATAACGTAATACGTTTTGAGTAGTAATCTAATCATCCATTACCCTGTTAAGATATTAATGTGAGAAATAAAAGGGTTAATCCAAGTTATGTATAAGAGAAACATCAATATTAGGAAAAAATGCACATCAGGTTGCTCGCTACTGGTCATTCATAAAAAGGGTGTTTTTAGTTAACTTTGTTGACCTGTTTTAATGAATATTCGTCACCTACATTCACCGAATATTTAGACTCTATTGAATCTACAATATTTTGATATAATTTAAATCATCATTAATTACATATTATAATAACACATCCACACGTTTGTGTGAGTACAAACACAGTGGGATGTGATGTAAACATTTATGTAATATTTGAAGCCCGGATATTGTCTAGTGTCTTTCATGATATTTTCTTGTTAAAATGTAACTGCAAGCATGGTTTCTTTAGAATATCACACGGTGCTAGTAAATTTTCTTCAGCGAAAGGAATAAATGATAAACATAATCTATATACTGGTTTCATATCTGTCGATTATTCACTCGTAACATGAGTAGAAAGTATTATTATTTTTCAGCTTTTTATCTACTTTGAAATTTCTGAGTTAAGGTGTAGTTCTGTTCTCTGAGCTGGATGGTTTGGTCGTGACGCTTTCATTCTTCTTCAGGTAGGGGTGAAGTGCTTGGATTTCTCCACATATGCCTCACAGCTTGTCCTATCGACCTCGATCTTGATTGGTTATTGTTCATTTTTAATCTGTCATTGTTTACTCCTTTATTTTGATTGTATCTTCCATTGATTTGATTCTTCGTCTTATATTTGTCCGTAATTTTTTTATTGGTTGACAAATTGGATCGACTTCAATGTGTTTGTTGACTATTAATTGATCTGAGTGCTGAGCTTCTAAAAATTCTCTGATGTTTTTAGAAGTGCCTCTATCCAAGACCTCAACATTTTTTCCAATCGAATGTGTGTCCACATTTGTCTACATGCATTGATACAAGCGAAGAAATGTCATGGCGTTTGATTGCTAATTGATGTTCGTGCAGGCGATGATGAATGGGAAGTCCACTTTGTCCGATGTAATGTTTTTCGCAGTTGGGACAATTTATTTTGTAGATGATGTTCGGTTTTCCCTTTATCATTTCGTCCTCTGGTTTGCATAGGAGTGACTGAAGTGACTTTGTTGGTTGTGTGCTACACCTATCCCAAAAGGCTTCAATAATCTCGTTGTAATTAGTGATATGTCTTTTAAGTATGGTAGGTTGGTTTCTGTACTTTATTTTGTTTCTGCTTATGCGTTTAGTTGATATTTTTTGATGAAGCTGATTGGGTAGTCGTTCCTCTGAAAGATAGTCTTTAGATATTTTTCCTCATCTTTTTACTCCGCAAATGTGTTGCACTGTGTCCTCGCCCTGTTGAATAACGTTTGTGAACAGTATTATCCTTGGGTGTGCTAATAACCAGTACTGGTGCAAAGAAACTGGAGAGTCAAGTATGTCGGTGTCCAATCCACACAGATCAAATTTCAAACTACAGTAGCGTCAACTCAATAACTCACAAAATCAACGAAACTGCACCTAAATCATTCACCTGAGCTGCAAATTTCCACCATCTCACATACCTGGGTTTTCGGATAGATATTTTCATGTCACTTTCTCTCAATAAATTTGACTTTGCAATTTCTCTACTTAATATGAAATTAAATTATACTCCATAAAAATCCCATCGACTGTACTTTGCTGATCAAAGTTTTTTCCTTCCTATGAAACCATATTCTCTACGTTTGGTCGTTTTTACCATAATTGATGTAACTATTGCTTCGATTTCTTTCCAATTTAAGTGACGATCGATTTATTCATGGCCTGAGAATTAAGAAACTACAAAGGTTTTGGCCCTCATGATTGATATATAATTTTAACAGTATATGGCATTATTTTAGTGATAAATTTCATTTTATTTCTCAGAATCGCCAATGCCGTACAATATGAAGCCGAAAAGAACGTTCTCTGCTCCGTTTAGGCTAAAGAAGGCCTGCGTATCTCCGGTAAGTCTAAAGTCTTTCATTAGCTCTCCGAATCCCTACAGCGTTAGAAGCAATTCAAGACCGAAGAAGCTGATGAACTAAAAAAATAAGACTAAATATTCTAATCTGATTCATTAGTGTGTTCCATTAGTTCACATTTGGATGAATAAATTATTAAATCAGTTCTTTAAGAAGCGACTTTCAACCTTTCGGTCACCAGCTGGAACTCCATATTACAATTTTAACTTCTGTAAACTTATGAAATCTCTTGTTTTTTTTCAGTAGGTATATTTCAATTCTGGTGCATAAACCTGTGCTTACTTTGTGACTTTCATAACACTAATATCTCCACGAAAAGTAAAATAACAACTGAACTACTAAGCACTAATTTATTATGATACTTCAAAGTTTATATTTTTAAGGTCTTTTTGAACCAGACTTCATATTCATAAAGGTTTATTTTCTATTGAATAAATAATAATCACATCTTTACTACTTTCCTATGAATCACATCCAACTTTTGAATACATTAAGCTTCATATTAATTCATATCATCAACATAAACACACTTGTTTAGGTAATACACGTTTATAATAAATAAGCACCAAGCCAAAAGAGAATGATTTTTACTATAAACATACTTATATTTCCAATTGGTGAATTCTTCACTTTGATTTATATCATTGTCAAACTGAACAATATAGTTTCACTATAATCTTCATGGCTTTTTTTCCAAAAAAAACTAACAATGTAAAAATTAATTACTTTTCAATAGTTGAGCAAATCTCGTTTGAAAGAAAATTCTGTATGGGTATACATTGATGATAGTGATTTATTGAGTGAAGAATTCGTTCGTCAACTTCATAGAAGATTTCGGATCAAAGGAAATAAAGCAATGGTTAGTGTTATGATTAATCTTCATTCTTTTCTAACTTTTTTTTCTCGCCAGACCATTTCATTGAGAAAGTTTGAAGTACCGTGTAAATAATGATTTTTGATGAGTGGTTTAACTGGTTTATGTAAGCTTAAGACTGTAATTCAGTTACGTCATGATTTGTTTACTACATTACATTTCGGTCAGCTCTATAAAGATCACATACCTGAAACAATATGTGTGGGGTTTGAGTCTTAGTGAAGTTGCCAACGCTAAAATATAAGTAATTCAGTTGACCAATCACAAGTACGACAGAATCGAATTCCTGGATTACAACTTTTTATTTCTTGTTCTAATTCAGAGATGAAATAAAAAAAATGTTAGTATTCAGAATTAAAATATATGCGCTTGAAATGCCATTGTAATTAACATTATTTGTTAGCATAATGAAGTTGACCAAACTAACCTTTCAAGGCCTGCCGTCAGTAATAATCATCCACAAAAGATCAGCATCTTGAAGTGATAAACTATTCGTGGTCCAGCAAAGACATTTATGACTCACTGAGATACTCAGGATGCAAAAGCCATTTTTCCAAGTTTTCTCTCAAGTAAGACAGTTTCTTTTCTTTAACTTGATATTCGATTACCTAAATATTTTACTCAACGAGCATGTAAATATACTTTGAATTAAGCTTCATTTATAATGTATCTACATAAATAAGAATGTGTGGTATGCTCGTTAGATAGGTAAATGTACTAATGAACACTTCACTAAATTAAATCATGTAAAGTTTTTACTACATTTATATCCAGTGGATAATTTTCCACGTAGTGTTTGAAAGCTCTTGCCTATTTTGATTCTGCTTCTGTTTTCTCTGGCTATATTTTAGTCATCAGATAAATTGGAAATAGACTGTGGGAGTACTGTAACATCTTTATTCAACACCCCAGGTTCAAAAACTAATCAAAACCCACGATTATCAATACATTCGAGTGCAAACACGTCCATAAGGAGGTCAATACGTTTCGGATCTCAGAGTCTTGCTTCTCGTACTCAAACATTGGATTTATTGCCAGTGAAAGCAGCTCAGGCGATAGCCATAGCTATGGCATCGGCGCATTTAAATCCAGAAGACGTAGCTCGATCTATTATTGAACTAAAGACAACAGTTAACCTTCGTCGCAGTAAATCCTCTCCGAATGAAAATACAAAGCATAAAGGTGAAGATAAATCAAGTTTCTTGACTAGTACAACCTCGTTTCAGTCGATACCTGACACTTTGTTAGATACACTTATCAACTTTACGCCTCAGATGGACATCATACTAAAACTGTCTGAATGTCAGTTGGAAACCTCGGTAAGAGATTAATGTACTTACATTACATAGACAATCATAATAAAATGATCGGAAAGCTGTATATATTTGTATTTAGTGGATAGATTTAACTTATGCTGACGACCCTTTCCGAGATATTGAATGATGTAGTTTAATTATGCGTTATACAACTTCTGTTAACCAATCAAACTTTTAAATATGTTTTTTTCCTTTTGTAGAATCTCATTGAAGCGGAGAAACTCCTTTACATGATTTCCCAACTTCGACATCGACTACCTGCTCATCTCCATGCTTTACGCATGCTTCTCCAGTTTGACACAACTGTTGATCAATTAAAGCAGGCACTTTCATCTGCATGTAAATGTCTTTTCGAGATAAGACATTCTAATTCCCTCTGTCATGTCCTTTCATGTGCGCTAGCTTTGATTAATGCTTTAAATGCTACTAGACAGTGCTCAGTTAGTGAATCTAGTCAGTTACCATCTGCTCACTCAGGCCTAACAGCTTCACATGGATTCGTAAAACGTAAACCTTTTCTTGGTTTTGAAGTTAGAAATCTAGTCCGACTGGCTGATACTCGTGATATAACTAACCAAAGGAATTTAATTCATTATTTAGTAGAACTAATGGAACTCAAGTAAGAAATATGCTAACAAACACTATTTTGAAAATTGTATTTTAGTTTAAAACTCAGTCACTCTGATTTTTTTCATTTTTCTAAATCCAAATATACATATATATGTCATGAATATGTAGGAAAGTTCTGTCCTTCATCATTATGATCATACGTTTACAGTTATAGACTTCAATAGTTATGGCTTAAATTTACATGAATTAAGTAATAGATCTGTGGCAAACAGATTTCAAGCTGATGGACTTACAACGTTTTTTCAACCTTTTAATAATAGATTAGCATCGATCGAAAAACAATAAAACATCAGTATAAATTGTGCCGGCGAACCTTTTGTTAGGATGTTACAGCTGCTTAATACCTCCTCTTTCTCAATGTTTTTTCAATGTTCGGTTATGGAAGACAGTCAAGAGGAAACCCTAGACCTAGATCTCGTGTTACTTGGCAAGGTGGACCTCTATTCTTGAAGGACTAAGATATTCATATCGGTTACCACTCAGTGATCAACTGATTTCATGCTTGCTTACTAGTGTAGATCGAGTTTTATCAATTTATAAAGATACATAATTATTGATATGTTTTTAGTTCGATGGATATTTTAGGAGTGAAATAGTATTAAGTCAGAAGTTCTTACTTCATCTCATAGTACTTCATATTTATTGAAAGTAACTTGCCAGTAATGTTTATAAAAAATTGATATAGAGATGGATAGAGTAGGAATATTTTTATAGGATTTCTAAATGATTGTAAGCCACATAGATACATAAATATTCAACTTCCTTTGATATTTTATAGCTTTACAGAGGAAGCTCATTCATGGTCTAATGAAATGCCTACACTAGATGCGGCACAAAGTTTATACTGCGCAAAAACAATTGAAGAGAAGCTGGTTGAAACGAAACGTGACGTTGCTCGTTTAGAAATAGATCTAAGAGGAGTTGGTGGAGTCGCAAATTCAAACAACACAGAATGGGTTATCAAATCTAATTCAGATCCCAAGTCAGATGCTTTTAAAGCAAATTTATCTTTTGGTTTAGTGGTGGGACAATTTTTAGCTCATGCAATGCAAGAATTAAAGTTACTGAGTGAATTACACAAAACATTTACCGAAAGATATAATGAGGTATGCATTTGTACGATTCACATTTTGACCATTTTACCCTCAAAATTATACTTAATAAGTTGGCTTTAATAAATTTGCTAGCGATTGTGTTTACATTTCATTCGTATATTAATTCATCACTGTTTAAACTATTAAAATGTTTTTATTATAAAACAACCGGTTTAAATTATTTGTAGTCTTGGTTCCATACAAAACTGTTAGAACACGGAATACTTTTCTCAATCTATTAGACATTTACCTGTGTGTGTCTCTGACTTAATAACATTATGTTCATAAGAACTGTTACTTTTCAGCATAACTTCGAACTTGCGTTGCAACATATTAACGAACTGAATTGCTGTAACTCTGTCATTTAAACGGATCTTATGTATTTTTACTTTGATAAATCATAAATTAGTAAAGAAATACGTATACGTTTGTCTACCGTTTCTCAAATAAGGCTTACTACACGTCATCAATTCACTCTATGACTTTCATTAGCATACTAAAAGAATTGTGTGTATTTTAAAGTATTTTAAAAAACAAGGACATGTAGTCCGGAATTCTTAAGAGGATGAAAAGCGAATACTTAAGCTTTAGCATAAAGATGTTTAAAGAAAGATTAAGAACAAAATAAAAATTGTGTGAGGAGAACCATTTCTGATATTTTTAATAGTTTGGAGTTTTAGATTTAATATCCTTGAACAGGATGTAGTATGGCGAAGATGTCGAAGATATTAAATGCAAATAAACTTAAAAATCCACTTTGGTAGATGTGGCTCTGGTTTCCAACTTAGTTTATATCAAGGTGGTGGTTAGTGATAGTCGACAGAAAACCATGAAACCAGGTTTCAGGCTATTTGACACTCATCAGCAAGGTGTACCTGTAATCTTGAGAGAAATAATGATCCCTAAAGTATTCGATCCCGTGTCACCCAGCTTCACAATCAGCGACGTTACCACTGAGAAATTAGAGCTATCGTCCAACTGATTGGTCACTGCGTAGTAACCAATGTCACATATGTCAAAATCGCCTCAGTGCTAAATGAATTCTATCGATCAATATGCAACGTGGCCACTAGTCTAGATAACTCAAAATTAAATGCACTATGCTGAGATATAAGGTGATGGTTTATATTAGTGCTCTATACGAGTGAGTTAAAATTAGCATTACCTTTAGCTCATGGTACAATATGATTTGTTTTTCATTCAGCTATCCGTATTTTAAGATGAGTTGTACATTCCGGCCTTTGGAAATATTTCTAAAATATTTTTAAGTAGTTGCAATTTAAGTGTATTTCATAAATAAATCTTTTGCGTACTGGTATCTACTTGCAGTAATAAAATTTACATTAGTGAATATACCTATTATTATTTTTATTCTTAGTACTAGCAGTATTGAACTACCAGGTCATTTAACGTTTAGATGACTTCATCTTTATGTATAAATACAGAATAAAATATAGAAATAATAGTTCTTATCATTCTGGATAGCTTATTTATCTAAGAACATATTGACTAAAGAATACCATTTTCTTGTATTCAGTCAAGTTACGTAATGCAACTACTCCATGAGTATTATTTCATTGTCATAAATCATGCATATAAATATTGGTGTAGAGCCATGATGAAGAACTAATTAAAAAGAAATTTATTCGCTTTTTTGGTTCTTTTTACTAAGTGATATTTTGTCGAGGTAATTGTGTGATGCGTTCTTCAGGTTGAAAAAACAAAAACAAGCCATGAGCAAATAGTGATAAAAGTAGTAATTTGTTTATTTTAACAGTTTTGATTAAATGAAACTGTTCTATATCAGATCACTCCCAGCTATATCGTTTTTACATTAATAAACTGTTTCTTTCTCATTTCATGCATTATCTTTTACGTATCACATTCTTATAGTAAAAACGAATAGTTTATTGTTCGTATTTATAAGTAGTATGTTTTCATAAGCGTTTTATATCATATTGTGGTCAATTTACCGATGAATTGGGTAAACACAATGTTAATACTAAACGTTGAAACTTTATTTTATGGTTTTATTACGAAATATTGTCAAAATGTCATAGCTTTCATGTAATATTTAGTAAATACTGTTTGATAGTGTTTAAAATTCAATAGTGTTCATCACTGATTTCTAAAAAAACAAAAAAATATGATTTAGATGGTGGTTGGAGGTAGTCGATAGGAAACCCTGGAACCGGGTTTCGTGCTACTTGGCACTCGTCAGCAAGGTGTACCTGTAATCTTGAGGAAACTGGTGCTCCCTGACGGATTAGATCCCATGTCACCCAGCTTCACAGTTTGAGACGTTACCACTGAGATATCAGGACCGCGATTAATCTCCTGTAAGACTGAGATATATTTACAATTGATTGATCACTGGGTGGTGATCAATGTCATATATGTCAGGTCTTTTTAGTGAAGATCCAATGCTATCGACCATGTATGTGATTCTATCATCTCTTAGCATACTCTAGTTTCCATAATATTATTAATAGTGAATTCTTAATTTTGTAAGATTTTTAACTTATTGAAATACTTCTATGTGAACAATATTCGTATGTTATTTTTACATTAACATTTCTTTTTGTTCTTTTTAATACTTCTATTGACAATAGGTTGCTAACTATCTTGCTTTAGATCAAGCAAAATATACTGCCGATGAACTATTTAATGATTTGAAAACATTTAGAGAACTTTATCGTAAAGCCTGTATATCTAAATAAATAAAAAGTTGGATTTCATAATTGTCATATGAAAATAATGTATTATATATTTGTATTATAGTGAACACTAAGATAAAAGTTATTTTATTCACTATATTGTATACGATTTCTTATTTTGAACTTTTAAGCCTAATGATCACATGTTAATCTCTTTAAATTTTATTTAGATAAACAATTATCTATCACATGTAATAATTGTTAAAAACAATTAATGAATTGAATTAAATTGTTGAATTTATTTTTGATGTTTTTCTATCTTCTTGATTCTTTTTTTACTTCATAAACAGTAAGTAACATCCTGTACGTATCTTAAGTGCTGTTAGAATTATGAGGGCGGTTATCACTTCCCGATTGCTCACACTGTGGAAGGGTTCTTCTAGAGGTACCTGAAAAGGAAATTAGATTAAAAGTTGTCTTAGTTACCTAAGAGCGTGACCGCAGTGCCCAAAGGACAACTGCTTGAGATCGATCACACGACATTTTTTGAGTAATTTTCGTGTTAGTTCGTACTTTTCGGGGCCTTGCTGCCGGAGACAGAAATCCATGGGATAAGGCCAGGTGTGCTTTATTAGAGTTAACTTTTTACAACTCCTTGTGAGGAAGTGTCATCGCTGTTATGCTGGTTGTCTGAAGGAAACACCTTACTACCGTCACACCTCTGTACATTCAGCAGTATGACTTCGAGTCAGACCTTGGGTTTGCTGCTTTTAGTCTTACCGCTCTTCAACCGACCTGTTTAACATGGTAGGACCTTGAGGAATGATTGTTTTAGCCAGTATAGCTCAATTGGTTCATTACGATAGGCAAGCCCAACCACCACGTCAAGGTAGCAGAAACAATCGGGTCCCGGAAGTATAATCCATAGCGTATGGGTATTGTTGAGTAATTCATTTGAAATCAAATGTCACTAATCCCCGTACGTAGTTAAGTACTTTAGAAAAGCATTAATAGGATCATCGTGATACCGATTGAGGTGCAGTAAATAATTGAATTAAATGATAGATTTCTTTAGTTTATTAGCTACAAATTGAATGCTAACGTTAGGTATATGTGATTGTGTCACGGAATGTTTCCGAGAGGTAATGAGAGTTCTCATTGGGGCTAAAAAGATGTTAAATGTACATATAGGATTGTTTATTTATTGTCTGAAATTCAAAGTACGTTTGTGACGATAAAGAGTTAGTTCGATAGACAAAATTAGGCCTTTTAACCATATAATGTACTACTACAGCGGAGGTCAACATATTTTTGTTTCTTAACAGTGAATTTTTAATTCATTCCAGCCACTGTAGTTTTCTTTTAAAAAGACATCATGCATTACTTATTACTGACTAAATTTCAAGGGGTTAGAATTAATTTTTAATATTAGTTACCAGTAACTGATAACCATACGGGTTTTAGACAGATATCTTTCAATACACAAGAGTGATTTGGAAGAACTAAAAGACCGTATTGACCGTTTCATAATCCAGAACATTCACGAACTAGTAAAAGTGCAAGTAAGCTTTTCACGTCCCGCATACTTTGAACCGATTTACTAAACATGAATCCACCAGATGAATATTAAGGACAGTCTACAGCAATTTTATCTTAGAAGGTCAGACTTCATCATCACCATTGTCCATCAACTGAATAACGTTGTTTAAATCATTCAACATAGTATTACTTCTCTATCGCTACAGGCCTTCATGTAGGAGAGTTATAGCACCTCATGGTGATACCCGAGATCCTTTGAGAATCACGAGGTTAATAGTTTTTTGACATCCAGGGGGATAAGGAGGAAAGATCTTAGTAAGTGTTGGAACCACAGAAATATCTTACTATTTTCAATGCATGTAGAGTTTTCGTTGAAGTGCAAGAGGACAGAACTATTTAGTAGATGTTTGAACACAAAACTAAAGTGAATTTTGTAAGGATCGATCTTGTATCGACCAACTGGCGACACTACGGATCATTGTTGAACGATCGACTGGGTGGAAATCATGCATCAACTTTCCTCATTATGAAAAAGCATTTGACACAGCGGATAGGAAAATCATATGGAATCTTCTACTATTTGGAGTATCTGAGAAGATTGTTTCCACCATATAGAACTCGTACGAGTTTGAATCGTAATGTCATACATAAAGGGCAGCTCACAGATCCATTTCAAGTAGAGGTTGGTGTTAGACAAATCTATATTCTCTCGTTTTCGCTCTTTCTTCCGGTTGTTGACTGTATAACAATGATTTACACATTTCAGGGGTAGCTTGGAATTTAGTGGATGAGTTTGGAAGACATGGACGTTACAGATAGCAAAAAATTGCTATCGAATATACAGCAAGAGATACAGAAAAATACAACCAGTGTGTCAATGGCTTCAGCAGCAGCACGACTAAAGATTAACATAGGATAAACCAAGATTCAGAAATAAAACATAGCGAGCAGCACCCAAATCATTTGACGGTTAGTATCTGAGAGAGGTGGGAGCAGTATCACTGATAAACAAGGAGGACCTTATAAGGATGTGAAGACAAACTGAAATGTAAAGAGAGTATTCCGATTATTGAACGGTATGTGAAACTCAAAAGAACAGTTAGCCAACGCTGAATTCAGAATTATCATTATCAACTTTACAACAGTTCTACTGTACATGGGCTGAAACTTGAAGAACTACCACAACACTCGTCACAAGGTGCGAGTATTTTCAGACAGTTGTTTAGCCGGGATATTTCAGACCCTCAGGTATGAGGCAATCATTAGCAATTTACTGCAACAGGCAATAAACAGAATTCCAGTCGAAGATAGGAGCTGCGCTTTACCATTCACCTTTCTAACATTTATCCACTTCTCCTTACCGTTGACAGATACTAGGGCACTGGCAGCACTCGGTAATTTCATTGATTTATGAGTTCAGAATGTGGCTTTTACAGTCGCGTGTTGAGCCTATTTGACGATTTGAACATAATATTGAGGATTGATAAGGTTGCTTCCAGCATGGTACCCGAGACGAAAGGTTAAAAGAAGGAAAATAATAGAGATAAGTAAATATACGCAAAACAGGAATAGAACCTGAAAGATAATTAAGATCGTTTTATCTCTGACCTTCCTGGAAAGCATCTTAGCGTTGATCAAGTAACTTATCCACAAGTTCTGTGTTCACACAAAACGGGTGTAGGTATGTTGAAGAGATTAAGAATACAGTATTTGATTGAGACAGCTTTACCTACAGCACAGTAGTTCAGCTGTTGTATGATTATGGTTACCCGATTTCTTATTGTAATTTTCTACCGAGTCACTTCGAAAGCCATGAGGCCGATGCCCCTTCTAACGATCAATTTTTATGAGTACATGGAACGTCCGGACAATGCGGGAGAAGTGCCCAAGAAAGGACCTCACCATTCTGATGGGCGATCTAAACGCCAAAGTCGGAATGGACAACACCGGATATGAAGATATCATGGGACTACATGGACTGGAAGAGAGGAACGAAAACGGGCAAAGATTTGCAAATCTGTGTGCATTCAACAAATCGGTCATAGGCGGCACAATATTTCCACACAAACGTATATACAAAGCTACATCGATCTCACCGGACCACACCACACCACAGAGAACCAGATAGATCATATTTGCATCAATAAAAAGTCCCGAAGGACAATGGAAGATGTGAGAACCAGGAGAGGAGCGGACATAGCTTCAGATCACCACCTGGTTGTGGCCAATTTAAAACTGGAGCTAAAGAAGAACTGGACAACTGGAAAAACAGCACCACATAGGTTCAATACAGCCTTCCTTCGAGATACTGACAAACTCAATGCATTCAAGATAGCTCTCAACAACAGGTTCCAAGCCTTACAAGATCTACTGAAGGAAGAAGAAACTACTATGGAGGACAACCTAGAAGGTATCAAAGAAGCATTAACTTTAACGTGTCAAGAGGTTCTGGGCCCCGAGAAGCATCATCACAAGGAATGAATCTCTATAGAAACACTGGACAAGATCAAAGAAAAAAGAACAAGAAGACAGCAATTAACAGCAGCCAAACATGAGCAGAGAAAGTCGAGGCACAAACTGAGTACATAGAAGCAAACAAGCAAGTGAAGAAGAGTATTAGAACCGACAAGCCTAAATACGTGGAAGAACTAGCAACGACGGCGGAAAAAGCTGCAAGAGAACGAAATATGAAACAGCTTTACGATAGGACGAAGAAACTATCAGTGGGATATGGTGATGGACTCCGTAGACGCCCAACTTCGAGACCAACAGGCTGGATTCCGTAATGCTCGATCGTGTACAGACCGGATTCTAACACTATGGATCATTGTGGAACAGTCAATTGAATGGAATTCATCACTCTACATCAACTTCATTGACTACGAGAAAGCATTTGATATCGTGGACAGGACAACACTATGGAAGCTTCTTCGATACCACAGCGTGCCTCAGAAGATAGTCAATATCATACGGAATGCCTTTGATGGATCGTGTATGTAGAACAGTTAACAAGCTCATTCGAGGTAAAGACCGGTGTTAGGCAAGGTTGCTTACTCTCACCTTTCCTCTTTCTCCTAATGATCGACCGGATCATGAAGACGTCAACATCTGAGGGGAAGCATGGGATACAGCGGACAGCTAGGATGCAGCTGGACGATCTAGGGAAAAGCAAGACTCACCGATACAGCACAGCATGCAACAATAGAACGAAACTTGACAGTGAATGCTTGGAAGCATAAGTAAGTAAGTAAGCCTTAAAATTGGCACGCACCTGCTCTTTCAAAAATCTCTTATCATTATAATCGATGACAAATTTTGTTTTTTTTATCGATGATACTACAGTTGATGTGATTGGAGCTCCGATTGGCAAACTAATTTTTTTTACTTTATTTAGTTGAACAGAAAGCAGAGTATGGCTTTTAATACTAAAGTCAGACTTATCTTTTGTTAGCACAGGGCAGGAACGTATCATAATGCTAAAAGTCATTTAAAATAAAAGCGAGCAATCTTCGAGACAAATTTAATTCACGTTAGCTTTGCAACCTGGATGTTTAAATATTTAGCTCATTTAGTTCTATTGTGAAGTCACTAGTATGCATAATCAAGTGACACTGCGAAATCACGTGCCAGTGTATCAAATCACGTTGCTAAGAGATATTAAAACAAAACAAGCTTCAAATAAAATGGTCAAGACTGAACTATTGTGGTACCTTTAGGACACTCTACGGGCTTGTCACGCAAATTAACCTGGTACGGAGGTGGATAGGTTCTAAATTATAGTTCCTCAGACATACTGTTCACTACAAAAGTACTACATCTTACACTCATATCGTGAAATACAAGACAAACAGATAAAACTGATTTTCTTTTAGAAATTGTCGGTATTGACATCAACTCTGATTAAGACAACTCCTGTCAATTTGAAGCGAATAATCAAAATGAAGAAAACAATAATCTGAGTGTCACGTCTTTGAAAGTAGCACACATATCCGCCTTAATTCGTACTTTTAATGAAAACCCTTTCTACAATTAATCTCATTATAGAAGCTACTTGGAGACTGTTAACAAGTAAACACCAAAACATATGGAAGCTTCAGTATCTGTTGTACAGTGAAAGTCGCACGAAGTATTGCTACCAAACGTGCAGCCTGGTAAAGTAGAGCACATATAGCTCTCCAAAATCAGGCTGTATTATTCACCCTGAATTCAACAATCGACTATTTATGCATTAATATTTCGTTGTCCTGATTCTGAGCGAAAACCGCCGAAGTAAATGGTAGGAAGAGTTTAACTTAATAAATTAAATAGCATTTATAACAACTTGACTTAGACTGCAAATTGGCACGTTTCATGTGACTTAGTTTATTGAGGATAAATTACTATCATAAACCTTCACACACGTCAGCAACACCTGTCTGCTCTTGCTGCAAATATGAAAAAATCAGTTAACATTCACTGAATAGCCTACCCTGCATAATCTTTATTTTGATGTCCAAAGTGTTAAATTATTCTATTATTCTGGTTGGATATATAATGCACTGATACCAATCCGAGACCTAAATCACGCGAATTCACCCGATTCATTGAAAATAGACCTTTGACGGCTTGCGGAGACTCATCTTTAGAAAAATGTTTTTTTCGAGTGTCAAGACATCTGTATTACATTTCACGATATGCTTCAGACATACAAAATACTTCTTTGGCAGACGACGCTGCTGCCTATTTCTCGTGTCGCGTAAATTCCTTGAACAGTTTCCAGGGAATCAGCCGTTCTAAACTTACCCAGCCTCGAAAAGGAGATACTGATGAGTTGTTAATAGTCCTCAAACTGCAGGTTTAACAGGTGGGAACATGTTAGGAAACTTCACCATCACATCTACTGGTAGACACCATCCGACAGTGCTAAAACATCACTATCTCAGTATCTTCAGTACATTGCTCCCAGGTGTTCGAGCTACCATTAACCTCAGCAGAACGATTTTGTTGACCTGGTATGAATAAAGACGTGAGAGCGCGAAAACCCCTGTAAACGCTGCCGAAATTCCGTGGCTAAATATAAGAGAAACCTTTTAGTTTCTTTGAAAACACTTGATGTTTGCCTTGATCACATCCATTTTGATCTGGCAGGGCCTTTAATAAAACCGATCAGAAGCCTCTATCTATTGATCAGAGACTGAACCTCCTAAAATCATTCCATAAGAAACAGTGGCCTGTGCATTCGTCGTTCATTGAATCACAAACTCCAGTTTTTCTTTATTTATTACTGCAGATCATAGACGCCAGGTCTGATCCGTGCTATATTATTACCTTACCAATCAATTAAAATTCAAGCGATTTCGAACGACCTCCTACCGCCTGTAAACTACTTATAGGTACCACGGCCAAGGTAGGACTTTGCAGCTTTGGATAAATTGAGCATTAGGTAAAAAGTTAGACACTATTTAAACTCGTAGTAATTTAGTTTGGTTGTTTATTTACTGTTGAGAAGTGACTTATTTTGAGTCATGAGGTTGGCATACAATGGAAAATGTATTTATCACAAATCAGGTGGCTGATGGAATGATTTCACTCAGTTTGGGGCGTCACTTTGAGCCCCAGATTCATCTCAGTGGACAAAAGCGTTTTTACCGGTTTTACTAGAAATTGATACCATTTGTAAAACCAAAACTGCATTTGTGATGTACGCTACTTATGCTGATAGATACAAGTAATGTGTAGCACCAGTCTTAAGTGGGGTGTCTGCCAGCAAATATTAAATCTAAGAGAGCAGCAAGGGAAACACAGAACAATTGTAATAACAACAGTATTGGAACATTCTCGAAGTGTATAAACGATAACTGGAAGAAGATGTGCACATAATGTGTTTAATGTGTAGTTTCTATATTTTACCGAGACAGTGTAATTTTGCAAGAAATAATAAATTGCTTTTCCCCACAAAGTGTTCGTTAATTACAGAACTGAACTCACTTACGACTTCACATTTCGACTTCTAGGCAGATCCATAAATCTTTCCACGTTCTCACTGCATGCCGATATAACATCTTAGGTGATCCAACTTCGTTTGTAACCTTATCAGTTCTGATTGACTTAACCGTAAACCTACACTATGTTGACGATGTGGAGGGACTTATCAAATAATAAAGGAACGCAGCCTAGTTATATTACACTTGTCAACAAAAACCGATGAAATAATTGTTGAATAGTTGCTCTCTCCTGAGTAGTTAGCGCTTGTACGTCAAAGTGCCCTTCATAATCATGAAAAGATAATTTCAGAATGTCATTGTTCGTCTCCGGTCTCCCACTTATCCCTCAATGTTTTTCACTAGCGATTTCCCCGCAACATTTCAAAACTCCATATGATCGACTTTGATGGAGCTTTGTTCTCTAAGCTGGATGGTTTGGTCGTGGAGCTTTCATCGTTCTTCTGAACGACATCATCAGGACAAACTTCAGGTAGGCCTTTGTGAATTTTGTCCTGATAATGCCGCTCAAAAGAACGATGATAACTCCACGACCAAACCATCCAGCTCAAAGAACAAAACTACATCAAAATCATCCACCTGAGCTACAAATCTTCTCCATCGTCTCATGATCTTTTTTATCTGTATGGGTTGATCGCATTACTATTAACATAGAAACTCCTCTGAACTAATTTACAGGCAGACACCTTCAATTATCCGTCTACTATTACAGTTATTTACAGACTATGTGTAGTAAATTCTAAGTCCAGGAGTAAAGCATGGGTTGAAGCCATTGGTGCCAGCCTGAAAGTACTTTTACTACTAGGGAGACGTACGTGTGGTTAACTGAAAAAGAAGAACCATAAAACGAAAAACACTTACTTTTGGCGATAAAAATGATCTTTAACAACCAGTAAGCGAATGTGACAGGTAATCGGATAATTGTAACAGAGGTTTATCGCATGTGATTTTGAATACCTCACATGGCAAATTACACAACAGTTCATATAACTGAATAGTTTATTGGAGGGAGAATGAATACTACAAAATGTAAACAGATTTTACGCACTTGATGATTCTATAGGTTTCTCTACCGGTAGAGAGAAAAACGTTATGTAAACTCGCCTATATAGATAATAACTATCTGTCTTCTTTAACTCTTAAACAAACAGAATTATGTTTTTCAGGTTCCCCATATAGTTCTGAGCTAAGAACTGTTGATAGAGTTTCTATCATGAATTAATATCATATGTAAAACGAAGGTATTGTGTGACTATTCTAGTGAATGTACTTCACAAAAAAGTGTTATCTTATTAGGCTCTCCAGAAAATATTGTGTTATCAGGTTAAAGTTTATATTATGACTAGGACTTTGGAGCAACATTGATTTGCCTGTCGTGTGTGCTCAACATAGAGAATTAGTTTTTGGTACATTCGAAAAATAATTTCACTGGGATTGTAAAAAGTGGTTCTTTTTGCCACCATTTTAAGCCTTTTAATCAGTATGCTAAGGTGTTTTTACTGATTTTACGAGTTTTTGAACTTTGTTACACATCGTATCATCTACTTCATTTGGCGTTCTCTCATATTATAGTGTACCTGTTGGAGTGTCTATTGACGTTCGTGTCACTAGTTTATTCAATTGCCGAGGGATCTTTTTCAACTTTGAAGACGTCTTTATCTTCCAGCTTCGGAGGTATTTCGGCGATTGCGGTAAAATATTTAAAAACTTTCGTACGAAAACCCATGAACTAGCGTAGAGCGGTCGGTTGGACAGATTTCTTACATAAGGAATTCGTTAAACTATTTTAGGCATGACTACTACAAACGACATTGTTTCCTTATAAAGTGGTACAATTATTCACGTATTCCGCCGCCAAAGTTTGGGCTTTTCTTGCTTTAATGTCCTCCAAGGACGGTCCTCAATAACAGTAGCTTCATGTATTTTAAGGACTGACATGTGGATGATCATGATGACAATAGTGAGTTCCTCCTTTCTTCCAACAGTCTACTCAAATAATATTTGCTTGTGAAGTGTCCATTAAGAGCATGGATTATAAATTCCATTTTTACACTATTTTTTACTAAAATCATCTGGATTCGTCGATGAAATTACGAACGGAAATCTTTTACGACGAGACCGAATAATACTTTGAGTGTGCTTTCTGATGATTTATTAGTTATTATTTGTCAACAGCTGATGTTAGGTCCCTGAATGTTCGCGCTTATTTATTGGATTACTTAATAAAAATCCGTGTTCTTAACATTAAATATCGAAAGAAGGTTAAAAGTTGCGTTGAAAATAGGCTTTTTGGATGTTGATTTATCATTGAAGGAGAATATTACAGGATGACCTAAACTTTGACGATAGATATTCTTGTCGTAAGTATTTTCTGTTACAAATCCATATGGCAGAACGTTTTACTTTTAAAAAAGGCATTGTTTGCTACCAGATATTTAGTTTCATACGTATGTCTTTAGTTTTCCTGTCGTTTAAATAAGCGAATCTATTTTAAACTTGCGTTATCTTTTATAAGCTCGTTAGTACACCCGTTTTTATGAGCGTGAACATCAACTGAAAGTCTTTGTAGGCCTCTAACGAAGCTATCATTTCTGAATACAGAGCGGTTTAAAGCTTTGTGAGTAGACCTATACGGAAAACTGTAGTTCAGGTTTCCTGATATGTCCGACCTCCTGTGATGTCATTACTCCATGGGATTTTTAGCCATAATAAAGTGGTCTATATGCATGATACATTTTAATGAAATATCTAATACACCCGTCTCCTAAAAGATAGTGAGGATTCGTGTTAGTGTGTTACTGTTGTTTGGGTGCAACATGCTTCCTGTCAGAAGCTACTGAAACAGTGAATATAGCTAAGAAGCATATTTTCCAATAGAATTCCACTGTCCCATATAAGATGATCTCGATAGTGGTTATAGGTGGTCGCTTTATTCTAAGTTAATGGTGGCTTGACCACGCAAGCCTATGAAGTTATAAGTCGGTACGTCTACCCCTTGTGCTAATGATCCTGAAATATTGGTCAAACCTACAAAATAAGTAAGTTACAAACACTATCTCGGCCCTAACCAACAGGCACTGATAAACATTCCAAATACAACTTTTTAACCGCAAGCAACGTCATCAAAGAACTTATGAGTTTAACATCTTCCAAAGTGTACAACACATGAAAAGTGCAAAGAATTACGTTAGAATGTCTAGAAGCCATGATTATAACACTCTCTTAGTCCTTTATTTCGTCGAAGTATACCAATGACCAGCCGTGAGCCTCAACCTGAAAATTTAATAGTACGCGCCTACCGATGGCTACTCTCACTGTCACTGTTTTTAAATCAGTAACGGTGGTTTCCATGTCAGTGTACGATTTCATTGCAGTGGAAAAGTCTTCAGATTTCCTTTCTATCCTTATGATAAGTTCCTGGTTCATGCATAACAAACCACCCATGAGTAATCACATGGATGATTGTGAATCGTCCTAAAAGACATTATGAAAAAATCCGTTAGGATCCTAGGCTAGGTGAAATGTTGACCTTCAATTCGGGAAACTATGATCGCACTCGAATTCTGTATGATAACTAATAATACCAAGAACAGTTCAATTCGTGATGTTTTAGTCACATATAAACCGATATACAAGTCAGAGAGAAATCTGTGAGCACAGTCGAAGGTACTGTATCTGTAGTGGTTTGCGTCCAGCTTGAATGTACTTTAAGTACTAGGAAGCATGCAGAATAACGTGCGAGGAGGGTGGAAAATAGGAAAGCAAAAGAGGTTGAGTCAGACCCAGCAAGCGCACACAATGCACTTACATTTAATAAAGTAGTGGAAAACAACCCGAAATAACACAAACACGAGGTTCAAACAATTTTGGAATCGAAACTAGAAGCAAATAGTTTGACACTGCAGCATTCCGAACTTAAACCAACCGCGGAACAATATACAAAGGAGGCATTGTTGTGTACAAACACACAGAACTTTGACTTACAGTGTAATCTAGTACTTAGAGTTCCAACGGTTTATCAATCAATCCATTTCTCTGAGGCTTTCACTCAACACTAAATACATATTTTAGTACAACAAACTTAAATTTTTCGATTGCTACTACCCACCTTATGCATATAGTTAGTGATTGGTAGCCCTTAGACATAGCTCCGACTTTGATGGAATTATGAATATGCCATGAATATAAATCTTCCAATTAGGTCCGTATATTGCACCTGGGCAAACCTTTTTAATGTGACGGCTGTAATAATGGGCCAAAAACAGGTTGTGTAAGTTAAATTTTTTTCAAGCACTCGTGCGTCCAAACAAATCGGAAATGAAAAGTTGAAAAACACAGCGAAGAGAGGTATTGAGTTAACTCGCTATGATAAAGCGTGACCCAATATCTATAGGTAGATAAAAATAATCCAAAGACGTGTGATGAATAGGGTAAGCGATACACACACATACACTCATACAAAGTCAGTCAAGGTTAATAAGCGAATAATAATGTCACTCAAGAAGAATAAACTGGTCTGTCTGAAGCTAGCATAACTCATATGGGCCTAAACATAAACTATAATTGTGAGTAGTCTACAGAGCTGTAAAGTTATATATCAATCGCGGTGAAATTCATTAGACGCATTTTGGGAGTCATTCTTAACCAAGAAACGTTTGTTCAGTCTAAGTAATCTAAACAATTGATTAACATCAACCAAAGCATTCTCCGAGCCGAAAGTTCGACGAGCAACTTACATACGCCTAATACTATTCGTCGAAGAGCATACGCCGCTCACCTGCACTCTCCATCCAACTCTGTCTTGGGCAATGCTTTCCAGTTGCTATTTATCCTTTTCACGTATGTTTCCAATTCTCGACGCAGTGTACTATATGGCCTTACTCTTCCGTTTCCCTTCAGGATTACAAATTGACGCTCGCTTCGATATGCAGTTTGATGGTTTCCTTAATACGTGTCCTATCCACTTGCAGTGTCTTTTCCTAATTTCCTCTCCAGATGGAAGCTGGTTTGTTCTCTCCCACAGTAGGCTGTTGCTGATGGTATCCGGCCAACGGACATTCATTGTGTTACGTAGACTTTTACTATTTTGATTATGGTTGTGGAAATTATTCAAGTTTCAGCTCCGCACAGTAGAACTGTCTTGACGTTCGTACTGAAGATTGTGACTTTGATATTAGTTGACAGTTGTGTTTGAGTTCCATATGTTCTTCAATTGTAGGAATGCGGCCTTTGCTTAGCCGATCCTTACCTCTGCTTCTGCATCCGATCCTCCTTGTTCGCCGATGATGCTGCCAATGTACATGAAAGTTCTCACCTCTCCCAGGGCTTCTCCATCAAGCAAGGGAGGACATTTTCGTTAAAACTTGAAAATATTGCCAATGTAAGTAAGCAAACCTTAGAATTGTATGTCACTATATTTACTGATGTTATGTTATTTTTCGGACCTAATATGAAACTGGTATAACGAAAGCTTTCCAATCGGCAATTACTCAGTAGGAAATCGAATGTTTACTCTTGAAAAGAAAGAGAATGTACTTTAAATAGATCTCAATAACATTTTTTAGTTTTTCAGACGTCAACAGATTACAAAATCCACAAACCTATGCAAACTAACGCACACTCAACCGACCTCAAGCACTTCATATATAGAATGCCTGCTTTGAACCAAGACTCTCAAGGTTATGGAAACTCGAAGGATGCCGATTTGACCTGGGTAATTCCACGCCGCTTTTACCACGAGATAACACTAATAAGGTAAGTATTTGCTACGGTCAAAATGTTAGATTACCCCATTAGTTCAGCCTATTTAGAGTTAGATTTTTGTTTTAGACTGATGTTGTTCAATACGAGATGAGACGGCTGACAGCCACTTGTGTCAAACATTTATATGATGGCCCAATCTCCCGATTTTGGGAAAATGGCACCAAAACCCCAAAATTTCCCCGATACTTCCCCTAAATCCCTCCGGAATCTTATTACGCTTTGAAGAAATCAGCTTGTATTTGTTTATAAAACTCCAAAGATTCTTCGCAATTTTGGGTACATTTCGCGTCTTGTCCCAAAATTTTCCCTAAACATCGAGTTTTTCACCAATGCTTTCGCAGAATCTTATTACGCTTTTGGTAAATTCGTCCGTGCTTATTTACTAAACCGCAAAATTTGGCGTAATTTCAGTGAAATAATCCGAACTGTCTTTTAAAGCATTACTTCTCATTGTTCTACAGATATCACGGAAAAGCCTGTCGATAATAACTACCTAAAAGTTTTTACTCAGGTATTCCATTTTTCCCTATCAATTTCGAACAGCGAACGCAGTGCCAAAGAAACTTAACGACGATCGATCTATCGCTGTAATTAAATGATGATTCGTAACACATTTAAATGTTTATTGAAGTTTAATAAATTATTCATTCACAAAAAACTGTATATTTCTTAGTACCGGAGGTACGTTATGTAGACGTTGAACTACCATTCAAAATGTTCTACAGAAAGAAGGAAAGTTAATTCTTTAGCTAGCCAAAAAAATTTCATGGCAATCGCCAAAACTTGAATGTTATGTAAAACGTTGTCGAAATACCAACAGTAGAACAATACTTACAGCTAATTCTGTGAAAATATTGGTGGAAAACCCGATGTTTTGGGGAAATTCCATGGATGTTTAAAGAGATCACTAAATGAGTCTGAGACAAAACACGGCTTGACTGTAACTAAGAGGTCTAACAATATACATTCAAACGATGTAGGCATAAATGTATCCACACAGTGTAATCTTGAGTAGCCTCATGTAGATACAGTTAATGTGCGGCTATTGCAGCAACCGGTACCCAGTCTCACGACACTGAGAAATTTCGGGAAAGCATCATGACAAATTTTGTAGAAATATGACTAAAAATCCCAAAATTACCTCTGGTTTGGGGTTTTACGCAAAAATCTTAGCTCGTTTTTGACGAAATCCTCAAAATTTCTAATAGCCTTGGGAGAACCCATTAAACTTCATTGATAAATCCCCTAATTTGGTGCAAACCTGAAAATCTTCCCATCGTTTTGAGGAAATCCTTTTGACTTCGTTTAGAAATCCCCAAAACTGTTCATAAACGTTTCTATCTTCTATTCACGGTCGATTTAGCTTCATTTCGCTAACTTCACGGAATTTAAACTATTCACCCATTGCTTTCCACATAAACATGTTCTCTGTCACATCGTACATAAGACTAACACTAGTTGCAAAATCGTTCTACAGCAGACAAATTTTGTAAGGCAATATATCATCAGCATAAAGTTGTTGAGTTTTTTCAGTTGAGATCATGAAACGTTCAATGTTAGTTGAAGTTAGACGTTAACACCCTTGATTGACGACTTAGTGGTCTAGAGGTTGAGCGTCAACACGCGAGACCGTCTTGTGTTCTTGTCCCGTTTATTTATTTCAATACTTGAATATTGATACGAAGGGGCACTGAATACATGTGTGCCACACAAGTCACTTGATATGTGTAGGCTATGATAATACCCGGGTTCCCAAACCGGAGCAGGTGGTTTTCTTAGGGAGCCACACCCAAAGTCTTCGACCTAGAGGTCTGATTCACAAGGCAGTGGAGCAACATAGGGAGATGCAGTCCCATAGTAGTCGGTAACCAACAATAGGTTCACATGCCATGTGTTCCTGTAACTCATGTGCACTATTGGTTTGGAATCTGGGTTTTTTCGAGTCCTCGAGGTGAATCCTCCATACCCATCAACCCGGTTAAAGCGCCAAACATTCGCTTTTCGTCCTCTCAATTTCGTACTGCTGACTGTACAGAGGTGTGACAGCAGTAAGGTGTTTCCCTCGAACAACCAGCATCTGCGGCGATGCTGCCTTCTCACAAGGAAGGAAGGGGTTAGAAAAGGTCGACCCTAAAAATGTCACACCTCACCTTACCCCACGGATTTCCATCTCCGGCGGTAAGGCCCTTTGAAGAACGGAGCTAACACATTAAAAACCTCCCACAAAAAGGCCGTGCGCGACCGGCCTCAAGCAGTTGTCCCTTGGGCTATGCGGTCATGCACTCAGGTCGCTAAGACCAACACTAATCCGATTTCCTTTTCAGGTCCCTCAAGAAATACCCTTCCACGGTGTGGGCAACCGGGAAGTGACATCAGCCCTCATACCCGTAACAGCACACGAGACCAAGTTGGTCACATTCAAATCCTTCCTACACCTAATAACTCTCTTATCTCCACGACTAAACCTTCTTACGTCCCTTTATCACCTCGCCCCGCTAGTGCGAACGATTCGACTACGCGGAATGTTATTCCTGGTCTCCTGAAACCACGCTCCAAACTACACGTGGGAGCCTTCAACGTCCGAACACTGTGCCAAATAGGACAACAGGCTTCCTTAGCTAAGACTTTAAAATCTCGCTCCATCGATGTGTGCTGCGTCTCCGAAACGCGCACACAGGATCCTAGTAGTGTCATTCATTTAACCTCACCATGTCAAAGTCACGAACCAACTCGATTTACGCTTCGTGTATCTGGAAGCCCTGATGCTGCTTCCCGTGGCCTCGCTGGCGTAGGTATAGCATTGAGTCCTAGGGCAGAACTAGCTCTCTTAGACTGGATCCCAGTAGACAGTCGTTTGTGTGCTGTCCGACTAAACGGAACAGTAAGGACTCGCAAAGATAGGGACACTCGTCGTTGCCTCTTTGTCGTCTCTGCCTACTCTCCCACTGACTGCAGGTCAGATAATGTAATAGGTGAGTTTTACAGAAAGCTTTCCGACCTTCTCCGAAAAGCTAGGCACTCTGATGTAGTAATAGTGGCTGATGACTTTAATGGTCAAGTAGGTAAACCAAGCGAAAAGGAAAGACACCTGGGTGGATCTTATGGTGTCGCGGCTCAAAGAACAGATAACGGCGACCGTCTGTTGCAGCTATGTTCAGATAACCGCCTGTTTCTTGCAAACACTAACTTTAAGCATAAGGAAAATCATCTTTTAACATGGCGACCCCTTAATTCGTCCCAACGCTGGACCCAAATAGATCACATCGCTATCAGCCGCCGATGGAGGGGCTCGATAGAAGACTGTCGCTCATTCTGGAACACATGCTTAGACTCAGATCATGCTCTAGTGCGAGCGCGTATTTGTCCACGTCTTACTGGACGTAGGAAACATGCTGCAAGGAAACCCCTTAGGGTCCTACTAAATGATAGTCAAGCTAAGAGTATATTTCAGGAACATCTAGATAAACAATTAGACAGCCATGTAAGTGACGCTCACCCCGAGGCAGCGTGGAATGACATCCGAAAAGCTGTAGAAACAGCAGTGATGTCTGCAAGTACGGTAAACCATAAGGTTAGGGAGAAATACTGGATCTCAGCAGCATCTACCTCACTGATAGATGCTCGAAAACTCATTCCATCTGGCTCTGACCATAACGAAGAGCGGAGTCAGCTTAAGCGTAAGCTGACTAGAAGCCTACACAAAGATCGTGAACAGTGGTGGGTAGCGAAAGCAAGAGAGATGGAAAAGGCAGCGGCAATAGGTAACAGCAGGCAACTGTTCAGACTTGTTAAGGAAACCGGTATTAGGAACCCAACTGTTAGCGAAACAATCTCAGAGAAAGACGGACATATTATTCATTCGCAATCCAGGAGATTGGATCGATGGGCAGAATACTCTAGGGATCAGTTCAACTGGCCTTCAGCCACACTTCGGTTTCCCACGATCTCCAGTCGACCTGAATGGCAAGTTGATGTAAGTCCTCGACTCTTTACGAAGTTGAAAAAGCTATAGGAAATCTGAAGCGTAAGAGAGCAGCAGGCCCTGAAAAGTTTACCCCTGAGATTTTTAAGGATGGCGGTCCAGTATTAGCAGCGAGATTGACTGAGGTCTTAGGTAGAATCTGGGAACTGGACGTAATCCCATCTGACTGGTCTCAATCACTGATTGTGCCAGTCTATAAGAAAGGAAAGAAGTCCTCCTGTGACAGTCACAGAGGAATTAGTTTGACTAATATAGTGTCTAAAATATTAGCTTCAATAATACTTCGACGTCTAACCAAAGCTCGTGAAGAGCAGACTAGAGAAAACCAGGCTGGTTTTCGACCTGGACGTGGTTGTATTGATCAAATACTCACATTACGTCAGGTCCTAGAACATAGACACACATTCAGACGTCCCACAATGGTAGTATTTCTCGACCTTAAGGCGGCATTTGACTCTGTTGATCGTGAGGTTCTATGGCAGTGTTTGTCACTGAAAGGAGTACCAAAGAAGTACATCAACCTTATAAAGGCTCTCTACTCGAACACAACTGGTCGAGTGAGAGCTTATGGTGGACTGTCATCAGAATTGATTACCTCAAGTGGTGTTCGTCAGGGCTGTCCACTCTCTCCATTCTTGTTTAACTTTGTCGTTGACGTCCTTTTAGAGATGACACTTTCCTCATCTAAATTTCCAGGAGTTGAGCTTTTACCGGGAGATCCACTTGTTGACTTAGAATATGCCGATGACATAGTTCTATTTGGTGAAGACGCTGACAGAATGCAGATTCTACTGACCACTCCAAGCAACAATGCAAGCATGTTCGGCATGCGATTTTCTCCCTCGAAATGCAAAATGTTGCTTCAGGATTGGGTTGCGTTGACACCCGAACTAGTGATAGGGAGTGAAGTAGTTGAGCGTGTCGACCGCTTCACTTATCTCGGAAGTCTCATCAGCCCTTGTGGTTTGGTGTGTGACGAAATCTCAGCACGGATACAGAAGGCTCGACTAGCTTTTGCCAACTTGCGTCATTTGTGGCGTAGGCGAGATATCCGTCTATCAACCAAAGGACGTGTTTACTGCTCAGCAGTTCGTTCTGTCCTACTTTATGGCAGTGAAACATGGCCAGTAAGAGTAGAGGATATTCGTAGGTTACTAGTATTTGATCATAGATGTCTTCGAAACATCGCTCGTATATCCTGGGACCACCGAGTAAGTAACTCAGTTCTTAGGAAATGGGTACAAGGTAAGGATGGCAAATCAATTGATGAAGTAGTGAAACTTAATCAGTTGAGATGGCTGGGACATGTGCTGCGCATGCCCGACCACCGACTGCCCCGACGTGCTATGTTTTATGGTGTTGTAGGAGTAGGTTGGAAGAAGGCTAGGGGCGGCCAGACCAAAACATGGCAGAAATCCATGAAGTCACTGACAAGTGGACTGAGTCATGTTGGTAGGTGTAGACTACCTGGTTGGGGACCGCGAGACGATAGCAACCGATGGTTAGAGACCTTGAATGACATGGCTCAAAATCGTTTGCAATGACGCAGGTGCATCCACTCTTTGTGTTCTCTCAAACTCTAGTCTTCTGAATTCTTCATGTCCTTTATTTTCTTTCCCAATTTATTCCACTGGACTATAGTCCTTTAATAACATCATCAAACCTTAATGTCCCCTATTTCTACTTATACTTTCAGTACCTCTACCACTAGGGGATTTGAATTGATAACTGAATCTCTGTACTAATGTGGTATGGCAACTCGAACTGATGTACGTACGTACGAAGTTCCACGTTGTTACTGACTGACTTAAATTTTACACGTGGTACACGCCTTGAGAGTTGCTGTCACCCTAAGAAAATATATAGAAGATGGGGATAATAATCTCGTAACATTGTGTCGGGATTCAAATACACTTGCAAAGTAGACAGGAATAACAAATCTCATGGCAAGGTTTTGTACCTTAAGTGATTGAGATACTTCAGTTATTCGTTACACATGTTTCGTCATCTATGACTAACAAATAGGGCCTCTGAATGCCTACATTTCTCAGTCTGGTATGTGGCAGATCCTCACAAACAACCATTTCAATTGCTTAGATGTGAAATTAAAATAGTCGTTTATTCTACTAGATGATTGGTTCATTAAGCTCATAACTATGGTTGTTTTTTTAATTGTTCATAAATCAGGTTTTATCGTTCTTATCTTGCAGATCACACAACCAATTCACTTCTACTGAAAGCTATCAAAAGCTTCAAAGTATTTTACTTTGTAATGCATTCTACTCACCCCCTCCATTCGTCATACTCAAATTTGTTGTTCAGACAGTGGCATACCGCAAACTATAAGGTCAGTGCCGAGAATCTTGTGTATCCAATTTTCCTCAGGTATATTATATTGTTTTCTCATCCATTCAGCCAAGACCCCGATTGTGATAAAATAATTACTAGTCTAATAGACCAACGTCGAATAGGATACAACCGAATCATCGACTTCTTAACACCTTTGGTGGCCAAGCAACTGAAATCTGTATTGTTGTTTGGGACAATCAGTAAAGACCATAAAGATGCTACAGGATCAGCTTGTGATACACCGAATTCACCTGTCATTCAGGCAATTAAGTTGCTGAAGTCGAAATTTCCGGATTTAATAGTGATTTGTGATGTTTGTTTGTGTGCATATACTGACAGTGGTCATTGTGGTACTGTGTAACATTTGGTTTTGAACATAATTTAGGTATTTTACGTGATGACGGGTGCCTTGACGTACCGAGGACTCTTGAACGTTTAGCGGAAATATCTAAACGATTTGCCCTAGAAGGTGAGTACTTTTTACTAAATGTAACTGTCGTGTACTGGTTCACTTGCTGGGTTATGAAGGCCACATAATACCAGAATACTAATACTATCTGAGCATATAAATGAGAATTAATTAAGTGGGCTGTCCCAACAGTTGGAAGCTTTTTATTTACTACTGCACAATGTACACTCTATTTGGTCGACAAGCGGACACCTCGACTGCATCACAAGCGACTCAAGATGGAAGACGCCATCCGGGTTTTTTGAGTTCATGTCGGGATTCGGTTAGGTACCAACCCACTAAGACTGATGAGACCTCCAAGATAAGTGAAGTAATCAGCGTGCTCACCTACTTCACTCCCTATCATTAATTGAGGTGTTAAGACATACTAGTATTGAAGCAACATTTAGCACTTAGGGGGGAGAGAAACCCATCCTAAACACGCTAGCATTGTTGCTCAAGGTAATCAAAAGAATCAATTTTGTTAGCGTCTTCAGCAGAAAAGAGTACATCACCTGCGTACTTCGAGTCTGTAAATGAACATCCTGAGATACTAATCTACGAAAAGTTAGGTGAAGAGAATGTTACTTCCAGTGACATCTGTGATGAGCGTACATAAAAATTGAGATAGTGGGAAACCCTGACGAATACCACTTAAGGTCTACATATAGTCGTAGCCTCTAACTCGACCAATAGTGTCTAAGTGGAAAGTTTTCACAAGCTTTATGTACTTATTTGGTACGTCTTTCAATGACAAATGTTTTCACAGAATCTCGGTCAACAGAGTCGCATACTCTCTATATATTAATATATACCACTATAGTATGTCTGCTTTTTTAAACCTGAAGAAGGGTGAATATTTCGTCAATGCATCTAAATGCAGATCTAAAAACAGCCTGGTTTTACCGGTTCACTCTTTATGAGCCCCAGTGAAACGTTGGGTGATTTGGTGAGTTTTGGTTTCCTCGTTATGAAGAAAATTTTCAGGATTTAGGCTCACTTAAAATCAATCCCACAAAATACACTCTCCCACCTCTCTTCAGAGTAAATACAACGTCTGGTCACTATAGTCTTGGTAGTTAAATAGTCACAGAGAAATCTATTATCAGAACTAATGGATCTAGCTGTATCAGTAATCCAGATTGAGGTACAACCATTTGTGTTAAATGTAATCCATACAGTGATTTTGGGAGTGTCCGACTGTGACTTGATATGCTCCCTTATTAGATGGTCTCTATAAAACAGAAAGAATAACTTCTTGAGTTTCGTTGTGTGTAACATCATTGTCTGGCACTTCCGTTAGAAAAAACGCTCATCTAGATTATTTATACTTATCAGATATCGATTTGTCGTTCAGTATTTTACGTCTTAATAGGCTGTAAATGCTCATCCGTTATACAATGTACGCTTATTAATTATTTACAGGAGCTGATGTTATTGCCCCTTCTGACATGATGGATGGACGTGTGAAAAAAATCAAGACGGCTATACAGAGTATCGGTCTTAGTGAGAAGGTAGCCGTTATGTCTTATTCGGCCAAATTTGCATCTTGTCTGTACGGTCCTTTCAGGTAAAAATAATTTTTGAGATAACCTAAAAACTTGTGTATGTAAGACAGTGCAAATTCCCAAATAAGGTGTCGAGTTTACTGACAGTTACGTGTTGCCTCTGTGTCTTATGACTTATATTAATAAATAATGTTATATGTTTTGTACTATTAGCTAAAATAAAAAAAAACGTGATGTAGTCTTCATTTGACGACACAGATAAAAATCAGTAGTATGGGATTTTTTCAAAGCTTGTAAACATCAGGACGAGATTTTCAGCTGAAATTCTTTGGAACTGGCCTAGCTTTAGTCGTTGAATGAGTGCTCTTTGCTATTTTGATAAGAGCTTTATTTTAGTCACGGCCACTTTATTGGAATCACTCGTATTAACAAGTGAGAGAACAAAAATCCAACTCAGTGGCTGTTTATGGGTCTTTGTAATAATCCAGATACACGTATTGTACAAGGGGTTATAATATTATATAATTTTAGCGACTAGTTGGTGAAGTGGATTTCAAACTTGAGTTTTAGTGCATAAAATAGTGTCTGGACTGATGACTAAGAGTGATATGTAATTAATACGTTTACGTTCCAGAGATGCTGCTCAATCTGCACCTGCTTTTGGAGACCGTCGGCATTACCAGCTTCCTCCTGGTGCCAAAGGATTGGCTCTACGTGCTGCTGTAAGTCTTAGATGATCATTTTTCAAACTAACAAACTGTCACTTCAAATGGGTTTAAATTCACAGACAATTTTTTAAATGAATTGGTGTTGAATTTGAAATTTGACGTGATTTTATTTCAATATAACGTTTGTCCTACTTCACATCTATAAATAAAATGAAAGGTCCTTCATAGTTCATAGTTTACTAGAAGTGATTTCATATCTAACTTTCAGACTGGATTCACCAATTCCCATCTGTTAATCTTCATATTAATCATATAACTTGACTATAGAATCAAACACAGTAGCGAATTAGTTTAACTTATCATACTACAAAAGAGCGCAACATGATATTAACAATCGCGCTTTAAACATATCATCAAACTAAGAAAGGTAATATGGTTGTCATAGCCAAAAGTAAATTAAAACAAGCACATTTGAGCCAGTTTGTTTTCATTTTTTAATTTTAAGTTAGGGTACAATTTCTATTTCAACCTGCATAAACTTTGTAAATAAAACCCCCTAAATATGATAGTTTAATGACATTAAGGAAATACATCATCATATGCTTTAGCATTTAATTTTTGTGCGGTCACTGTGTCATTATCATTTTTGTCTAATTATAAATGGCCATATAGACCAATTACCACAAGTTAAGACTACATCCCCCCAGAAGCGTTAGTCAAGAAATGTTTAGATAAACTTCTGAGCAAACAACAATAAATTGAACACACTTGAGACGAATTACAATGTGACTGATAATCGAGTCCTATGGTTAATTAAATTATAGATACCTTACACTGCTTCCATTTTTTTTATTTTCAGAGAATTTGATGTTAACAGAGCATAACTTCGTTTATCTAATTAGTCAGTCTACTCATCTAATGAAATATTCTTTTTGGATTTGCTACACAGCACAGTTTCAATGACAATATTTATGTCCTACTTTGAGACACTTATGTAGTTGCATCACATTTTTAAACTAAATACGTTGTATAATTACTGCGAAAAATCTCTTAACGTTTTTTATTTCCTTATTTTGTCTTTAACCTTTGCACATTCCAGATTCGCGATGCAAACGAAGGAGCTGACTTCATAATGGTAAAACCTGGTCTTCCTTATCTGGATATTGTAAATGAGATCCGACAGTTGGTATGCCCTTGTTGTGTTTGTTTGATGTGTCCTGTGATTTTCTTAACTCTTTGGATGTACTATCTATGCAGCATTGGTATTTCGACAATAATAGTCATTTGTTTTACAGCAATTTGTATTGATTCACACTTTCTGTGCCGTAACGTCTGATCAAACAACCCTTTGACATGTTCTGTGATATACCCATGTTTGAAATCGCATTCGGAAGTCGACAACTAAAAAGAGTGCATACATTTTTAGCATTCTGACTATGAGTTAAGCATTTTTAGTTATCCGCAAATGAGTAGGTAAATTTTTCTGTGTGAAAGACCATTTTGGCAAGAATATCGTTAAAAAGTCAACATCTTAATATACGAAAACAATTATAAATTATTCAATAATTAGAGACTGAATGACATAGTTCAAAATCGTTTGCAATACCACAGGTGCATCCATTCTTTTTTTCCCCCAAATCTTGGAATTCTAAATTCCTCATAACTTTTTTGTGTTCTGTTTCACTAATTTATATTTTCTTGAATCGTATTTTCAATGCTGAATCATTCCTACTACCACTGATGCTGTTACTACCTCTACTATCCTGGTATTTGGCCTGACAACTTCATCTCGGTGTGCTAATGAGCTGTGGCAAATTGAACCGACGTACTTACATACAGATTCTACGTTGCGACTCTCTTCAAGACTGTTACGTTAGAACAAGTGATCGCATATAATAATTTTACAGACTAATATGTAAGCTAGCAATGCGTTTATATTAGAGGATATAAGAATAAAGCTCAAAATAGACTACTGTGGATAAGATTTTGAACGCTAATCTTGAATTTGCAAACGCTGTTCAACAATCTAATGCAGTGACTTTACACTCATATAGATCTTCCTCAATCTAAAGTGATAGCTAATATAAGAAACAAAACAGTTACTCAACATAGGTTATACTTCAGAATAAATTTCTCACTCATTTTGTCAAAATACCTTGATTGTTTCTACAAATAGTTCTTTTATTCTTAAGAGACGATTATTACCTGTATAAGTAGCGTGTTAATATCCAGCTAAAGTTAATCAAACGCCTATAAAAAATTTGAACAAAACTCCTAATAACTCTTACATGAATATACAATTTATTTCATTACTGATATTGTTTTCTTTATTTCAGCTACCTCATCATCCTCTAGCAGTTTATCATGTTTCTGGTGAATATGCAATGCTAAAACATGCTGCGAATGCTGGAGCTATCGATTTAAAGCAAGCCGCCTTAGAATTGATGACTGCGTTCCGTCGTGCCGGTAAATTTACATTCCAGACGATTTTTGTTTATGCTCATGAAATAACCAATATTTTGATTGTTTAAAATTTCCCATCTCAAAAGACTACTATATAAACAAAGAATATTCTTTTCAACAAATTCTCTTCATGTTCTAGAAAATTGTATATCCAAATTAATAATCTGAAAAGTGGTCAGATTTAGGGCAAAGTACATCGTTTAAAGTAATAACATGTAAATGTAAGATTGTAAAATGAAATAAAATTGTTAGTGTTGAGATAACTCATATAAAATGTTAACTTGAATCAGCATATACGTTAAGCAAAATTATGAGATTGTTCATGATCGGAATAAATATGGGACAGATAAGGGAAGAGAAATAATAATTTATTTACAAATTCGATCAAATGTCTATTGGAAGACTATATTATGTAAAAATTTTATTTGAAATTAATAAGAAATGGTAAAGTGGGATGAATGCTAATTTAATGAATCATGTATTCGAGACATTAATAATAATGCTAAACCAATAATAATAACGATAATAACAATACAAAGATATGTGAATAAATACCGTAGACAATTATATTTGACTAAGAAAGGTTGTAGGTACATTACTCAAATTAGGTCATTCAATAGCTATGATTATTGATTAGTTGGTCCTGTGGTAGGCCAAGGTAGGAGAGGCGGTTGAAGATATTTCTTTGTACCCATAGCTCCGGTTCCTTAATCGTAATAGCTACTGCTTCCGTCGTTCGCATACTATAACTTTCAACGTTGTACTTTGCCCTAAACCTGACCACTTTTCGGATCATTAATTTGGGTATATAATTGTAGAACCCGAAGAGAATTTAACGAAAAGAGTATTCTTCGTTCATATATTAGTTTTTTAACCAATATTTCTTGTGTATTAAAAATATTTTTGAGGTAGATAATAATTGCATATAACTTTTCTCTGCATCCTGGTAAACTATTCATAACAACTGCTGTTTAAATACTACTAATCAGATCATAGATATTCAGATCAAATTTATTGGTTTACTTGATGTTAACTTTAAATGATTTGCATCAGAGCAAAATGTATTCCCAAAGGCAACTAGTTTCATTATAGCCTGTAATCATGTCTTACCATTTATTTATGAAAAAATTAACATGAAATGCAAATAAATTACATTTTTCGGATAGACTTCATTTTATCACATTATACAAATCTATGTAACAAATTAATTATCCTAAATGATATATATTAATTAGTACAGTACCAAAAGTGCGAATCACAAACGTTTTATCGGTGTGTTTTGTTCAAAAACATAATTGGGATGTAATCACAAAACTGTGCATATCTTTTCCCCGATTCAAAAAATAAGTCCGTAAACATAAACCTGTTTTGATCATTAGCTATATTCTGAACGATTAAAAAATATTACATTATTCTAACTTCAACTCAGCTGCAATGACCACCTAATTAACTTCAACAGAAGTTTTTACACATACTAGTTCACACGTACATGAACTTCGTTAGTGTTACCATTTTTAGACTATTATACACTTCATAACAAAGATATTTTATTGATTGTTCGTAGTATTCATTTTCTTTATTGTTTTTAATCAAAAACATACTTATGTATTTCTTAAACAACATTTTTTCTCTACCTTTATTTTCACATTTTATGTGTAGGTGCATCAATTATCATAACATATTTAACACCGTACCTATTGGAACTTGATTTGTCTGAATCATGTAAATAGAGGTGGATATTTTCGAACTAACAAACTTAGCAGTCTAGATGAATGATTGACTCGTTCGCTGAAATATATTGGAGTAATTGATACTTCACTCGTTTCACAATTTTGTTTTACTGATTTTCTCATTCCATTGTAGTATCTTTTCTTTGTCTGTTAAATCATATGTATATTCTCTAAAAAAGTATTCCATTCTCATCTATTAGCTTTAATTCTCTTCATCTTTCTGTATCTGTGTTTATTATCCTAGTTTACTAGTAAATTGTTAGTTTAGGGATTTTGCGAACATTGTTCATTTGTAGTGTACATCACAAACTGTCGTTAACTAAACAACTATTGAGAATCCGTTTCGCACTAGTATTTAGGTCTCATCAACAGTACCCATATATGACACCGTCAGATATCTCGTAGTAAACTCCCAACCTTTATGTCATTGATCTAGTATTCAATATTTCATATTTCTGTCTTCGGTTTATGTGTAACAAACAACAGAAAATGAGTCAGCATAACGAACCGCTGGAGGTATATAATAAAGACGAGGAAGACGCGTCCTTTTAGCTTATGACGAAAATTAGTGTGAAGGACATTATTTTCGAGGTATTCATAAGGCTAAAAATAATGTGTTGATAAGCAAATATAGCTTTTCCGATCCCTCATACCTAAACATAGGATTCCATATTATGCTTCTTTCTCATACCGCTTCTAGGTAATATATCATGTCCTAAATTCGTGTTTTCCCAACAACTCGTGTATTGCTTTAGTGTTTTCTGTATGTGGATGGAAACCAGAAGCGTCGAAATTTTTAGTTACCTCAGGTCAGCACTAAAGACTACTCAATTATGATATCTGTTACCGCTCATTGATCAATGTAAATACATCAGCCGTACAGGAGGTCTGTCGGAACACGAACGGCTCAGTACCAACATCTCAGACTGATGTGGGGGAGCGTTAATTGCATGTAAGCCTCGATGACTAGTCCCAACCAGGACGAAGCCAAAGTCTCTGTTCTCTCACCAACCACCCGATATCCAAACATAATACACGCTATGTTGAGTCACTTAAAGTAGCAACTGCATTGCAACTTGGTAGATAGGGTTCATTTACTACAAAGGAATCAATAGACATGGTTCTGCTTACTCTACGTAGTAATCATTCCATATAATTCTTATTTACCAGGGATAAAATGAAAGCATGCTGTGCAAAAAGCTCTTCGTTTCGTTGTGTAAGTCTCCTGGCAAGTTCAAATTAAGATATCCGAATCCACAACAACTGGAATATAAATATAAGTGCATATCGGTAATTGAACAATTGAGGGTACTGTGCTTACCTTGAAGCGGAACCTGTGCGGTGCTGGGATAACTTGCAACACCCTAGACGAATTCTCTGCAACCAAGTAAGGCCACATTAATAGACGATTTGTCCTATGGGTGTAAGGCGAATTTTTTCTGAGACGGTTCGGCAAGCTTGATTCAGTATTGACTACAAGTGTATTAAACTTCTTACGTTTTGGATCGTGTTTTCGAGTCACTATTTTCATTACAACAAATCAGTTACTAGCATCTAGTGACAAGCTAGCGTAGTAAGATGAATCCATAACATTATTAAAAATTTGTTCAGATTGTAATATGATTGCTTAGCTGTCTTTTTTGATAACTATCAAAATGCGTTAAATTTACCGAATTGTACTACCTTTATCCGTTGATTGGGCATAGAAAAAAAAGGAGTTGTTGCTAAAATGCAGTTTCGACTCTGACAGTACAGTGATGAAGTCAGTGTGTATGTTGACCATTAAAAAGAAGAGAATATCAATATGATAGTAATCAAGACGCCAAATACGTGGGAAATGTTGCTTTTCTCATGTCTTGAGTGAGCTTATTGTGAACTAAGTGGGATCTTATATACCACCACTATCGCGGACTGATGAAGTTTTGATCTAGTGTAGTGGGCTTATTCTAGTTTCTAGACAAACAAAAGATCGCACTCATTCCCGTTATTGTGTATGCTTGTCTTTTAGAGAAGTATTAAAATAATATGAGTTAGGCGCTTTACAATCAAATATATAATTGGAGTGGGATTGATTACTTTGTACTCACTCTTATGAATAATTGTGGACTCTAACCTGTGTACACGTATACACTTATGAATATTCATGTTTTCCCGACGACCTATCGGATTAGATCTAGGTACATTTTGATTCAGAGCACTTTTTACATACATGTATGGTGTCACTATGTATACACACCTCAACCACACATTTGTTCATGCATTTAATTAACCCATTCTTTTTCTGCCTGCTTGCTCTAATTGAGGACATGCTTGGTTGGAATAAACTTAATAATTTTTTGTGCCACGACTTATCATTACACCGGAGTCAAATGCAATCGCTGAGTTGTTTAAATTAATTCGTCGCACCAAGTCATTCTGGATAGATTCTTAATAAGGGATGAGCACGCCAATACTAAAATTACCTACGCTTGGAGATAATTCATATACAGAACTACGATCTAAAATATATCTGACCGGAATGCTTAATTTCTACCTAGAGGAGGTATTCTCTTCAAGCGTAACAGGTGAAAGGAAGGAAAATATTGAGGACATTCTGGAAACAGTTCGTTAAAAAACTCGATTACATATCTTCTCAAAAACGAAGTTCATTGAAATGCCAGTCAGTAGCAATATAAAACAGAACCCCATTCTGTTGGACTTCCAAAATATGGTTTGACTGGTAAGTAGTAGTGACTAAGTTAAAATTGCGTTTCTGAAGAGGCGACTTATCCGGGTTGCAAAGCGTCGCAAATTTCACGTTTTGCTATTTAAGGTATTACAAATCCATTTGAAATTATTAAGTTAAACCTTAGTAATGATGCTTACAATTTGATTAGTAGGTCATCTATATTATATTCCTAATTGTTTGGTCGAACAAGTACCTTTGAGGATCGTATGATCATACAGACTTCATAACAATGAGAAACTAGACTCCTATCTTAGTAGTGTTTACTGTCTACCAGGTAAGAAATTATGGGGTTGTTTATAGACTTAGTGACCTTTTTCCTAACCTTACTGGTCCATATTCACGAACACTTTAGGGAAAGACTATCTGAGTACGATTTGAGAAACTAATTCCACAGGAGTAGTTAAACTGCTATACATAGATCGGAAAAACCACCATCGGTGACTTCTTCGAATCGTTGTATGAATACTGGGTTAATTTACGACTTGGCAACCCCAAAGTATTAGTAGGATAATACGCTGTCTTTAGAGAAAATAAAGCAATAAACATTTTTCTAAACTCACCTATCACGAGTTATTTCTTATCATTAACTACTTATAGTGTAGACATCTAATTAACAGATTTTATTGATTTATATTTCTGTGGATGGATTTTTTTCATGCTTAAAAATACATTGTAGTAACCATCGTAAAACATTTTTCACATTATTGATTAGATGAAAGTAGACAAACAAATACTGTAAAAAAAATGTTTAAAGTGATGCAATTAAAGGTAATGAACTTTAAAAAATATTGTAGCAAATATATTTCGATACATCTTTAAAAAAACTAATACAATTGAATGTGTTGTCAATTTAAACAATAGATAAAATTATCGAACTAACATAGTAAAACCTAAAGCAAATTCTAAATGCAAAATAAGAAATACCTTAAGTGATAGTATTTTTTCAAATGTTTTGTGAAATGTTGTCTAGTTTGAAGATAGTTTTCATTGTAAACTAATATTAGCTAGAGAATTATTATAAAACAAAGAATACTAGATAATTGTTTCGTATTATCCTGAAAACTAACCAATAGTGTAAATAAACAATGTATTTGTAATATCCCAATGAGTAGAAAAATTAGATTTTCCGACGTTTCGTGACTTAGTGTAAGCCACTTCTTCAGAGAATAAATAACGGCAGTTTTACCATACCGTCATGGCACATCAGTAGGACTCCAAGGAATCTTAAAACAACATAGAATTAAAGTATATTACAAAACAACGAACACACTTCGAAATACTTTAGTTCGCTTAAAAGAAATAATCCCTCTCATGTCTACACAGGACTGTCTACAAATTAGGTTGTATCGATTGTGATGCCTTCCATATTGGAGAGTCATCTCGAGAAATCTTGACTAGAGCCAAAGAACATATTAGGTACACAAAGAAACCTCCTAACAATCCCGTAGAACTGGATAGACTTCAAATTAAATCGGCAATATCAGTTCACTCCATTTTCAATGACCATTAAATAGATTTCAAAAATAACAAACTATTACAAAAAGGTTTTTCCAATTACAAAGAAAGGAGAGTAGCTGAAGCGTTCCATACAATGCTTAATCCTACTTTTCTTAATAGAAAAGAAGGCTTTACCATACATCCTACTTGGTCTATCTATCGTAGCCACCTAGTCTTATATTATTCACAATTCACTCCATTACCTTACAAATTAAACTCTATTCTTTCTCACCATAAAGGTCACACAATTTTTCATTCTTAAACAGTAAACACATACATACAAATTTACATACATATCACTTATGAGTCACCTTGATCGAAATGATATGACATTGATTTATTCAGACCTGTTTTTGATTGATCACATATTATTCTTATTGTTCCGTTGTACTATTTAAACTTGGATTAATTTTAATTTGGTTATTTATTCTCTGAAGAAGTGGCTTATACTAAGTCACGAAACGTCAGAAAATCTAATTTTTCTACTCATTGAGATATTACAAATATATTATTTATTTAAAACAATCTACCCAATATTCAATTTATTCGAAATTATCAAATCAAACCTTGGTAATGATAACCAATAGTGTGTATTCACTCTTTCAAATAAATTCTTACCAAGAACACAAACTATTGAGTCGAAATTCAATTATATGAATTTTTGAGATTTGTGATACAACATGATTTTAAAACAAATTTATCACTGAGTTACTGTGACATTACCAACCACGATAACTCTGAGTGTGGAGTTCTAGGATTCAAGCCCGTATGAGTTCACAGTTGTCGATTTCTGCAAAGATTATAACTGTAATACAGGGATAGACTAAGATTCCTTAGTTTCGATAATTTACCAGTTGATAGTTATTTATTTTAAAAATAACAAAACTCATTAAATAGGTATTTATTCAGAAATATTATGTAGGAATCACTTGGGTGGAACGTGAATTTCTAACGTAAATTAGTTTTGAAAGTGGACTGGTATTGTTTACAGATGCAATGTTAACTGAAAAACATGATAGAACCTGGTGTAGTGAATATCATTAAACGCACGGCCATTTTTGTATTTTTTATAATTAATTTTTTTATCCCATTTTCCAATATTTTTCATTCCGTTTCGCCCTATTAAATGACTAGTTTTAAATTTGTTATAATTGGTCACTTATTTCTTAAAATTGATATAAAATGTCAGGACATGACGACAGAGCACATTTTCTTCCAATTACGGGCGGTAGTAAGGTGCAAAGCACGAGCTCTGTCGTTCCTCACGTTGTCACAGAAACCGATAATCTATTCTTGAGCACGTTGTATCTCGTAGCGTCTCAATCACTTGAAGAGCGCCGTTAGAACTTATGAAAGAGCTACGTACTGCCATTATGCGGTGAGAGATTCTCATTTCCATAGAGATCGGAAGCCGTATATTGAATTCGCATGTTTTTTTTTCTCCTCCAACGAACTCAAAACTAGCTATTTGATTGGACGGAACAGAATGAAGATTATTGGAAGATGGGGATGAAAAAGTGCCATACTAGGACCGTTTTCAAGCTTTGACGTAGACACAACTAAATAACTAAGTCATTATCATATGATCAACAATAGCTAACTCAATTGGATCCTCAATATATCGACATCATTTTTTAATGTCTTTAAATCACAACCAACGTTTAACCTAGTTAACTGAATATGAGATAAAAGGAGCTTATAAATAGGTCGCAAACTATGAAATAACAACTAACTGGTTCTCCTCCTCTCCCTAAATGTTGCGTCATGAAATGCAAAAGGTGAGAATATATGTATCGATTTGAGCGGTGAACTAACTCTCGCAAATCCAACTTAACATCGAGAGAGAAATATTTAAAATATAAAGTGGTACCTTTATTTGATAGACTTTAATTTTCGTACGAAATAAATTACATAAATCAAACACTCATCAAAACGACATAACCAAACAGGAATATAGTAAGCAAAGGGTTGGAATGTGAATTCCTCAGCTGCATACTACTAGATAGGGAACTGTGGATTACTTTCGACTTCTAGACCTCCTTAAACATCATTGATATAAGAATCCTCTTAAAAGATATTTTAAAAACATTACTTAAGATGATATGGCTTCTTCATCTACAATATTCTATTCGATTTATTGTGAAGTCTGAGGGCTGAGAAAATAGTTTACTTTGGGATGTGATAAGTGACTTACCAGAAACAGTATATATTGGTGTCTGTTTTAATCTTAACTTGTGGGCCGAAAGACTTCCGCTTTGTTAGTTAAAAGTCTACTTCAAAAGGCCAAGCTAATTGCTATAACCATAAACTTCAACACTCGTTTATACAGGTTTATCTGATCAGAAATTTAATAACCAAGAGAACAGAAAATAGTGTGTTGAATCTTTGCTGAGATATCCATACACCAAGGCAATGTTTACTTGTGTATTAGCTAGGAATAAACTGACATTTGTACTGTTACCCAAAAGTCGTGGATTGTCACTTCTTGTATGAATCGATTTTCCCTACAACATTGTCCAATAATGCGTGATTCCAGTGGCAGCTACTAAAGACATTTTTCTTTTCTTGTTGAAATTCTGGTAGAAAATTAGCGCAAGAGGTAAGAGTCTGTCATACAATGATTGTTTTGGATAGACAAACAATACAAAACAAACTGAAAGAAAAGGTAATTCTCTTTAATTAGCTACTGAAAACGGTATTATGTTAATCTATAGGTGTACGAAAATTTTCTATGAATTATTTATCATGGAGACTTAGATATTAGTCACATCTTACCATCTTTTCGATAACTGGAGAAGTTACACACAGCAATTTCTAAATATTCCTATTTCCACACTAACTATTATTTTATATATTCAAGTCTAAAACTATGGATTGTTTTCCCAAGTCTTATCTGCTTATTAAAATACATTTATCCTTCACTTTACTTTTTTTACTAAGCAGAGAATTATGACAAGCTAAAGTAGCGAATACATTTTGTATGTAGTTCCGATTTGCATAACTAAGTGTAATCAATTTCTATAATAAATCCACTCAACCCCAGAACAATGGTTCAATAAATTATCGATCTAATTTTGTAAGAGAATAGACTAAACTGACGGATAGTAAACATGATTCAAAATAAAGGAAGCTTTTTCAGCTTTGTATCAAATCCGAGTTGTGTTGAAGTCCTGTAGAATAAACACTGGCAGAGTATCTAGTGTAGATATTCGTCTAAGGGAAATTAATATTCCATGGCTGTAAGTGAGAAAACCAAGAATTACTTCGATGTTGATGAATGTACAAATCTAGATGTCGAAAACGAAGTTATCGAAATCAACTGTTCATTCAAATGGCCGTTATTTATCAATTAAACAGTATGAATTAAAATGTCGCCCAACCTGTTTATTAAACATAATTAAGCCATAAAATGAAGAAGTAGTTGTTAAGAAACTTCCACTCATAGGTACAATAATTTATTGGATATTAGAACAGACTAAGCTAAAATTTTATTCTCAGTTATGAAAAATGGCATTGAGATTGTTGTTAATAGTAAGAATTCATAAGAATCAACGTAGTACCAAAGACAACCAATAAAAAATTATTAAGTATGGGCAAATAATTACTTGGAATAATGATTTATTTGGACAAAATAAAACGTAAAAAATAAGAAGAGGATTGAGACATGACTGAATTGATATTAAATACACCAATAGAAAATCTTTACGTAAATATCCTATACATTATTAATAGTTTCAGGTAGATCGAATATTGCTATTTGAATATTTTGGTTTTTGAAAAGAATTTACAGTTAGAAGTTAATAATAATGGGACTTAGCAGATCAATGTTAAACAAATTGCTCTACATAGAGAGTATAGAACTATGTAGCCTAACTACTTGTCAAATTATCTAAAATGATGCATGGTGATATCATAATTGTTTAGAAAACGGTTTACTGCAAAAACTATTTATATGATTTTCATTTTATTTGCTAATATAACTGCAATTAACGTTAGGTGTGTTCGTAATGCGAATAAATCATAATAATCTGGTGATCATGGTTCGATCGAAATTTTTCTACATAGAAACATGCACGTTTTGTACAAGTGATTATAAATAATTTATTACATTCATTTGGTAACTAATTTATGGTAACACAAAATATAATTTAAATACTTAGTTGGTCAATACAAATTATTGGTGTAGACACTGATATCCAAATACAATCGATTGATTGTGAGACATAATAAAAGTCAATTGAATAAAAAGCACACATCGTGTTGTTACATCTGAATGAAGAGTAAATCAATGATAATTGCTAGGAATTAATTATGGACTATTATTACATATACTCCTATTGGATAACTATTGAGTAACTAGATTATATGTATATTCATATATTTTTATCAAAAGCTTTCATTTGACCTAATGGCTACTGTTATACAACTTACTATCCTTAGTTTGTTCCCAATTTATTAGTTACAGTATCCCATACCCACAGCCACTTTTGGCTTGATCTCATATAATTGTTATTTTTTACTTTATGGTGTTATACGGTCTGATTTGTTTGTATATAAACCACGTATGTACGAAATATACGATTCATGTAGTGGAGGTCGAGATTACTTTTTGAATTCAAGGGGAAGGGCTAGGCGAGAAGGATCAATAAAGATAAAGAGTTGACACAAGGTTGCTAGTGCTGTGTTAACGTGTCATTGGTTAAGCACAAAACAAAGTCATATAAGTTGATATTCGGATTGGCAATTTTGTTACGTGATAACTGACAGGGGTAAAAGTCACAACACATGTTAACACCATCTTTGTATACCAGAAATAAGCACAGAGCCAAATATACTAATGATTGTTCTTCAAGTAAAGAAGACACTCAAAACGAAGACATACCAGATCAATATTCAGTAAGACAAAAGACGACATCAATAATACAACCATTGTAAATATTCAATCAAATAGACTTTCAGAAGCTAAAACGTAGGACTCGAATGAGTTAACATTCCAACCAGCATCAACTAAGTAATTTCCATTTAATTTATTCTAGAGAAAGTGAACTCCGCCTGTAGCTCTTCCAGAGTTACTGCCGGTCCCAAGTACGGATAAAGGAGGAGGGTTAGGTATGGGGCTAGCGACCCCATCGCGCACAAAACTAACTCACTAAAAAACGCTAACCAGAAAATATAATTCGAACTATTTGAACTCTGTTATGAAGTTAAAAGGTCTTCATTTAGAAGAAATATGACGCCTCATGGTGAGAGCCGAGTTCTTTAGGAAGCCATGAGGCCGATGCCCCTTCTAACGATCAATTTTTATGAGTACATGGAACGTCCGGACAATGCGGGAGAAGTGCCCAAGAAAGGACCTCACCATTCTGATGGGCGATCTAAACGCCAAAGTCGGAATGGACAACACCGGATATGAAGATATCATGGGACTACATGGACTGAAAGAGAGGAACGAAAACGGGCAAAGATTTGCAAATCTGTGTGCATTCAACAAATCGGTCACAGGCGGCACAATATTTCCACACAAACGTATACACAAAGCTACATCGATCTCACCGGACCACACCACACCACAGAGAACCAGATAGATCATATTTGCATCAATAAAAAGTTCCGAAGGACAATGGAAGATGTGAGAACCAGGAGAGGAGCGGATATAGCTTCAGATCATCACCTGGTTGTGGCCAATTTAAAACTGGAGCTAAAGAAGAACTGGACAACTGGAAAAACAGCACCACAAAGGTTCAATACAGCCTTCCTTCGAGATACTGACAAACTCAATGCATTCAAGATAGCTCTCAACAACAGGTTCCAAGCCTTACAAGATCTACTGAAGGAAGAAGAAACTACTATGGAGGACAACCTAGAAGGTATCAAAGAAGCATTAACTTCAACGTGTCAAGAGGTTCTGGGCCCCAAGAAACATCATCACAAGGAATGGATCTCTACAGAAACACTGGACAGGATCAAAGAAAGGAAGAACAAGAAGACAGCAATTAACAGCAGCCAAACATGAGCAGAGAAAGTCGAGGCACAAACTGAGTACATAGAAGTAAACAAGAAAGTGAAGAAGAGCATTAGAGCTGATAAGCAAAAATACGTGGAAGAACTAGCAACGACGGCGGAAAAAGCTGCAAGAGAACGAAATATGAAACAGCTTTACGATACGACGAAGAAGCTAGCAGGGAAATACAGTAAACCAGAGAGACCAGTCAAAGACAAATAAAGCAGGCCAATCACTGAAATTCAAGAACAGCGGGACAGATGGGTAGAGTTTTTTGATGAACTCCTGAATAGGCCAGCTCCAATAAATCCACTGGACATCGAAGCAGCACACACAGATCTTCCCATAGATGTCAATCCACCGACGACCGAAGAAATCACAATGGCTATCAGACAAATCAAGAGCGTGAAAGCAGCAGGACCCGACAATATACCAGCTGAAGCACTGAAGTCAGACATCGAAGTAACTACAAGCATGCTTCATCTTCCATTCAAGAAGATTTAGGAGGAACAAGTGCCGCTGGACTAGAAAGAAGGACACCTCATCAAGATTCTAAAGAAAGGAGATCTGAGCAAGTGTGAAAACTACAGAGGCATTACACTACTGTCAATACCGGGTAAAGTCTTCAACAGAGTGTTACTGAACAGGATGAAAGACGCAGTTGACGCTCAACTTCGAGATCAACAAGCTGGATTCCGTAAGGACCGGTCGTGCACAGACCAGATTGCGACACTACGGATCATCGTCGAACAATCAATTGAGTGGAACTCGTCACTCTACATCAACTTCATTGATTATGAGAAGGCATTTGACAGTGTAGATTGGAGAACGTTATGGAAACTTCTTCAACACTACGGAGTTCCTGAGAGGATTGTCAACATTATCCGGAACTCATACGACGAACTACAGTGCAAAGTGGTGCATGAAGGACAACTGACAAATGCATTCCAAGTAAGGACCGGAATAATTCAAGGCTGTCTACTCTCTCCCTTCCTGTTTCTTCTGCTGGTCTACTGGATTATAAAGACCTCGACATCTGAGGGAAAACACGGAATATAATGGACAGCTCAGAACCAATTACACGATTTGGACTTCGCAGATGACCTAGCCCTCATATCGCATACACACGAACAAATGCAGATAAAGACAGCCAGCGTAGAAGCAGTCTCTGCATCAGTAGGCCGCAACATACACAAGGGCAAAACCAAGGTCCTCAAATACAACACGGAGAACAACAATCCAATCACTCTTGATGGCGAAACTCTGGAAGATGTAGAATCCTTCACATACCTGGGAAGTATCATCGATGAACAAGGAGGTTCAGATGTAGAAGTAAAGGCGGGGATTGGCAAAGCAAGAGCCGCATTCCTATCATTGGAGAACATATGGAACTCAAAACAACTTCCAACCAATACCAAAGTCACAATCTTCAATACGAACGTCAGGGCAGTTCTACTGTACAGAGCTAAAACGTGGAGAACTACTACAACCACCATCATGAAAGTACAAGTATTTCTAAACAATTGTCTATTCAAGATACTCAACGTTCGTTGTTGGCCGGAAACCATCAACAACAGCATACTGTGGAAGAAAAAGAACCAGCTTCCAGCTGAAGAGGTAATTAGGAAAAGACGATGGAAATGGATAGGACATACGTTACGCAAATCATCAAACTGCATCACGAGGCAACGCTTACTTGGAATCGTGAAGGGAAACTGAAAATTGGAAGACCAAAGAACGCATTATGTCGGGAAATAGAAGTAGTTATGAAAAGGATGAATAACAACTGGAAAGGATTGCCCAGGACAGGGTTTGATGGAGAGTGCTGGTGGGCGGCCTATGTTCCTTCACGAGGGGTAACAGACGTAAGAGAAAGTAACTATTCGAATTTGTCAGCAGATTGATCTTATCAATATTAATTTGACCATAATTCACCTACAGTATTAAGACCAATTAGTTTTCTAGTACGAAGTTAAAAAAACAGACTTCATGGACATCTGACAGAAAATTTTAAAAGAACTATGAAAAAACTAATTCTATTTTTACAATGTACCTAGATGGCTTGTTAATGCATGAATGAAATACTGTTAGGTATAATTTGCTCACATGATTCCTTCATATCCCTACAGAATATGTTATGAGAATCCGAGAAGTTGAACATTATTTTCTCAACGAAACCTCCAAACTACATAAGGTATACTACAAATATACGTTGATATATTTTTAATGGTTACTTCCGAAGTAGCGCACTACAGGTTTTAAGACAAGTAAACGAAAGAAATTAAGGCTTTATAATGCAATTGTTAAGCACCCTTTAAACTTAACCATACAGCAGAATACGACTGGAATTAAGTAATGGTATATATTTCTCAACGGGCTTAAGATCCGATCTAAAAACGTCAGTAAGGTCTGGGAGCTATTTATTAATCTTCAATTAACTACATGAATAAATCGATCTTAATGTTTATTAGCCTAAAGAAGTAAATATTTTCAATAAACACCATACCAATAAAAAGAAAAACAGTAACTAGTATATAGAAGTACTTTATTGTATAATAGAAGGGATATACATGCATACACTACAGCAAAATACATGGCAGTTTGTTTTAAAAATACCTGTATTGAACCAGTTTAAACAATAAAGATTTTTTCTACTTCAGACTTGTATGAATATATGAAAAAGTACAAAAGAAACAAAGTTTACTATTGTTACAAATTGTAAAATATAACAAAGAACGATGAAGATCAAGATATGAGCGCAGACCTAACTCTACAAATACAATGAGTAAATAAATAATATGCCTTAGATATTGGTCTTTTGTTTATTTTCGTCACACAAATCGAAGTATGAACCGAAATTTCAAAAGATTATTCGTTACAATACATTACAACTACTATTTTATTTGGTTAATTATGAGGTTTCTATAATACACTAGAACCAGTAGAGAAAAAACAACAGCTGAGAAGAAAGTTATTGTGTTATTCACTGTGTTTTGTTAGAAAAAACAAGTGACCTTTTGTTGATTGAACAAATAAACAAACAGGAAAAAGAAAAGACAACTACACGAAACTAAATCATCACAGTGAAAACCATAAGATATGGATAATAACATGGAATATACAATACAGAAGAAAGGGGAAAAATGAAAATGATAGGTTGTAAGTTGAATCATATGTATAGATTTATTTTAAAAAGTTTTATGGATACAAACAAACATGAGCACAGATGCATTTCAACTTCTTGTTGTTTGATCAGAAACAAGATTACCACCAACTAGTTGAGCCATTCCACGATTACCGACTATTTTTATCGCAGGATTGAATACCTTTTATGCAAAAAAAGAGTTCAGAACTATATAAACGTAAAGAATATATGTTTGATATACAGTTAATAAGCGCCAAAGATGGCCCACATTACCATGAGCCGCTTTGGCTTTCACTATACGTGAATTGCTTTCATCTCTCACACAACCACTAATACTTATACAACTGCACAAAAACACGGACATCTTGACTGCTATCCACTCACTACCCAAAGAGTGCAAGATCAGAGTCCTTCCAGTCTTGTAAAAGTACTTTGCAATTGGAAGGTCCAAAGCACGTACCATACCTATGGACATTGATTGCCAACTGATTGCATGGCTTGGGCATTCTCGCACAGCAAGACAATATCATCCACATACTCAAGGTCGAGAAGTCTTTCTCCAGGTAACAGATCCACACCACCATTACTTACATCTATCAGGGCTGTTTCCAGAATGTCATCGATGGCAAAGTTGAAGAGGAATGGCGAGATTGAGCAACCTTGTCTAACCGCATTGCTTGAATGGAATAATGGAGAGAGGTGGTTGTATGCCCTCACTCTCCCTGAGGTGTTTTTATATAAAGCTTTTAAGATATTAATAAACATCTCGGGTACACCCTTCTTCAATAGAAAATTCCAAAGAACAGTCCTGTCCAACAAATCGAAGGCAGCCCTGATGTTCAAAAACACCACGATTGTTGGCCTTTGATAAGTATAACGGTATTCTAACATTTGGTGGAGGGCGAAGATATGATCAATACATCCACAACCAGAACGAAAACTAGCCTGCTCCTCACGAGTCAATCTTTACCGAATTTTGAACAATCTATGAAGTACGATGGAAGTTAATAGTTTGGACGCGATCGGAAGTAGACTTATTCCCCGATAGTTGTTGCGGAAACGGCGTAAACCCTTTTTACAGATAGACAATTATCGACTCATTCGATGTTGGAACACTTTATAACTGCCAAACCTTTGAAAACAACTCAGACAACTCCTTAACCAGAAAGTCACCATCATCTTTAAAAAGAGCCAGAGGTAAATCATCTGGGCCCTGTTATTTGTAGCACTCCAAGAGTTGGAGTTCCTTGTGGATTTCCGCCTCGCTAGGTGGACCAGTTGCCACAGGCCATGGAGGGGAGGACAGTTTCATAGATGTTACCGGGTCGGCAGACCAGTTGAGCTGCTCCTCAACAAACTCTGCCCATCCTCTAAGGCGTCAATAGATGTTTGTGATTGGCAACCCATCAGCTTCACAGATTGTTTCAATTACACCAGACTTCTTGCTGCTAGTGGCTCGGATGAGTTGGAAGAGCTTCTGGCAGTTACCAGATGCAACTGTTGTTTCCAACTCATTGGAACACTCCAAACACCAGGCTTCTCGGTCATCAAACAAGGTTTGTCCAATTTCATTACGTAACAGTTGTCGTTTATGGTAAAACTAAGTCACCCGGAGCAGACGTCATGCTATTGAAACCAAAACTCATCGATAATTTTCAGTGGGATGGTAGCTAGCTTTGAACCCAGCTCGGTTTGATATTTAGTTGCAACAGAATTTGCAACCAAATTACTGACATCAATCCGTTTAGGATGATGAATTTGTTGGCCACTGAAAAGTAGGGTGAGATTAGCGCAAACAAGGGAATGATCAGAGTCCAGATAGGTACTCTAAAAGAAGCGGCAGTATTGTACACAACCACGTTAGTGGTAGCTGATCGCAGTGTGATCAATCGGAGTCCATGCTTGAGATGAAAAGGGAGGAAGCCAGGTGGCACATTGGCGATGATTGTGTCGGTAGTTAGTGTTAGCCAGAAACAGGTTGTGGTCTGCGCATAATTGCAGTAGACGGTCCCCGTTATCAGACCTGAGACCAACAGGTCCCCATCGGCCACTTAAACGACTCTCTTCTGTGCCTAGACGCCCAACCTAAGCATTCAAGTCTTGGGCTGGTACTACAATGTCTGTTGAACGCACATTCTGTGGAAGAACTGTTAGCTGGTGGTAAAACTCATCCTTGATCGCATCCGGGCTGCAATCTGTTGGGGAATAGGCGGAGATGACGAAAAGACATCGTTTCTCACGCCGATTTCTTCTCAATTTGATGGAACTTCCTAATCTAACAGCATATAACCGACTGTTAATAGGGATCCAATCGATTAGTACTGCCTCAGCTCTAGCGCGACACCAACGCCAGCGAAACCATACGAAGATCCCGCAGGGTCCTCGGATAAACGCACGTAAAACAAGCTTTTTGAAGCGACAGATGGAGAGTGAATTTGCAGTACTACACTAGTCTTGAATACGGGTCTCGGATAGACAACAGACCTCAATATTAAGACTTTCTAAAAACATAGCCAACCCTATCTGTTGTCCAATCTGAATTATTGTGCGAACGTTGAAAGAAATCAGTTTGAATGGCGTACATGGTTTCAGAAAGACTGTTTCAGTATTCGTACTCGGTGGAAGCATTCAACCTTCGACCAGTCAGTGACTCGAGATCGTATAAGTTAAAAAATAAGGGTACACAAAGTGAGGATAGAAGCGAATAGTAGTACATGAAAAAATAAAAATGAATGTGAATTGTCTGAATTTTAATTGAAGCGAGAATATTATTACCAGTATTAATTGTCATTTCATTTTACTTGTGCGTGAGCTGCCTGTTGGTTATGTAGTGGTTGGCGTTATGTGTGATTGCACCCACCTAAGAAGGTCACTGTCCATCGAATCGTACGTCCCAACCCTTATTTATTTTATTTATTTATTTTAACACATAGATAGTGGTACAAGGAGGCACCAAATACATATGCGCCACACGAATCTCATTCGATATGTGTGAGGGCTGTGGTACTGCCCGGGTGCCCAAACCGAAGCAGGTGGTTTTCTTAGGGGGCCACACCCCGAGCCTTCGACCTGAAGATCTGATCCACAAGACAGTGGAGCATCGTAAGGAGATGCAGTCCCATGGTAGCCGGTGACCAACGATTGGTTCATACGCCATTTGTTTCTTCAGGATACTGGAGCCCATGTGCACCATTGGTTCGGGATCCGGTTAAAGCGCCGGACATTCGCTTTTCGTCCTCTCATTTTCGTAAACAACAGCCCGGCCACGAGAAGGCAGTGAGTAGGACTTCCCTGGCAGAGGCTATATACGCGTGGCCAAGAAGAAACGTAAACATCATCGATAAACAATGAATCCAGCCATATCTAAAATCACTTTCTCCGGTAGCAGCTTTCCAAACAGACTATGACGTTCGGAGGAAGTATGTGTGCCGATTTCTCAACCGGTTTAAACTCTGCATTAGATGTATATCAGTATCCATTAACAGACCCTGGAGACCCGTTTGCTAACCTTAATGGTGGAACATGTTTCGTGAAAATGGGCTTCTCGGGTGCATATCTGCAAGTGGAAATAGATGATTGCAGAGAGCTCCTGAATATCAACACTTATCGAGGGTTATTTCAATATACCCGCCTACCGTTTGGCATCACGATTGCAACTACCATCTTGTAGCAAATAATAGATAAGATGTTAACAAGTATATCTGGGACAGCAGCTTAGCTAGATGATATCATAGATATGGGTTCAACTGACAGTGACATTTCTGATCGAGTATATCAAGTACTTAGGCGAGTGATGGAGTTTGGTTTCTAACTTCGTGAAGAAAAGGGTAACTTCTTCATCTTAGATATTAACGGTCACCAACCAGACCCTGCCAACCTAGAAGCCATTCAGAAGATGCCTGCACCAACTGATGTTCTTTCATTAAGATCATCCTTGGGATTAATTAGTCGTTACAGCACATTTCTGCATGACATGCATCGAGAGATCACCTGAATGAATTATCATCAAAAGACAAACCTTGGCAGTGGTCAGCAAAATGCCAAGCATCTTTCAACAAAGTCAAATTAGTGCTCAGCTAAAAGCTTCTTTTAACACACCTCGATCCTAGCTTTGGAGTTGTTTTTATATCTGACGCCTCTGGTCATGGAGTTGAAGCAGTGATATCTCACGTGTTTCCGGACAAATCAGAAAAGAAAACTGCTTAAGGACGACTCTGGAATATCCTTGTGTAGAGATTATAAATATAATGAAGTTTTTTTTATTGCGTTTCCTACTTCCATTAAACCTTGTTTATTTGGAATATAATTGTGTTCTTGTTCAACCATGTTCTGATTTAGGGACTTGTTGAGTGAAGTAGTGCCCAAAGAATACTAAGTGATGAAAGTAGCTGGGTTGAAATAAGAGAGATTATCATAACGCTCAGAAACTATGTAACTAGACAATTCGATTGGTGAATAAAAGACTATAATGCTTAACTGTTGAACTTATTTACTGTCTTGAGTACACCACAGTGGCCAGTAAATCAAGTATTTCAGCAAAAACTAATTAACAGTCAATCACAAAACCTATCCCTATAATTCAACAATTGTAATAGAAAATCTGAACCCATAAAGGTAAGTTGCTTATCTATCATTATAGAATATATAATGCTAGTTAGTCATTGGCTTTTTAAAGTAGTAACCCACATCAGCTCACTATTAATCATCAAGCCAAACATTAATGCTCACTCGCAAATGTGTACTATCTATGTTATGTAGAAAGCAAACAAGATAATACGAATATAGCGAGTGAAAAAAATTACACAAGTCATAATACTATAAGAAAAAGAGAATTCAGTGAAGAAAATTTTCTTTTCGACGAAATCATTTACTTAAGCTATACATTCGTATATATAGTTATATGGAAAATATATACGAATGTATTTTCTTCGCTGAATTCTCTTTTTCTTATTCAATGACACTATGGGTTATTTTAATTATCATAATACTATACTGAAATACGAAATAAGGTATTTCAAAAGTGTTAAAACAACATACCTTCTTTATTACCAACTCAGCTGACTGATCGATGGCACTAGCTAATTCTGGAGCTCGACCAGTGTAACTCAAAAACAACCACGTGAACAATGATATTAAAGCAATATAAAATGGTAGGGCCAATATACCCGAAACCATTGATAAACCAATAAATTCTGATATTCCTGTAACAATATGGAAAATTAGTAGAACAACAGCCAAAACAGCAGGAGTACGAAATGTCTGAAAGTGGGATAGAAAAAGGTGAATAATTGTGTGAAAATAAAGCTGGTGGACATACGGACAGTAGTTACGAACTATAAGCTTAACAGCAGGTACTCTACTTTATGTCTGAGACGGTAGAACCTAAAGGAACGACTGTTCCAGCCAATATAACTGGGTTTATTTATTTATGGATTTATTCAATATTATATTTTGGTACAATATAGAATTCTCAGCACAAAATATTTCAAAAAGTTTCTTTTACAGAAAAAAACAGAAACAAAGACAAAAAAAACGGTTAATAAAAAAAATCTGAAAAACTGCACAACTTTCCAAATGAGATGACCAAGAGAGATCAGAAGAAAAGGTAACACCAAGATAATTGACCGTCGACACTGTGTTTATCAATGAGTCGCCAATGGCACAAGCATCATGGGATCTCAAAATGGTGCTTAAATCCCGATCATGTATCATGCTAAAGTTAACAGCTTGACATTTAGACGTTTTAAGTATGAGACCATTAACAACAGATCAACAATCAATACGAGACAAAACTCGTTCATTTCTATAGGATGTAAAGAGGAAGAGATAGGTATACATACAGTGAGATGATCAGCATATTTCACCAAAGTATTTACTGTGGAAGATGGCAGATCATGCAGAAAAAAAGAGAAAAGAAGAGGTGAAAGAACAGCTCCTTGTGGTACACCTTCATAAGACAGTAGAGACTCTGAACACTTTCCTCCAAACACTGTGTACTGTCCCCTTCCAGAGAGGTAGGAACATAGACAGTTGGTTATCCAGCTGTCAATATTGACACTGATTAACTTGTTAAGTAAATGTTGTCTTGATATAGAATCAAAAGCTGAAGTATAGTCCAGGAAAGCGCATCGAACATACTTCTTACCCTCTTCTAAGTTGAACACAATATTGTGTTGCAGAACAGTAACAGCATCTAAGGTGCTTCTTTTGCATCTGTATGCAAATTGATACGGGTCAATGTGATTTTTTATAGCAGGCTGAAGTGAAAGTGTCAATAACTTTCCCATTGTTTTGAGGAAGGGTGAAGTTATTGCAATGGGTCTAAATTTCACATTCTTGTCACCAGATGCTTTCTTGGGTACAGGGATTATCTTCATCTTTCTCCACATTTTCGGTATGAGATTAGAAGAGAAGGATCTGTTAAAGATAGTAGTGAATGGATAACATAGGACGTCAGCACACTTTTTGAAAAGGAGGTTTGGGATACCATCAGGTCCTAAACATCGGGATGAATTTAGTGACTGGAGACATCTTCGGACATCAGTTTCAGTGAAACTAGGAACACAGTTATTCTTTAAACCCGTGAATAAAGGGAGAATTACATCAGATGACTGACGTACAAAAGACTTATTTAAGTCACAAACATCCAGCTAGTTATCGCTCCTAATCTATCTGTCACCTGTAAGTTCTTCAAAGAGTTTCCATATACTTGGAGAGTTTTTACAAGACAAGAGTTTTTGAGTAAACATAGTGTTGAGACGACTAATCTCGAGGTTTATCAGACGATTTAGCTTACGAACTTCACTAGAGTTTTTCTCCTTGTACATTCTTCCTTTCACCCTCCGTAGTCGTCTTAGTTGTGAAGATATAAGTCGATCAAAACTTACAAAAATAGTTTCAGTGGGATAAAAAATATCAAAAAAGAATTTAAGGTAACAAGTGATAACATCAGAAGTGATTTCCAGTGAGTCATCTATAAATAATTCCCAGTTAGTCGTATGAAACATGTTTTTCAGATTTCGGATATTTTCTTCTGAGTAATTCCTATATGACTTTCTTGATTTAATTTGTGTGTACTCTTTCCATGCTTTCCATATACTGTAGGTAGAACACAAATTATACAGTGATCCGAGCTAGACAATAGGGCACGTTTACGAGTCACATATATGCCTACATCATTAGTGAAAACGAAGTCTAAATGAGCATCCAACCGAGTAGGAAAATCTACTATATTTTGGTGACCTAGTGATGTTAGGAAGCTGCAGTCACATAAGTTGAAATCACCACATATAACTGAAAGTGAATCACTGAAGACAGTAACAGCGAACTCAGTGAACTCATCAGCGAAAACAGATAGCGCAGATGATGTGCAGTCTGGATTCGCATAAATATTGGTAACATAAATATATTTGTATTTATTCAGATGTTTTGGACGGCATCTTAGAGTTAGATAGTTGATAAAGTCGTTTGAAAACTTGAAACACGCAAACGTAGATCGACACCAGTTCACGTTTACAAAAGTAGCTACACCGCCGCCACACCTCTTTTTATTGTTTGATCGATCCTGACGATAAATTTTGAAGTCACATAGGGATACTAGGCAGCATCATCGATGAACACGGTGGATCTGATGCAGATGTGAAAGCGCGGGTCGGCAAAGCAAGAGCAGCATATTTACAACTCAAGAACATCTGGAACTCAAAACAATTGGCAACCAACACCAAAGTCAGAATTTTCAATACAAATGTCAAGACAGTTCTACTGTATGGGGCCGAAACCTGGAAAACCACGAAAGCCATCATCCAGAAGATACAGGTGTTTATTAACAGTTGTCTACGCAAAATACTTGGGATCCGTTGGCCAGACACTATTAGCAACAACCTAATGTGGGAGAGAACAAATCAGATCCCAGTGGAGGAAGAAATCAGGAAGAAGAGCTGGAAGTGGATAGGACACACATTGAGGAAAGCACCGAACTGCGTCACAAGATAAGCCATCACATGGGATCCTCAAGGCCGAAGGAGGAGAGGAAGACCAAAGAACACATTACGCCGAGAAATGGAGCTAGACATGAGAAAAATGAACAAGAATTGGATGGAACTAGAAAAGAAGGCCCAGGACAGAGTGGGTTGGAGAATGCTGGTCGGCGACCTATGCTCCATTGGGAGTAACAGGCGTAAGTAAGTAAGTAAGTAAGTAAGTAAGTAAGTAAGTAGGTAAGTAAGTAAGTAAGTAAGTAAGTAAGTAAGTAAGTAAGTAAGTAAGTAAGTAAGTAAGTAAGTAAGTAAGTAAGGTAAGTAAGTAAGTAAGTAAGTAAGTAAGTAAGTAAGTAGTAGTAAGTAAGTAAGTAAGTAAGTAGTAAGTAAGTAAGTAAGTAAGTAAGTAAGTAAGTAAGTAAGTAAGTAAGTAAGTAAGTAAGTAAGTAAGTAAGTAAGTAAGTAAGTAAAGGAAGTAGGTAAGTAAGTAAGTAAGTAAGTAAGTAAGTAAGTAAGTAAGTAAGTAAGTAAGTAAGTAAGTAAGTAAGTAAGTAAGTAAGTAAGTAAGTAAGTAAGTAAGTAAGTAAGTAAGTAAGTAAAAGTAAGTAAGTAAGTAAGTAAGTAAGTAAGTAAGTAAGTAAGTAAGTAAGTAAGTAAGTAAGTAAGTAAGTAAGTAAGTAAGTAAGTAAGTAAGTAAGTAAGTAAGTAAGTAAGTAAGTAAGTAAGTAAGTAAGTAAGTAAGTAAGTAAGTAAGTAAGTTAGTAAGTAAAGTAAGGAAAGAAGAAAGTAAGTAAGTAAGTAAGTAAGTAAGTAAGTAAGTAAGTAGTAAGTAAGTAAGTAAGTAAGTAAGTAAGTAAGTAAGTAAGTAAGTAAGTAAGTAAGTAAGTAAGTAAGTAAGTAAGTAAGTAAGTAAGTAAGTAAGTAAGTAAGTAAGTAAGTAAGTAAGTAAGTAAAGTAAGTAAGTAAGTAAGTAAGTAAGTAAGTAAGTAAGTAAGTAAGTAAGTAAGTAAGTAAGTAAGTAAGTAAGTAAGTAAGTAAGTAAGTAAGTAAGTAAGTAAGTAAGTAAGTAAGTAAGTAAGTAAGTAAGTAAGTAAGTAAGTAAGTAAGTAAGTAAGTAAGTAAGGTAAGTAAGTAAGTAAGTAAGTAAGTAAGTAAAGGAAGTAAGTAAGTAAAGCAAGTAAAGTAAGTAAAGTAAGTAAAGTAAGTAAGTAAGTAAGTAAGTAAGTAAGTAAGTAAGTAAGTAAGTAAGTAAGTAAGTAAGTAAGTAAGTAAGAGATACTAGGCAGTCGTCCTGTAAATCGTTTAACCAAGATTCTTGAATTGTGATGATACCACAATTACGATACATATTTTGACTTAGTAGGAATTGAAGATAGTCTATCTTGTTAATTAGTGATCGACAGTTAGAATTTAGCAACTCGGGAATCGACATACGATTAGTGTTCATTCTCTTCAACGCATATTGCCAACCACCACGATGTCTTTTATTGTAGTTTTTCGTAGCTTGTGCAGCGAAAGGTCGTAGGCTTTTCATAGACGCGCCTGTATAGGTTATGCGATTAATGGACATAATGAGATGTTAAAACAAAATAAAAAAAACAGATAACTTGTTGAAATAACTAGATGGCAGAAACAGGTAGCTCAGATATTCAAGCAGGTTGAGTTATCACGATGCTCAATCTACACCACAACATCGAGGTGCCCCCAAATGCCCTGGTACGGTCGAGAGTGGGGAGAGTCCGCTCTCCCTCTCGAAATACTCTCAAATGGCCACGCGCATATAGTCTCTGCCAGGGAAGTCCTACTCACTGCCTTCTCGTGGCCGGGCTGTTGTTTACGAAAATGAGAGGACGAAAAGCGAATGTCCGGCGCTTTAACCGGATCCCGAACCAATGGTGCACATGGGCTCCAGTATCCTGAAGAAACAAATGGCGTATGAACCAATCGTTGGTCACCGGCTACCATGGGACTGCATCTCCTTACGATGCTCCACTGCCTTGTGGGTCAGACGTTCAGGCCAAAAGCTCGGGGTGTGGCCCCCTAAGAAAACCACCTGCTTCGGTTTGGGCACCCGGGCAGTACCACAGCCCTCACACAAATCAATTGAGATTCGTGTGGCGCATATGTATTTGGTGCCTCCTTGTACCACTATCTATGTGTTAAAATCAATAAATAAATAACAACATCGAGGTAGCGACTAAGGTAGGAATTTACGATATGCAACGTTTCAGACTTAAATTAATCAACTTGCATTGCAGCATATTTTTCTCCAAACTTTGTAGGCCAGTCATTTACAAACGGTGATCTAGCTCAATTAAAACAACAGACTCTACCATCACTTAGAATCAATTATTATGTGTTTCCGTTGATCTAGTGTGAAGACTTGGGCTGGCAAATATTTGTCCCACGTCATGTGTTTATGACTGGCAGAATACAGAATCAAGACAGCAGTTAAAATGGGTAAGCGCTCTTCCACCAAGTACTAATGAGTTTCAATCAGAAAATCCAGTAAACCCACTTTTGATTAATGACTTAATTTCTTTCTTAATTTTTGACTTTCATGTATTGGCTAATTTTTTTAATCCTACTGGGAATTAAAGCAACTTGGACTAATGTACTATTCTGTGATTTACATAAATATGGTGAACTAGACTATAAAATCAGGACAGATAGAAAATATGTGAATTATTTAATGAATCAGATTAGCAATTAAAGAGTAAGCTGAATGCCAATTAACCACGATTTCACTGATTTACAATTTTTTGGTATTTTATCTAATAGTAGATTTAAAAGAATACTTCTGAAAGATAAAATGGGATTCCGGATTTAAACAGTGAATGTGACTTAATGTCCAAGGAAAGATCTGTGAGCTTAGCTTCGAGATTGGAACGAGGTTAGAACACTAACCAGCTGCATACATAGAAGTATATGAGGCGAAATTTGAACCTAGAACTAAGCCGAGCAGCCTGACTAGCAAGCCACCACTTTATTTAGGCATTTATTCTATATCCACAAAGTTTAAAAAGTCAAACGAAAAAAAGGTTTTGGACCTATTAAAATCTATGTCAACTGACTACTGAAAATATTTTGAAGATCAGATATACATATCGATAGCTTTTCTTTCCCTTTTGAAAAGATGAGTCGAAAGTTAATGCTTCAATTTTACAAAATTTCAATGAAACTATTATGATAACACAAGTGTTGGATTTACCACAATATTCACTGTTTATTTTAAAATCCATTAGCTAAAAGTACACTGCAACAACAGTACAAAAGACAACCAGAAAGAAAACACAAACCTACCTGGAATATATCTTTTTTAGAATTTGACATCCGATAATCTTCTCCCAGTTGTTTTAATGTTTCTTTTAAGCGTTCCAAATAACCTGCAGAGAATGCCTCACCACCCATTTTAGGAATTGTGTTAAATTTTTCAATAGCAGCCTTATATATTTTTAAATGAGCTAAATCTAAATCAGTTGGATTGATGTACGGCCGATCAGGTCCACAAATCTACAATATAGGAAAAGGAATAAATTGTGGTATATTGAATGGAATCTTAAGTAGATAACATGCAACTGTCTTCCGATGTTCTATAACATCATTAGACATTTGTTTTCTAAGAATAGAGAATACTTAAATTCAGGCATTTTACTATAATCTAATGCAATTTCTCTACTACACTCTAGTACACCACTACGCTGTTAGCATAAGAATACGTCACGGAACGACAAAAACATTTTCTCCCGACAGGCAGTGGAAACCACTCACTACAGTGCATAAATCCAGAACTCAAACAAGTCCCTTCTCAAGTCACTAGGTGATTTAGTTAATAATGGAACAATTCAAATCCAGTTATAATGAATAACATAACACGGGAAATATCTTACAAAAAATAATCATTTACAGCTGACCTGAATTACAGGTGTGTATGAAATAGCCTAAGTGAGAAATCACAACTATACCACGCTGATGATTAGGACAAAACATTCTTTACCTTGTTCATAGCCTCTGAATACATCTCTTGACATGTTAATATTGCATTAAGGTTGTTTGCCTCGGCAGTTGCTTCCAACATAGAACGTGGCTCTGGGAGATTATCACTTTCATAAATTTTTATATATGCTTTGAAATAAGTAAAAAGTTCACGACACGTAACTTCCTGACCATTTATCCTTTTAACAACCAGATTAACTGGAGCTAACAAATGAGGAACTAATTCTATAAGGTTTTCAACGAAACTAGGATCAATATCCTTTACACGTCCATCAAAGTTTGGATTTGTTGAAACTTTAAGACCGGGATGAGGCATTAGGAAACAATCCAACTTGGAAAAACAAGAGCGAATATGACGGCGGACAGCTTGGTGCTCTGTGTGATGCTGTTGAACAATCTGAAAGAAAACACATTGATCATGAAGCAAACACAAATTACAAGACAGGTAATTGCACATTGACAGGTTGTCAGTTATGAGAACATATAGTAAGACCTGCAACTTGCACGAATAGCTAATTTGTTGAAATTTATGAGCTATTCATAATTCTATGTATCTCGTAGGTTTCAACTTGCTAACAAAATGAGAGATCACTCTCGTAGAAAAAGATTTGTGTAGTTTCGATTTGCAATCTAAACTATTAGAACGAAGTAAATCTAATCGAAAACTCCGCCTGTAGCTCTTCCAGAGTTACTGCCGGTCCCAAGCCCGGGTAAAGGAGGAGGGTTGGGCATGGGGTTAGCGTCCCCATCCCGTAGAAACCTAACTCGCTAAAAAAACGCTAACCAGAAAAAATAACTCAAACCATTTAAACCCTGCCCTGGGAGTTAGAGGTAATATGACGCTTCATGGTGAAAGCCGAGTTCCTTCGGAAGCCACGAGGCCGATGCCCCTTCTAACAACCAGAGCAACAATTTTTATAGGTACATGGAACGTCCGGACAATGTGGGAGAACGGGAAGACCAGTCAAATAGCAACGGAAATGAGGAGATACAACTTGGCAGTACTGGGAATCAGCGAAACCCATTGGACCCAAGCTGGACAACAAAGGCTAAATACGGGAGAGATGCTGCTATACTCCGGTCACGAAGAGGAAAATGCTCCACACACTCAGGGAGTTGCTCTAATGCTATCCAAAGTAGCACGAAATGCACTTGTAGGATGGGAATCTCACGGATCCAGAATCATCAAAGCATCATTCAAAGCAAAGAAGGAGGGTATCACAATGAACATTATCCAATGTTATGCACCCACCAATGATAGCAACGACGACGTTAAGGATCAATTCTATGAGAGGCTGCAATCAATCATAGAGAAGTGCCCAAGAAAGGACCTCACCATTCTGATGGGAGATCTAAACGCCAAAGTCGGAATGGACAACACCGGATATGAAGACATCATGGGACTGCATGGACTGGGAGAGAGAAACGAAAACGGGGAAAGATTTGCAAATCTGTGTGCATTCAACAAATCGGTCATAGGCGGCACAATATTTCCACACAAACGTATACACAAAGCTACATCGATCTCACCGGACCACACCACACCACAGAGAACCAGATAGATCATATTTGCATCAATAAAAAGTTCCAAAGGACAATGGAAAATGTGAAAACCAGGAGAGGAGCGGACATAGCTTCAGATCATCACCTGGTTGTGGCCAATTTAAAACTGGAGCTAAAGAAGAACTGGACAACTGGACAAACAGCACCACAAAGGTTCAATACAGCCTTCCTTCGAGATACTGACAAACTCAATGAATTCAAGGTAGCTCTCAACAACAGGTTCCAAGCCTTACAGGATCTACTGAAGGAAGAAGAAACTACTATGGAGGATAGCTGGAAAGGTATCAAAGAAACATTAACTTCAACGTGTCAAGAGGTTCTGGGCCCCAAGAAACATCATCACAAGGAATGGATCTCTACAGAAACACTGGACAGGATCAAAGAAAGAAAGAACAGAAAGACAGCAATTAACAACAGTCGAACAAGAGCAGAGAAAGTCCAAGCACAAGCAGAGTACATAGAAGCAAACAAGAAAGTGAAGAAGAGCATTAGAGCTGATAAGCAAAAATACGTGGAAGAACTAGCAACGACGGCGGAAAAAGCTGCAAGAGAACGAAATATGAAACAGCTTTACGATACGACGAAGAAGCTAGCAGGGAAATACAGTAAACCAGAGAGACCAGTCAAAGACAAATAAAGCAGGCCAATCACTGAAATTCAAGAACAGCGGGACAGATGGGTAGAGTTTTTTGATGAACTCCTGAATAGGCCAGCTCCAATAAATCCACTGGACATCGAAGCAGCACACACAGATCTTCCCATAGATGTCAATCCACCGACGACCGAAGAAATCACAATGGCTATCAGACAAATCAAGAGCGTGAAAGCAGCAGGACCCGACAATATACCAGCTGAAGCACTGAAGTCAGACATCGAAGTAACTACAAGCATGCTTCATCTTCCATTCAAGAAGATTTAGGAGGAACAAGTGCCGCTGGACTAGAAAGAAGGACACCTCATCAAGATTCTAAAGAAAGGAGATCTGAGCAAGTGTGAAAACTACAGAGGCATTACACTACTGTCAATACCGGGTAAAGTCTTCAACAGAGTGTTACTGAACAGGATGAAAGACGCAGTTGACGCTCAACTTCGAGATCAACAAGCTGGATTCCGTAAGGACCGGTCGTGCACAGACCAGATTGCGACACTACGGATCATCGTCGAACAATCAATTGAGTGGAACTCGTCACTCTACATCAACTTCATTGATTATGAGAAGGCATTTGACAGTGTAGATAGGAGAACGTTATGGAAACTTCTTCGACACTACGGAGTTCCTGAGAAGATTGTCAACATTATCCGGAACTCATACGACGGACTATAGTGCAAAGTGGTGCATGGAGGACAACTGACAAATGCATTCCAAGTAAGGACCGGAATAATTCAAGGCTGTCTACTCTCTCCCTTCCTGTTTCTTCTGCTGGTCTACTGGATTATAAAGACCTCGACATCTGAGGGAAAACACGGAATATAATGGACAGCTCAGAACCAATTAGACGACTTGGACTTCGCAGATGACCTAGCCCTCCTATCACATACACACGAACAAATGCAGATAAAGACAGCCAGCATAGCAGCAGTCTCTGCATCAGTAGGCCTCAACATACACAAAGGGAAAACCAAGGTCCTCAAACACAACACGGAGAACAGCAATCCAATCACTCTTGATGGCGAAACTCTGGAAGACGTGGAATCCTTCACATACCTGGGAAGCATCGTCGATAAACAAGGAGGTTCAGATGCAGACGTCAAGGCGAGGATTGGCAAAGCTAGAGCGGCATTACTTCAACTGAAGAACATATGGAACTCAAAACAACTTTCAACCAATATCAAAGTCAGAATCTTCAATACGAACGTCAAGGCAGTTCTACTGTACGGAGCTGAAACTTGGAGAACTACAACAACCACCATCAAGAAGGTACAGGTATTTATCAATAGCTGTCTACGCATGATACTCAACATCCATTGGCCGGATACCATCAGCAACAGCCTTTTGTGGGAGAGAACCAACCAGCTTCCAGCTGAAGAGGAAATTAGGAAAAGACGATGGAAATGGATAGGACATACATTGAGGAAATCATCAAACTGCATTACGAGACAAGCGCTAACTTGGAATCCTGAAGGGAAGCGGAAAAGAGGAAGGCCAAAGAACACATTACGTCGGGAAATAGAAGCAGATATGAAAAAGATGAATAAGAACTGGAAAGAGCTTGAAAGGATTGCCCAGGACAGGGTTGAATGGAGAATGCTGGTGAGCGGCCTATGCTCCTTCACGAGGAGTAACAGGCGTAAGTAAGTAAGTAAGTAAGTAAGTAAGTAAGTAAGTAAGTAAGTAAGTAAGTAAGTAAGTAAGTAAGTAAGTAAGTAAGTAAGTAAGTAAGTAAGTAAGTAAGTAAGTAAGTAAGTAAGTAAGTAAGTAAGTAAGTAAGTAAGTAAGTAAGTAAGCAAGTAAGTAAGTAAGTAAGTAAGTAAGTAAGTAAGTAAGTAAGTAAGTAAGTAAGTAAGTAAGTAAGTAAGTAAGTAAGTAAGTAAGTAAGTAAGTAAGTAAGTAAGTAAGTAAGTAAGTAAGTAAGTAAGTAAGTAAGTAAGTAAGTAAGTAAGTAAGTAAGTAAGTAAGTAAGTAAGTAAGTAAGTAAGTAAGTAAGTAAGTAAGTAAGTAAGTAAGTAAGTAAGTAAGTAAGTAAGTAAGTAAGTAAGTAAGTAAGTAAGTAAGTAAGTAAGTAAGTAAGTAAGTAAGTAAGTAAGTAAGTAAGTAAGTAAGTAAGTAAGTAAGTAAGTAAGTAAGTAAGTAAGTAAGTAAGTAAGTAAGTAAGTAAGTAAGTAAGTAAGTAAGTAAGTAAGTAAGTAAGTAAGTAAGTAAGTAAGTAAGTAAGTAAGTAAGTAAGTAAGTAAGTAAGTAAGTAAGTAAGTAAGTAAGTAAGTAAGTAAGTAAGTAAGTAAGTAAGTAAGTAAGTAAGTAAGTAAGTAAGTAAGTAAGTAAGTAAGTAAGTAAGTAAGTAAGTAAGTAAGTAAGTAAGTAAGTAAGTAAGTAAGTAAGTAAGTAAGTAAGTAAGTAAGTAAGTAAGTAAGTAAGTAAGTAAGTAAGTAAGTAAGTAAGTAAATCTAATCGAAACAGTATTTTTAGTTTAAATATAATAAAGATCATAAATATTCTTCAATATTTGATAAGTGAATACCGAAATACAAAAAATCCTATTTTAGGGTATCGGGTATAAACCTAACCAATCGGAAATCTTACTATGCTAGGGACTGGTTTTAGTAAAGTTTTGCGACTGGCTGAGGTTGAGGAGCTTACATTGTACCGTTATCAGCATCAAAACTTTTAAAAAATTCAATATGTTTTACATTCCAGCAAAATTGAACTGTTTAGTCGTTGAAACAACATGAGGCAAATATAGACCACGAAATGTTCAAACATATGTGAACAACATATTAAGTATGACTTTGCTTTTCCTGGGGTGATATGAACAGACGAGTCTGAACCCAAAATCTCGTATCGGGACAATATAGTTGTTTTTATTATGGAGTGATTAAATGTGATGCCCATTGATTATAGTAAGTAAGTAAGTAAGTAAGTAAGTAAGTAAGTAAGTAAGTAAGTAAGTAAGTAAGTAAGTAAGTAAGTAAGTAAGTAAGTAAGTAAGTAAGTAAGTAAGTAAGTAAGTAAGTAAGTAAGTAAGTAAGTAAGTAAGTAAGTAAGTAAGTAAGTAAGTAAGTAAGTAAGTAAGTAAGTAAGTAAGTAAGTAAGTAAGTAAGTAAGTAAGTAAGTAAGTAAGTAAGTAAGTAAGTAAGTAAGTAAGTAAGTAAGTAAGTAAGTAAGTAAGTAAGTAAGTAAGTAAGTAAGTAAGTAAGTAAGTAAGTAAGTAAGTAAGTAAGTAAGTAAGTAAGTAAGTAAGTAAGTAAGTAAGTAAGTAAGTAAGTAAGTAAGTAAGTAAGTAAGTAAGTAAGTAAGTAAGTAAGTAAGTAAGTAAGTAAGTAAGTAAGTAAGTAAGTAAGTAAGTAAGTAAGTAAGTAAGTAAGTAAGTAAGTAAGTAAGTAAGTAAGTAAGTAAGTAAGTAAGTAAGTAAGTAAGTAAGTAAGTAAGTAAGTAAGTAAGTAAGTAAGTAAGTAAGTAAGTAAGTAAGTAAGTAAGTAAGTAAGTAAGTAAGTAAGTAAGTAAGTAAGTAAGTAAGTAAGTAAGTAAGTAAGTAAGTAAGTAAGTAAGTAAGTAAGTAAGTAAGTAAGTAAGTAAGTAAGTAAGTAAGTAAGTAAGTAAGTAAGTAAGTAAGTAAGTAAGTAAGTAAGTAAGTAAGTAAGTAAGTAAGTAAGTAAGTAAGTAAGTAAGTAAGTAAGTAAGTAAGTAAGTAAGTAAGTAAGTAAGTAAGTAAGTAAGTAAGTAAGTAAGTAAGTAAGTAAGTAAGTAAGTAAGTAAGTAAGTAAGTAAGTAAGTAAGTAAGTAAGTAAGTAAGTAAGTAAGTAAGTAAGTAAGTAAGTAAGTAAGTAAGTAAGTAAGTAAGTAAGTAAGTAAGTAAGTAAGTAAGTAAGTAAGTAAGTAAGTAAGTAAGTAAGTAAGTAAGTAAGTAAGTAAGTAAGTAAGTAAGTAAGTAAGTAAGTAAGTAAGTAAGTAAGTAAGTAAGTAAGTAAGTAAGTAAGTAAGTAAGTAAGTAAGTAAGTAAGTAAGTAAGTAAGTAAGTAAGTAAGTAAGTAAGTAAGTAAGTAAGTAAGTAAGTAAGTAAGTAAGTAAGTAAGTAAGTAAGTAAGTAAGTAAGTAAGTAAGTAAGTAAGTAAGTAAGTAAGTAAGTAAGTAAGTAAGTAAGTAAGTAAGTAAGTAAGTAAGTAAGTAAGTAAGTAAGTAAGTAAGTAAGTAAGTAAGTAAGTAAGTAAGTAAGTAAGTAAGTAAGTAAGTAAGTAAGTAAGTAAGTAAGTAAGTAAGTAAGTAAGTAAGTAAGTAAGTAAGTAAGTAAGTAAGTAAGTAAGTAAGTAAGTAAGTAAGTAAGTAAGTAAGTAAGTAAGTAAGTAAGTAAGTAAGTAAGTAAGTAAGTAAGTAAGTAAGTAAGTAAGTAAGTAAGTAAGTAAGTAAGTAAGTAAGTAAGTAAGTAAGTAAGTAAGTAAGTAAGTAAGTAAGTAAGTAAGTAAGTAAGTAAGTAAGTAAGTAAGTAAGTAAGTAAGTAAGTAAGTAAGTAAGTAAGTAAGTAAGTAAGTAAGTAAGTAAGTAAGTAAGTAAGTAAGTAAGTAAGTAAGTAAGTAAGTAAGTAAGTAAGTAAGTAAGTAAGTAAGTAAGTAAGTAAGTAAGTAAGTAAGTAAGTAAGTAAGTAAGTAAGTAAGTAAGTAAGTAAGTAAGTAAGTAAGTAAGTAAGTAAGTAAGTAAGTAAGTAAGTAAGTAAGTAAGTAAGTAAGTAAGTAAGTAAGTAAGTAAGTAAGTAAGTAAGTAAGTAAGTAAGTAAGTAAGTAAGTAAGTAAGTAAGTAAGTAAGTAAGTAAGTAAGTAAGTAAGTAAGTAAGTAAGTAAGTAAGTAAGTAAGTAAGTAAGTAAGTAAGTAAGTAAGTAAGTAAGTAAGTAAGTAAGTAAGTAAGTAAGTAAGTAAGTAAGTAAGTAAGTAAGTAAGTAAGTAAGTAAGTAAGTAAGTAAGTAAGTAAGTAAGTAAGTAAGTAAGTAAGTAAGTAAATCTAATCGAAACAGTATTTTTAGTTTAAATATAATAAAGATCATAAATATTCTTCAATATTTGATAAGTGAATACCGAAATACAAAAAATCCTATTTTAGGGTATCGGGTATAAACCTAACCAATCGGAAATCTTACTATGCTAGGGACTGGTTTTAGTAAAGTTTTGCGACTGGCTGAGGTTGAGGAGCTTACATTGTACCGTTATCAGCATCAAAACTTTTAAAAAATTCAATATGTTTTACATTCCAGCAAAATTGAACTGTTTAGTCGTTGAAACAACATGAGGCAAATATAGACCACGAAATGTTCAAACATATGTGAACAACATATTAAGTATGACTTTGCTTTTCCTGGGGTGATATGAACAGACGAGTCTGAACCCAAAATCTCGTATCGGGACAATATAGTTGTTTTTATTATGGAGTGATTAAATGTGATGCCCATTGATTATAGAATCGAATTACAATTTATTGATAAATATTAGAGGATAATAAAAATAGTTATGATGTATATAACTAGGAAGTACTGGTAGTATTATGCATTCAATTGTGAATAGGTTCCGGATGAAACAAGAGATCAAATATCATGCAATAAACAGGTTGTCAGACTAGCATGTGGTGTAAATAACAAATTTCACATTCACTTTTAATCCTATCACCTGTTCAAAGGTATAAATAGTGCAGAATATTTGGTATTGTTAAGTTTAAAAAACAACACGTAATCTTGGAGTCATAGACAGAATTTGTTGAAAGTTATGGAGTTTAATACATTGATAGGAGTTAGCGCTTTTTATAACTGATAGGACCAAGTTCGGCTTCGACTAACTAGTTGTAAACACTTAGACCTCCGTTTATTTGTGAGTTTCATCATGTCACTAACAACTATATGAATATATTCTGAATGAATTAATTTAAAGTATTACAAAGATTTAGAAGTTCTCTTCAAAGCATGTTACTAGAAACAGAGCAGATACGGTTAAAACTGATTATAGAGATACAATTTGTGTAGTGAAAGTTCAGAACACAAGCTAGGATGAAATGAATGAATTTACTAACTACTCGTGATATTGTTACCGTATAAACAGTATGTTATTAAAATGTTCCCACGGTTAACTCAGCCTTGTTACTTGGGCTTTAACTAAATCGGTATATAAATATTTGATAAGATTCGGAAGCATTTCTCTTGTATCAATCAAGCACAATTAGTAAGCATGTAAGGTGAAACTAAGGACACGTAGGTAACCTTGAATTATATGGCTTACTGCCAAACAGCACATCTAAACTTACCATAATTGTCTAACATTAACTTAAAGAAGCAACCTACTTATTGAGTAAAACCCATTGACATCTGATAAACAGAATGAGATCTGGTTTATTCGTGATAATTAAAGTATCCTTGTAATACTTTTCCAATCAAATCAGACTGAACAGGAAAACCAAGTGAATATGAGACTCCATACATCATAATAACAAAAAGAAATTTCCAAGATTTTTGTAGCAATAATATATGTTGTGAATTACCTTGAGGCGATTATCAAGCAGTTGATTACCACCATTATTTCCGAAGTCATACTCGTACGGGAAACTCCAATCGCGAACAAGGAATAAAAGATGCTAGGTATAAAAAAGTACAAGGACATAGACACTAGAACGGAATGATATGATAACAAAACCTTTATAACACATGTAAGAAGATCACCGTCTAAAAACGATGAAGTAGAATCAACTCAGTTTTCTTATACTCTAGGAACAAGTGGTGATTTACAACGGAAGTAACCGGTCGACTAGATACTCCGAAACGCCCTGGTATGATCGAGTGGGGAGGGTCAGCTCTCCCTCTAGGAGTGCTCTCATATGGCCACGCGTATACAGCTACTGTCAGGGAAGTTCTACTCACTGCCTTTTTACGGCGGGGTGTCCTTTATGAAATTGAGAGGACGAAAAGCGAACATTCCACGCTTTAGCCGGGTTGCTGGATATAGAGGATCCACATAGGGGAGTTGGAAAACCCTAATTCCAAACCAACGGTCACATGGTCTACAGAAACCTGAATGAACACGTGGCAGGTAAACCTATTGTTGGTTACCGACTACCATGGGACTGCATCTCCCTACGTTGCTCCACTGCCTTGTGGACTAGACCTCTAGGTCAAAAACTTGGGGAGTAGAGACCTAAGAAAACCACCTGCTCCAGTTTGGGCACACGGGCAGTATCCCAGCACTCACACATCGAAGTTGTGTGGTGCATATATATTTGGTGCCTTCCTGTACCAATGTAAATAAATAAATAAATAAAAAGCTACAGGCAATGCTGTGTGGCAAAGTTGGCGACGAAACAGAAACTACTAAAAGTGAGAATAGGACCAACGATGGAACTTGCTGTAATGATCATAAAACGCATAACGCAGAGAAAGAAAGCAAGCGATGACAGTAAAACACCTATTCCTAATTGGCAGAAAGCTACATTATCTAGATATAATGACCATAATGATCATTAATACCCCCTCAACAGTTTTCCTCTTGGCCGTTTAGAACAATCAAATGACCACTTTTATTTGCCACTTGATTGAGAGAATATCTGACCTCATGGTTGCACTACATGATCATGATACTACCGATTACCTGCTAATAAAACCCATTTCAAAAAAATGAGAATCACCGAGCATGAGTGTAATTAGTATAGAAATTACATAGGGTTGGTTACAAGCCAGGTAACATCTAAACACTCAGTTACAACTACATAGGAAATGAGTGTTATACTGCGCTGCAAATACTGCATGAATCAATCTTTTTCAAACCACTCACCTGGAAAGGTGTTCCAGAAATATCAGATTCTAAGGCGAGTCGACCATACTCGGTGAATAAATGCAAATGTTGCAGGTGATCTTCTTGAATATTACCATGAATGTTATAAACTTGAGTACTACTGACCATTGTACTCAGAGCGAAGACTGTAGCACATTGACGCACAGTACTAGTGCTATCAAAGGAACCCTTGAAAGTAAAAGAGTAAGGAGAATATCTACAAACCTGTGTATCCATTAACAGAACGACGACTTCCTCTCCAGATGGTAGAGTCATAAAGAATGGTTCGCTCCATAACAATATTCCAACAGTGTCTCTCTCTGAGCCACCTCGCCAAGGGAAGCCCTTCAAAGGTATTTCTGGGTCTCCTAGCCAATTAGTAAGGTCACTGGATAACAAGTAACGTAGAAAAAAGTCCAGTAAAAACGATTTTCCTTGACGAAAGGCACCAGCGACAGACACCACAACAACCTTTTTGTCACGCACATCCGGCCTTAAAAGAATTGAAGACAAAGACTCTTCATCTAGACTGAACGATGTTTTCTTCATACATTCTTCAACATTTATAATTTGTACTGCATGTCCACCTGAGGCAACCATCCTCGATCCAAAAGTAACGCACAATTGGTGATTTCCGCCTAATAAACAGTCCTCAATACCAGCTTTAACCAAAATAAACCAATAATAAGAATAATATTCACGAAAATTGCAGGCGTAAGCGAAATTTAGATGTATGAACGAATTGTTCAATGGTTCTTTTCACTTTTTCAGTCAGCTATACAAATGAAGGATCTTTTCTCTATAAATCAGTTCAAATGGTTCAAATGGTTGTGGACGGAATAGAAGAAGCTTTCGCCTAACAGGCTTTCGTGTCTAGTAACGGGTTTCAACAATACCTCCAGGCAAGAACCTAGGTATATTAACGATAAAAGAGAAAAAAAGTAAATTGGTAAATCATAGTCCTTAAGAATAGATCAAGTCGCCTCTTAAAGGACTCCTGGGAAGTTGCTTGGACTAGTTCAGATGGTAGAGAACTCCAGCATTTGACAACTCTTAAGGAGTAGAAGTTGTGCCTGCAGTCCGTTCTACTATGTTGTATCTCTAATTTCTTAGTGTTACCCCTAAGGTTAGTGTTGGGACTAAGCTTAAGTAGGTGTTTAAGAGGATGTCCAGGAGTGTTAAGGATTCTGTAAGCCATTAGAAGGTCACCTCTAAGACGCCTATACTCTAATGGGTAAAAGTCGAGTGTTTGGAGGCACTCATCGTAAGGTTTAAATTTGAGTCCCCGAACTGATTTCGTGGCTCACCGTTGGATACGCTCCAGAGTGTCCTTATCCTTTTGGAGTGTAGGAGGGAATACTATGTTCCCGTACTCTAAATGGGGACGAATAACACTATTGAAGATTGTGTGGAAAGTTCTCCCGTCAAACTGACCAAAAATGCGCTTCAATGTTACCGGTGCAAGATTTGCTCGAAGGGCATTTCTGTCGCAGTTGGCGTAAGACTTTATGTCGTAGGGCACCAGGACTCCTAAATCTTTTTCGACTCGGGATACTACTAGAGAGAAATTTCCCAAGTTGTAACTGTAATCTGCGACGTGTCGCAGATGGACTACTTTACACTTTGAAGTGTTAAAGGTAAGTCCGTTGTCGTCTGCTCAACTTTGAAGTCGAGTCAGATCCTCGTGAAGTGCCTGTATATCCTCTTGGTTGCGTATCTCTCTCCAAAGTTGCACGTCGTCGGTAAAGAGCAATAAGTCTGACGTTACCTATTGAGGAAGATCATTTATATAAGTCAGGGAAAGAAGAGGTCCTAGTACTGAGCTTTGGGGGACCCCACTAGGACATTCCATAGCGTGTGAGAAATTGAAGTTTATTCTGACCTTAAAATGTCAATTTTTCATATGTGAACTGAGCCAGTCAATTAAAGGTGGTTTGATACCCAATTGTCTGAGCTTGTTGATAAGACATATGTGGTTAACCCTATCAAAAGCTTTAGAGAAATCAAGGTAAATGATGTCCACCTTCCCCTTGCGATCAACGATGCTTGTCCATCTATCCACCGCAGTCAGCAGGTTCGTCATACGGGAGTTACCCTTCCTGAAATTTGAGGACAGAAGATAGTCGTGTATACCATCGTATATCAGGAACTCCATGATTTTTGAAGGTATAGAGAGAAGAGCCACCGGTTGGTAACTTGAAGGTTCGCTGCGTTGACCTCCTTTGAAGATTGGTGGTATATGAGCCAGCTTCCAAATATCCGGTAGTTTGCCTCGACATAGCAGGTGTGAGAACATCACGCTAAGGGGTGTTGCCAGGATTGAAGCTGCTTCCCTCAGTATATCAGAGTGGGCCATATCTGGACCAGCAGAAGTGTCTATTCTTAGGTGTTGTAGTTTACGGAGCACCAAGTCAGCGCTCAGGTTCACTACGGAAAGTCCTGTGCAGTTGCAGATAAAGCCGTCATCAGTATAGTTGATAATAATAATATTTTATTCTCAAATAACATTTTGTTACATGAGGCATGCCAGTTTACGGGCAAGATCAAATTGTTACAGATGATACAACTTCCAACTGTAGTAAATTACTCAGCTGGGTCTATAATTTATAAGATATGAATGTAGAATGATTTTAGTCGGTATCACAGTTAGCGCGTTGCGACGTGCAACTGACGGTCTATAATAGATTCATGTGCAGTTGAGGGCTTCTAGAAACCGCAATCTTATATCCCTTTGGAATATTTGAGTTTTTAAGGATGATGCTGGACGGGGTTACCCGTTCCGTATCTCAAGGGGGCTGAAAAATGGTGCAAGAAAACAAAAAAAGGACGAGAAGCAGAGAAAACAATGTTCATGAAGAAATGGTTAAGGTATGACTACTCAGTCTGATTCTCTTTCATTAAAGTATTTAGTAAGCAGGAGCATCATAATAGGTTAAAGGAAATAACTGTAGACAAGGTATGAGTGGATAATCAACTGACAAATGGAGGTGGTTCAGAAAGAAACTGAGAGTATGAGAATATGTAGTTATAAAATATAGTGCTAAAAGCAGTGTTATGATATACAAATGACTGTCTCCCTTTTTTTGTCGACCCTATTGGAGCCTTTTTTAGATTTTATAGGGTCTTGAGTAGGCTTCGTTTTTTTATTTATTTTTATTTTATCGGATTGTCTAGTTTGCTTGTAATAGGATTACTGGGTAGGAAGTTAAACCAATTTAACATTCTAAACACGATTTAATGAGGTATTTTGCATGATAAATCATCATGAATACCACTAGTTCGTGACATTCCACTAGACCGTAAGGAGCCGTAATTTAACAAAGTGTTCTGCACTACAGACATGGGTGAATTGAAGTTATCTCCCCGCCATCATGTTTGCTGGTCAGTAACGCCACCCTCCCTCCTTTTGCGATGTTAGGCTCTCTTACGTTTGTGGTAAGTATGCATACTGCTTTAATCAAAGCCCATATTTGGAATACACTGTCGGTTGAAATGTCCTAGAAGTTGAGAAACTCCAGTTTTGGCTTGACGAAGAGAGGCTGCGTAACGGAATAAGCTTTTCGGATTGGAAATAAATTTATCCATAAGCTTTAACTGGTATTGAAGCCTGTCTTCTCATTAAGCCTTCATGCATATTTTCCTTATATATTTGTATTGCTTGTACGCGCTGTTGTTGTCAGTTCGTTTGTATTCTGCCCAACAGTGCCTTTTACGGCTTAACAAACGAAGAGTGAGGTTTTTGAGGATTGTAGGTTGCATGTGGCTTTTGGGGACCGTTTGAGGGACTGACTGCTTCGTAGCACATAAGAGCCTGTGTAATAGAAAGTTTCAGTGAGCATGCACATCAAGTTGAGGGTGAACATCCCAATCCACCTGTTGTAGATAGTCCTGTAGAGCTGACACATTCAACCGTTTGAAATTCCAGTGCCTGTTGTTGTCGAGATATCTTAGCTCAGTTTTGCTGACAAAACTGAAGGCTATAAAGGCGAGATCGCTTTTCCCCAGGGGAGCCAGAATTGAGAGGTTGTCAACTAGAAATTCTTCGTTTGTAAAATCACAGTCTAAGCGCGACGGTGTCTGACTGTTCCTCCAACGAGTAGCCAACTTCACATTTTCGTGTAATCCCAAATCCTCAATGAGGTTGGAGAACCGATCTTCAGTTGAATTTTTACCCCCAATATACGTATGTCCCGCGAAGTTGACTTTGGGGAGTCTGAAGTCCCCTAGAACCAGGATATGAGTGAATCCGAAACGCCTAGAGTGGATAGTCCTTCCGGCGCACAACCGTTATATTTGATGCCGGCAGTGGGCTTCTTGTAGATGACTCCGACTAGGCACCTCGAAGTAGTAGACAATTTCACTGAGCACCATAAGGATTCATCGGCGGCGACTACTCCAATTTATATTATGAGACTTGAAATGCTTAGAAAAAAATTCATCATGAGACGTTTCAAACGAGTCATAGTTTGCCGCAACACAGACCTTCATAAAGTCTGTTTCACAAGCCTGAAAGGATGGCGAAAACATTTGACATTCAATTGGTTAAGTGCTCGAAGTTGATAGAATGTTTCCTCTAGTGATCAGACTGCAAGATGATATGACAAACTGAGAAGCGATCAATGTCAAAGGGTGAGTTGCATCATTTACAGACCGGCAGATGAAGACGAGTTGTAACCTAATACGTCTGATTCAAAATGGTTTTAACTTGAGTTGGGGAAATCTTGGGTAATAATAATTATCATCAAAACACTTCTGAGGATGCAACAGGTATTTGGAGTTTGACAACGCTTTAACCAGTAATACCTTCCAAGTGAAATCAAAGGACAGAAGCAAGGAGGTTCGAAGATATATTTGATAGGCTACCAATATATTGGGAACCGACTGGTCTACACTGGCTAGCGATTGCAGGGGATGTTGAGCACGGCGTTTCCACTGGTACGGATGCATGACAGAGCGCCATCAGCGAGGTGAGTCCGTCAAAACTAATGTGGTCACCATCCAGTGTCGAAGACTTAAAGAGCTATTTATTTTGGGGATTTATTTACCGCTTAACCCGAAAAGATTTATGGTGAAGTCTTTTTGTCTGTAATCACTGCGAACTGGTCTATCACATCCGAAACTTTGTTGAAAACACTTTTAAGTTATAATACCCAGGGTTATTTTCCTTATTTACTAACAACTGTTGCTCCTCGTGGGTCTATAGCATCTGACCTACAAATATGTTTGTTTACGATCAATTTTGGTGGGTCCTTTTATTAGATTATTTGACAGTGTTGTTAAAATAATAACAATCTGTCTATTTCTTTGTATCATTATAATTACGATCATGTCTTTATAAACATGTATGCTTGATCACATGTAACAACCTACAGACATATTCCTCACTCTACTTTAAATGTTAATCGCTCAAATATCGCTCGATGAAACATTCATTTTCCCAAATATTTATTCGAGTTCTTGAAATTTAATAATTAAGTCGATTTTATCTGATTTGACTGTGAATACGCTTTTGTACTCGCTTACTCACTTACATTAGCCATTCTACTGAAATTCGCTTGGTGTGTTGGTAAATTTGTTATCTGCGCCATCCATTAATAAACTGTAGTTGAGATTTATTTGTTAGCGGTTATCGGGGTGACTGATATGAGAAGCGTAAGAAACTATGTCGAGATCAAGCCATTACAGAGCAGAGACCACCGACAGGGAATCTCTAAACGACTTCATCCTGTGCTTTCCTTTGCAGTTTTCCCAATTGCCGTCTATTTTTTCGATGTTTGCTCATAATTCTTAGTGTTATGTGCTCTTATATGTGTCGCTTTTATTATTGTTTGTGGATCCAAAGTTTGGACTAATTTATGGTGCAGTTCGGTGATTTCCAAAAAATTATGTCCTTTCCATCCTCAGTGTCTTTTCCTAATTTCCACTTCAGCTGGAAGCTGGTTTGTTCTCTCCTGCAGTCAATTATCTCTAATAGTTCATAACCAGTAGGTTTGTAATATTTTAGGGCCAGTGAATTGTCACTGCATTCTAGCAAAAGCACCCGGCAGTTGAGTCATTGAATATCGAACAGTTTACTGATCCTCATCAAGGTCAAGGACAATGAAAGTACATTATTTGACTTCACTTCATGGACTGACCTAAGTAATGATGGCCGTACTTTGTTCGTTACACCTATTCTTGCTGTAGTAAACGAAGACTCGGTTGGGAAAACCAAAGTAGTTTTATGCAAAATCACATAATGCCTTTGTAGAATATGAGAATCATACGTCAAATACACTGTTTACAGATATTTCTGCAGTTGTCCTTCGTGTACTTCACGACTCTTCAAGTTCTTTTGTTATTCCAATTGCTCTGTTTCTCCTCCTGTTTTCTTCGGGTCAATCGTGTGTTGACAGGCATTACACTTTGGCCTCTTGCTACATACCACTTATATCTGTTATCATAATTAGCATACACCACACTGCTAATATATTTTTCATAATAACATCTTTTGTGCTGTACGGTCATCAAAGTAACGGTAGTGCCTGAATACGACGCAAGGGTAATCCACGTTAGGCACTAATTGTGAGGTGTGACTTCAAGGTTGGTTACACCGTTCTCACATGACCTGAACAAGCCCCCAGTGATTCGGGTCAGGTAATCTACGTTGGTACTGTACATTATATTGTGTAAACAACTGTTTACAAATGCTTGTACTTAGTTGATGATGGTTGTAGTAGTTTTTCAAATTTCAGCTACGGAACATAGGACTATGTCGACGTTTGTATTGAAAATTCTGACGTTGGTGTTATCTGGCAGTTGCTTTGAGTTTTCCGCATCATTCTGCTTTAGGGATCCCCGCACCTTCATCGGATACTCCTTTGTCTATCAATGACACTGCCAAGGTGTGTAAAACTTTCTGCCTCTTTCAAGGGTTCTGATTGTGGCTGGCTGTGCTGTATTCAGGACCTTGCTTCTTCCCCAATCTATGTTCAAGCCTACTGATTCAGACGCTACTGCAACACTGGTTATCCTCACCTGCATTTGTTGCTGTGGATGGTGTGGAACTGTCAAGTGATATGAAGAATACGATTTGTCTAGCTAAATATCTAAGTGCAATTTAACGACTCATCTGACAGAAAGTATCTCAACTGTAGGCCAGAATGTTCCAGCTTGCCATTTGCTTGTGGAAGTTGGCATTCATCACAAAACGCCTATTATTTGAACAATGTCTCGAAATATGTCTAGTTTGAGTCTTTAACCACACCTAATCGACATGTTCGATGAACAAAAAGGTTAGTGATCTATATATCGACAGAGGTGTGTTCAAGAGAATTGATGGACATAGCTCCTGATTACATGTAAAGCGAAAGATACATTCTCTCTCGACACCGCCAAAATAGCTCACAAAAGTGTGTTAGATATCGTTCAGATAACTGTTGATACTAGAAGACTGAATGGACACTTTTGTAGAATTTTAGTGGAGTAGAAGACTATCCGTTCACTCACGTCCATATCCATCAAAGAAAGCCGAGACCATTGAGTAATAAATTGGATAATTGCTGAACCACGTAAGTGAAAAGACCATTTTATCTTGTTAAGACGATGGCGAGCATAGATTTGATGCTATTGGTCATTCTTTAGCAGTAGATTATATTTATTGAATGACAATGATACATAATCCTGATCACATAATCCTTCAAAATGGATTTACCCTACATCAAAATTTCCATCTCTAGTCGGTAGTTTGTGGGTAAAAAATAGTGAAGATCGTAGAAATGGAGAAAAAGCGGTTTGAACGCAGGACTGACGAACCAAAACGTATTCGAATAGGCCAGACTACGATCTTCTGTATAGCTCGCCAAGCGTTTTAGAGGCACTCGTATTAAATTATATCAAAACACAAATTCTGTGCTCAATTTATACGGTTCTAATTTAAGAAATAGAACAAATTATATCAACAATACAAAATACCTCAAACGGTACAGCCTGCGCTATACAGTCAGAAGCTTCTCTAACGCAAAGTAGTGCGTTAAACAATAAAAGAAACAGTCAATACCAAAGGATTTGATACCTGAGAATCAACAAATACATTCCCGACAAACGGGATCAAATATCTATCTGCAGGGATTCCAGAAATCGTCCCAAGCAGACAGTCAAGAGGTTAACAGTCACACTGAATCACGCCTTGACCT